>ML685785.1:11239772-11281228 GCA_007922175.1 Pelusios castaneus | reverse complement strand
AGATGAATAACAAATCACAGCTTCAAAGAGAAACTGCAGAACTCGAACTTATATGCAAATTTGACTCAGTTGTCTTGGGGTTAAACAGGGACTATGGATTTTTCTCACATTACAACAAGTGATTTGACCTCACCCTCCTCTATGTGCTGTTCCCCAGTGTTTGAATGCTAACACCTATTTTGATTTGCTGTTACAGCCTGACCTGATCCTATGTCATACACTCCCCTGCATTTAATTTCCTCCCATTCTGTAACTTTCCCATCTTCAAAGCGTCTGACGAAGTGGGATTTTCTCTCATGAAAGCTCATGCGATAAATAAATCTGTTAGTCTTTAAAAGTGCCACAGGACTCTGTTGTCTTTCTACAATAGACTAACACGGCTACCCCTTTGGAAATAGTTCTTCCTGTAGTTCACTCAGTTGCCCCAGCAGGTCTGATCTTAGATCAGCCCAACAGCTGTGCTCTCTTCTATCTCCGGGGCGGAGAAAAGCATTACAGAGAAAGCGTGTCTTAAAAATAAAAAACAGCTTCTGTGCAACTCTTAGCTTACCGGTTCCAGAGGGGTAGCAGTGTTGGTCTAGTTCAACAAAACAAAGAAGGAGTCCTGTGGCCCTTTTCAAGACTAAATAAATAAGTTTGTTCGTCTTTAAAAGTGCTACAGGACTCCTTCTTTGTTTAGCTTTCCAGGTACTGCCTACCATCCACAAGGAGACCTTGATAGGAAGAAAGCCCCAGAGTCTTTTAGGAATTTAAGCTCCTAACTTCCTCTGATTTCAGTGGGAAATGGGCACCTAAATGCCCTTGAGGTTTTTGGCCAAAACACTTCAAACGCTTTCCTCAGAGACTGTGCCTCTTGGTCACAGCATCTGGTCAGTTCTTGGATCCAAGGACAGTGAGCTCTTCCCTGTGTCAGTATAGTCACTTTTTTACAATTCAGCTTTTTGTTAGCATTCCTTAATTCTAACACTTCAAGCCAGTATAGGCAGCATCCCCGAAAGGGGAGAGAGGCTTCTCCAGAATTGTTGACCTGCCTGCAGAGTTGCATGAATTAGTGCTCCCCGTCCCCGCCTCACTCCAGCTCCGGTGGTTTCATTCCTACAGGAAATTTCTGTAATTCCCTCTTGGAATCCGAGCCCATAACATAGACACAGCATTTATAAAGTTGATACAATAGTCTCAAAGGCATTTCATATGCACAGGCGTAGTTTGACTTCTGTATTGGGGGCGGGAGGGGCAGCTCCAGTCAGGCCAACAGTACCGTGGGGGTCGGAGGGGAATTCCATGCCTGTCTGAGGCTTGCAATTTGGGGGGGGGGGGAAGGGGCCCAACACACCCCATACCGTCTCCAGACTACATCCCTAGTAATGTTAGTAACACTGGCTATCTGTGGAGAACTTTGATTTAAGTGATTTCCCAGAATCTCTCAGGAACTCGGTGGCAGAGGCAGGGATATAATACAATTCCCCAGGGCAGCATTCAACTGTCTTAACAACAACAACACCCCTTTTCTTCTTAGAATCCAGGGCCTCCTTTACTTCACACCATCTGACTGCTGCCTGCAGCAGAATACACAGAATAGTCAAATTTTCGCAGAGGTAAAAGCAACTGAAAACAGAGCCCTATAATGGGAAGCATCAGGCAACCTTAACTGTAGGTGGCACTACCAGCTCCACCTCTAATACCACCACTACAACAACAATAATAATAAATAATTAATAAATAATCAGGGAGTTCTTCATCTCTTGTCTTGAATGAGATTGATACATCCAGGTAACACACGTCCTTGCGTCTTGGGGTAAGCCGTGAAGCTGCCCCTCATGTTCCTGAGAAAAATCAAACACAAGCATTCTTGGGAGACTTGAGCTATGGGCCAATCAGCATGTGTTGAATTCTGATGCAAATCTGTTCCCCTACCCCACCACCCACCAGTAACGTGTCTTGGAATAGACAGTCGGAAAGAGGCTGTTGTTCCTCTCTTGTTTGAACTCCTAGTCCAGGGGGCTGCAACCTGTGGCTCCAGAGCTGCATACGGCTCTTTGGCTGCCCCCTTCTAGCTCCAGGCTCCCTTGCCCCACTGGGGGACCCAGGACCCTGTGGGGGGGCCTGCTCCTGGTTCCTTGCTCTCCCCCGCCAGGGGATCCTGACCCAGACCCAGCTACCTCCACCAGTAGGCTACACCCATTGTGGCTCTCAAAACACTTGGTTATTGAAGGAATTTTTTAAAACGGCTCTTCTTATCTCGGGTTGACAACCTCTGCCCTAGTAGAATGGCCCTGAATGATGCACTGGTCTCTTTCACTTTAGAGTGTTAGCTTCAAATCCTGGCGCAAGTCACAAGAGCTGCTCAGTGGTCCCACACTGACCCTACAAAACATGAGTAGCTCAGCTGTCTCTGCTTAGAGGAGGCCTACAACTGGAAGCATAGGGTGCCTTTCATTACAAATTAAGCAGTGCATGCAAGGAAGGAGCTCAGGGCTGGGGCTGCAGATCTGGATTAAGGTATTAGAGCTTGTGATGGGGCGCAGTAATTAAAGTATAATTTGACGGGCCCCTGAACCCTCCTAATCTCCAGGCCCCCTTCATGCAGCCCAGGTAGGCATATGCAACCACTTCTCAGTACCACATGCCTCGGTTATCACTCCGTACAAATATTTATAATTTTACATGGTGTTTATGTCTATAGCAATTATTGTCACAAACTAGCAAACACTGCATAACACAAGAAGTATTATGATTAACAGCGGTGGGGGGGTAGGACCTGCCAGCAGCCAGGGCAGGGCGGAACATACATTCCGCTGGATTTTTCTATTTTTAGGGTCCCTGGAACTCTGGTCCCTCAAATTTGTGGGCCCCGGAACTAAGTTCTGGTGCGTTCCCCCTTACTTTAACACCTGGCATGGGGGTATACAAACCCATAGTGGCCTGGAAGGGTTAATGAGCTCCTGTAGGATCAGTCAGCCCAGCCCTGTTTCACCTGCAAGAGCAATCAGGCTTGGAGGCGGCTCCGCTGTTCAAAGGACAGAACCAGTTTAATTGGAGGCTGACTAAGGAGGACAGTGTGTACAGGCAGATCTAGTATTCTGTGAGGGGCCTGGATAGGCCCAGGAGCTGAGTGAAGACTGATCTGTCAAGATCTCTCTTTGGGCATGTAGACCTGATACAGACTATTAGTCTGAGTTGTTACCAGGACACTGTTGGAGGATGTTAAGACAAACTGCTGCAGCTGTGGTCTGCATGAAAGGAAGGGGCTGAAAGCTAATCCCAGCTGTATTGAAGATTTTGATTGTGTTTATGATGGACTTTGAAATGGAGATTCCACAACTCTGGAAGAAGATGAACTTTTTCAACGGTTTGGCTGGAGAACTGACCCACATCTATAACTGAAGGGGAAACTGGAGGAAACTGAGGCAGAGCTGCTGTAGTGACCTATTATGTTGGGAGAGAGTGTGCTGGGTTGGCACCTCTGACAGGGTGCATCTACACTTGTAAATTAAGTTGATTTAAGCTTGTTTAAGTCGACTTAATTTACTCTGCATCTACACTACAGTTTCCTTAAGTCGACTTAAGCAAGCTGCTTAAATCGACTTAAGGAAAATAAAGTCGACTTAATGAAAATTAAGTCAACTTTATTAAACCTACTTTTAGTTCGACTTTAGGCTTAAGTCAACTTTTTAAAGTTGACTTAAGCCAGTGTAGACCTGGAGTAGCCCTAAGTTGACTTAGGGCTACTCCAGGACTCCCTCACTGCCCCCCCTGCCGGGGGGGAGGAGGGAGCAGGGGGCACAGGGGGAGCCTGGAATGCCCTGCCCACCCTGCCCCTATGCCCTGCCAGGGTCCCTGTCCCCCTTTGCCCCATTGTACCCTGGTACAATGGGGCAAAGGCTGAGCCCCTGGCATTGGGCAAGGGGTGCCCCCCCTGCCACCGTGGACCTGCCCAAGGTCCCCCTAGCCCCTAGAAGTCGACCTAGGTGTCCAGTGTGGACACTCTAGGTCGACTTTGTAAGTTCCCCCCTAAGTCGACTTTAATTTTAAGTGTGGACATGCTAAGTCAACTTAACTAAGTTGACTTTAAGTCTACTTAGTTAAGTCAACTTAGCTAAAGTCGACTTAAAATTACAAGTGTAGACATAGCCACGGAGTGTAACAGAAGAGCTGTGCAGGGATTCCAGGCCTGAACCGAAGTGCAATGCAGAGCTGTGTGGAGAGATAAATTTGCATAATACTCTGGCAGTACAATTGGGAAGTACTTCCTTAAGCACCATATCCATCCACATCTGTGAAATAACACTTGCTGGGGCTGTTAAAGGGGCACATGCCATTTGAGCAAGAGAGCACTGACTGTTTTCCCCAAAATCTCATTGACTATATCCTGAAGATTATTTTAGCAGCTGTGGGGAAATTCCCCAGTATACTTTGTCTCTGTAAATTCTTGTTTGAATACAGGTGGCAGTTATTGCTCAGAGCTGAATGAAAGCTACCTCGAGACAAGAAAACTATGTCCCACATAGAGCAGAAATCCTCTTCTCATCCCCATTTGCTCCATCCATCATGAAACATTCTGTGATTTCTTGCTGTCACCCAGAAACGAAGCTGTTGAATGAACCTCAACAAGAGCAATAACTCTGCCTAATGTTAGAGCTGACTGCTTGCTTCTCCCCCCTGTATGCTCTCCACTCTGATTTATAGTTTAGAAAACCCTCGCCTTCATAATCCCAGCACAATCACTTTTTCCATTTTATTATCGCTCTTCCCGCTTAACGCACTCATGAGCTGGACAGGGTGTCTGACTCCACCTCCCTCTCAGCAATTCCTACAGGGTAGCACATCTTTCAAAGTAAATGTTATTTTTATTCTCTGTCCCCATCCTTCATCCGGTGTCGAAACTGATCTGAAGGCAGATCTTAGTCTTTCAGATTGCAGTTGGGTTTTGATCACAACACATGTTTTTTTAGCAGGCTGCTTGCACAATATTTAATAATCTGATATCCACGCGTAGTCAACTGTTAGCATAAAAGAATTCAGGGCTCTAGGTCAAGGAAAACCTTCTTTTCTATTCTCCTGTGGGACCCTGGTATTCTTCACTATACCACCTATTCTAATCTGAATTAGAATCTAGGCCTTCAAATATATTTTCCCTAATGTACTCCTGGAAAGAATTCTCGTATAGAAATAAATAAATTACAGAAATATCTGGTCCCATGTCTGAGTGCCTAACACAGCCTAGTATTAAAGATAAGTGGTCAGTTTTTCTGTTTAAAATTGTTTTTTGATGGAAAATTGGGCTTTTGACTGAATGAAAAAGTTTATTAAAAGTGTCATCTCTGCACAGAAAATTTCAGTTTTTCATCACAAAATCAAATGTCCAATTTTGGCCTGAATACAAAATATTTTAGACAAAAATTCACAATTTTGATTTAGATGTGCCACGTGGAAATTGTAGTTCAATTGCTTCATGTCCCAATTCTCTTTTATGGGCAGGCTTTCTAGCCAGACTTCACCTCCCATGATTCATTGCAACCATATGACTCCCATGATTCTAAGTCTAAAACACAACTTGTGATCAACTAGTCTGACTTTCTGTATAATTCAGGCCAAGGAATGTCATCAAAACAATTCCTCAAGCATAGATTTAGAAATACCACCAATCTTGACTTCAAAATTGTCAGTGATGGAGAATCCACCATGATGTTGGGTAAATCGTTTCAGTGATTAACTACTCGACTCACCATTAAAAATGTATGCCTTATTTCTAGTGTTAATTTGTCTAGCTTCAACTTTCAGCTATTGAATTCCGTTAAGGCTTTTTCTATGAGATTGAAGAGCCCATTATTAAATGTTTATTCCCCATGTAGGTAATTTACAGACTGCCACCAAGTCATCCTTTCATCTCTTCGTTAAGCTAAATAGGTTGTACTCTTTAAGTCTATCATCATAAGGCAGATTTTAAAGTCATTCTCATGGCTCTTCTCAGAACACCTTTTACTTGAGTTCTAGAAACCGGTTTTGGACACAGTGGTCACATCCGTTTCAAATATAGAGGTGAAATAACCTCTCTACTCCTACTTGAGATTCCCCTGTGTGTGCTTCCAAGGATTGCATTAGCTCTTTTGGCCACAGGCTCACACTGAGAGTCCATGTTCAGCTCATTATCCACCACAGCTTCCAAATCTTGTTCAGAGTCTCTGCTTCCCAAGATAGAGTCCCCTTCCTCCCCACGCCCCCCATACGCCACCTTCTCTAAGTCTGGCCTAGATTCTTTGTTCCTAGATGAATACATTTACATTTAGCTGTGATAAAACACATATTGTTTGCTTGTGCCCAGTTTACCAAGAAATCCAGATTCCTCTGAATCAGGGACCTATCCTTATTTACCATTCCCTCAATTTTTGTGTCATTTGCAAACTTGATCAGTAATACTTTTATATTTTCTTCCAGGTCATTAATAAAGATGTTAAATAGCATAGAGCCTCTGCGGGATCCCAGTGGAGACACTCCCACTGGATAACAACTCCTTTTTTACAGTTACATTGTAGGACCTTTCAGATAGTGCAAGAGGAGAGACTGAAGTGCATCATTGTTGATGGAATGTAACCAGGGAGGTTGCCTTTTAAAGGAGAATACCAGTAGGAGAATGAGGCATCCAAACTAGTACAGCTCGCATAAGGGACCACAGAGGCATTCCAGAATCAAAACATTTTGATTTTCAATTTTTTCTTTTGCCAAATAGTTAAATTTTCCAGGGGTTGGAGGGTGGGATTGTCTCACCATTGTTAGTTAATGGAAGTTATAAGGCTGTATCATGGGGATATAAGACACCCTCTTTCCCCCACCAACACTACCTGGCTGGAGCAGTAGTTCTTAATCTTTTTTTATACCATGCCTTCCTGTCAGGGCTGGATCCTGGCCTAGGGCTGCTCACCTTTGTTGGCTTCCTTCTATTGCTGTGGCATCCTGCCTGGGGGTTGGGATCCCCATCTTTTCCCTTGCTGGGGGGCAGTGGCAGGGGCTCTGGGGCCCCAGTCAGTGCTGCAGAGGAGGCTCGAGGGGTCACAGCGAGGTGGCGCTGCTGCAATGGGGTTAGGAAGGGCCACAGCTGGCGAGCTGTGAGGGGCAAGAGGCGGGCCAGAGGCTGTGGTCTGCCGCACTCCTGCCCTGCCCCCAGGCTAGCTGATCTGGAGCAGGACCGGACTGGATTTTTGCGGTGCCACAGGGCTTCCCTTTAGGCTGGGGTTGCAGCTCCTATAGCCCCTGCCTTAATCCAGCCCTGCTTCCTGTTACACTAAAACCATTTGGAACCACCCTTTCCTGTTTATTCATAAAGAAAGAGAGGGTCATAGGCACAACATCCTGGCTGAGAAAAGAGCAGTGACTTTTAATCTTTCTTGACTACTGTACCTCTTCTGTATCCCTTTCTGGAGTTTGATTTGTCTTGTATACCTTAAGTTTCAGCTCACTTAAAAATTACTTGCTTACAAAATCAGACATAAAAATATAAAAGTGACACAGCACTCTATTACTGTGAAAAGGTGCTTACTTTCTCACTTTTATCCTATAATCAGAAAATAAATCAATTGGAATATAAAGATTGTAGTTGTGTTTCAGCCAGTAGTATATACAGCAAAATAAATAAGTCATTGTCTGTGTACAATTTTAGTTTGCACTGACTTTGCTAGTGTTTTTTATATAACCTGTTGTAAAACTAGGTAAATAGCTAGATGAGTTGATAGACTCTCTGGAAGACCTCTGCATTCCCGTAGGGTACATGTACCCTTGATTGAAAACCACTGGTTTTAGAGTATGTAACAATGCACATAGTGGCCCAAGCACGTAAGGGTGTTATACTGATTTCTACCGTTAGAGTACAGGTTGCACTCTGCCTTCCTAAGCGCCATGAAGTCAGGTGCTTAATTCAGTGCAGAACTCTTCCCCCCATATCTGTGAGCTGTTTCCATTTGGGTGTTACTTTAACTTGATTGTAACTCAAAAGGAAAGGAAAATATTTGACTTTTTGCAAATATCTCATCCAGAATGTTTAATACCCTACCAACCCCAGCTTTTCTCATTCTGCTCTAGCTCCATGGAAATCACCTATCCAAATATATACAGACACACAAAACCCACACACAACCATGTACGGAACTACCCATACCCACACAAGCTACTCTCAGACCTAGCCACAGATATCCACTGAAACCAGCACAGCACAGACCACGTACAAAGCCACATGCATCGCATATAATCAAGCACACACAGCACATACACACTTGTGCACACCACACACAAACCTTCAGGTACACCCCCAGGCTGAGCAGGCACAAACACAGCCCGCCTGCTTCCTCACACAGGGTTCGTCTGTCAGCTGAAAAGAAGAGGACTTTCCTGCACAAGCAATAAAAACTAACTAGGCCATCAGTTTCATCAGAGGGAAAAGCAAAAACCAGAATCCCCCCCACTCAGCTGTAGACATCAGGAGCCAGCTTTGCACTTGGAGCTCAGTCAACTGGCTTCTACCACAGAGAGAGCTGCTAACTAAACACAAAGGCTCCTCAGAGTCTGTAGCTTGTATGGTTGGATTGAGCTACATAGGAAACCACTACAGGAAATCATCCCTAAACCACACACCCACAGAGCTATACACACTGCCCACAAACCACACAGACACACACACCACATGCCTCCCAGGAGATGAATGTGTGCATAGACTTTCGTACCCAAACCCACATGCAAGCCCATGCATAAATCCACACAAAAGCTCATTCCGATACAGAGTGCTATACAACAAACCCATGTGAAAGGCCATGCACAATTATACAAACCAATGCACACATGCAAGAAACCACCGTCTACAGATACTAGCTGAAATAGAAGGAGCAGGCAAAGCTCTCAGGGATGTTGATCTGTTACATCCAAAAGCAAGAACTCAAAAAGGAATGGTCAGCAAGGAGTTTTGAATCTGCACTTTAATATTAGGGGTAGAAATGAAGGGACCTTGAGAAATCATGAGGCAAGACCAAGTAAACGTAGACTATCCTTGACAGGTGTTTGTCCAACCATTTCTTAAAAACCTTTAGTGACGGGCATTCAACAACTTCCCTTGGAAATCTGCTCCAGAGCTTAACTACCCTTCCAGTAGAACAATTTTCCTCATATCTAACCTAAATCTCCCCTGCTGTAGATTAAGCCCATTGCTACTTGTCCTACCTTCAGTGGACAGGGAGAACAACTGGTCACTGTCCAGTTTATAACAGCCCTTTGCATATTTGAAATCTGTTATCAGGTAACCCCTTCCCCCCCAGGAGTCTTCTTTTCACAAGACTAAACATACCCAGTTTTTTATTTTCACCTTTCCTCATAGTTCAGGTTTTCTAAATCTTTCTAAATATTTTTGTTGCTGTTCTCTGGACTCTCTCCAATATGTCCACACCTGTTCTGAAATGTGGCACCCAGATTTGGACACAATATTCCAGCTGAGGTTTTACCAGTGTGGAGTAGACCAGAACAATTAACTGTCATGTCTGATATAAAATACTCCTGTTAATTACACTCCAGAATGATACTTAGCTTTTTTGCAACTGCATCATGTTGACTCACACTCAAATATGTGATCCACGATAACTTGCAGATCCTTTTTTGCAGCACTATCCCTCAGGGCCAGATTATCGCAGGAGCTTTAGGGGCTTAAGCCCTGGGCCCCAGCCAAAACAGGCCCCCAGGCTCCAGCCCCTAAAACCCCTGCAATAATCCATCCCTGCCTGGCTCAGCGCTGGCAGGGTGGGGGTTTGGAGGGGGAGCCTGGAGCCAGAGGCCAGGCTCTGAGCTCTACCCCACCCTGGGCCAGCTGACCTGCCCCTGAGGCGGAGTGCGGTGGGCCAGCCTCTGTTTGCTCCACCCAGGGGCAGGCTGGCTTGCTCGCAGCCACAGCAAGGCTGCCCCCACCAGCTCTCCAGTGTGGCTGCATTGGAGCAGGGCACTGTGCTGCACACCAGCCGGCCTTCCAGTACCTCCCCCTGCTGCTGACTGGCCAGAGTGGGGCTGGGGCAGGAGCTCCCTCTGGCCCCAGGCCTCCCCCCCCCCCACAGTAACAGGGGCCCCTGCAGTTAGAGGTCCCTGCAGTTGGGGGCAACCCGGAGTCCCCAGGCCAGTTAATCCAGTTCTGCTATCCCTTAGCAGTTGTGCATTTGATTTTTTTCTTCCTAAATGAAATATTTTGAACTTGTCTTTATAGAATTTAATCTTGTTGATTTCAGACAAATTCTCCAATTTGTCAAGTTCTTTCTGAATTCAAATAGTCTCCTCCAAAGTACTTGCAAACCCTGCCAGCTTGGCATTATTTACAGATTTTATAAACATACTCTGCACTCCATTACCCAAGTCATTAATTAAAATATTGAACCATTTTGTACCCATGGCTGACCTCTGCAAGACCTCACTAGATTCATTGTCCCCAGTTTGACAGTGAACCCTTGATAACTACTCTCTGAGTACAGTCTTTTAACCACCTTATAGTAAATTGTTATAGACCACATTTCCCTAAGATGCATGTGAAAATGTCTTGTGGGACTGTGTCAAAAGCCTTACTAAAATTGAGGTATATCACATTTATTGCTGTCCTTGATCCACAAGTCCAATAACTCTGCTAAAACAAGGAAATTAGGTGAGTTTGGCATAATTTGTTCTTGACAAATCCATGCTGGCTATTTCTTATAATCCTCTAGGTATTTACAAACTGATTGTTTAATAATTTGTTCCACTATCTTTGCAGATATCAAAGTTAGGCTGACTGGTATGTAATTGGTCCTCTTTGTTCCCCATTTTAAAGACAGGCATTATGTTTGTCCTTCTCCAGTCCTTGGGAACCTCACCGATCTTTCATGAGTTCTCGAAGGCAATTACTAACAGTTCTGAGATTGCTTCAGCTAGTTCTTTAAGTACCCTAGGATGAATTTCATCAGGCCCTACCATCTTAAATATAGCTAATTCAGGGATGGTCAAATTATGACCCGCAGGCCGCATACGCCCTGCCTGAGCCTTTCACCAGGTGCTCTAGCTGGGCCTGTCCGGAGCATAACAGCCACTTGCCTGGCCCTCGCTCCTTCCCCCTGACCCTTTCCTATGATGTGGGCTCAGCAGCACTCTGGTTGGAGTGCAGTGGCTCCTCCACCCAACCTCCTCCCAGAGTCCTGACTCCACCCATTCCCCCATCCTTTTCCCATCACATGGTTCCTCAGCGCCCTGAGTGGAGCTGCTTCCTACCCAAGCAGCACCACTTGGTGGCTGCTCCCCTGTGCAGCCCAGCTGCTTCCTTTTGCTCCTCTATATGGCCCAGCCTGCCATACAATTTCTACTGTCAGCTGTGGCCCTCAGACCAAAAAATTGCCCATCCCAATCTAATTGATCTATATAATCTTTAATCTTTTATAATCTTTTCTTTGCATTGGTCTTCACAAATGGGGACATGAGGGAGATTCCCAAACCTGAGCCATTCTTTTTAGGTGACAAATCTGAGGAACTGTCCCAAATTAAGGAGTCATTAGAGGAGGTTTTGGGACAAATTGTTAAATTAAATGGTAATAAGCAGTGCCAGATTTAGGCTCAAGCCAAGTAAGCCATGGTTTAGGGCCTCACATTATGAGAGGCCTCTAAATATGTCAGAGATAACTAAGAAGATTTATCATAATTGAAATTGATAATGAAAATAAGGCTTTTTTGCAAGATGTATATATTTAGTTGTTTTTCATTGCATCTTTGCCTATGTAGATACGCAAAGGTAATGGTTTATCATTTATTTTTTCATTACCCTTTCTGTTATAAGGTAATATACTTCTTTCTCTTTATTTTTTATGGTTTGAGGCCTCTGAATCTTGACATAGCTTAGGGCCTCAGCATGTCTTAATCTGGCCCTGGTAATAAATCACCAGGACCACATGGTGTCCACTGAAGAGTTCTGCAAGTTCACATTTGAGTTCCTTCAGAAATCTATCTGTGGTATGTAATCTATCAGTTTCTGTACAAGATGACTGGAGGATAGTTAATGTGACACCAATTTTTAAAAAAGGCTACAGAGGCAATCCCGGCAATTACAGGCCAATAAAACAAATGTCTGTACCAGGCAAATTGGTTGAAACTATAGTAAAGAACAGATTATTAGACATATAGATAACATGCTTTGTTGGGGAAGAATCGATATGGCTTTTGTAAAGGGAAATCATGCCTCACCAATCTACTAGAATTCTTTGAGGGGGTCAACAAGCATGTGGACAAGTGTTATCCACTGGATCACAATGAACTTAGATTTTCAGAAAACCTTTGACAAAGTGCCTCACCAAAATCTCTTGAGAAAAGTAAACAGTAATGGAATAACAGGGAAGGTTCTCTGATGGATCAGTAACTGGTTAAAAGATAGGAAACAGGGAAGGAATAAATTGTCAGTTTTCAGAATGGAGAGAGGTAAACAGTGGTGTTCCCAAGGGGTCTGTATTGGGACCAGTACTGTTCAACGTATTCATAAAAGACCTGGAAAAAAGAGTAAACAGTGAGGTGGCAAAATTAACAGAGAATACAAAACTAGTCAACATAGTTAAGTCCAAAGCAGACTGCAAAGAGTTATAAGGGGTTCTCACAAAACTGGGTGACTGGGCAACAAAATGGCAGATGTAATTCAATGTTGATAAATTAAACATAATGTACATTGGAAACCATAATCCTAACTACACATATAAAATGAAAGGGTCTAAATTAGCTGTTACCACTCCAGAAAGAGATCTTGGAGTCATTATGGATAGTTCTCTGAAAACATCCACTCAATGAGAGCTAACAATGTTGGGAGTCATTAGGAAAGGGATAGATAATAAAACACAAAATATCATATTGTCTCTATCATGGAAGAGAGGTCCATTAAAGGCTATTAACCAGGATGGCCAAGGATGGAAAACCGTGCTGTGGAATGTCCTTAACCTGCTTGCCAGAAGCTGGGAATGGATAGACAGCATATGGATCACTTGATGATTCATTTTTCTGTTCATTTCCTCTGAAGCACCTGGTATTGGCCACTGTTAGAAGACAGGATACTGGGCTGGATGGAGTATTGGTCTGAGCCAATATGGCCATTCTCATGTTCTAACCCAATGATTTTTGGCTGAACGGTCTGAGATATAATTTTTACAACCTGAAGGACCACCAGTCTCTGCCAGCCTCCCTTACCCCCCACTGCAGCCAGATGGAAGGAGTCCAGATAGACAGTGAAGTGGGATTTTCTCCCATGAAACCTCATCTGATAAATAAATTTGTTAGTCTTTAGAAGTGCCATCACGCTCTTTGTTTGTAAAGCAAAATAGGCATTAAACACCTTCTCGATGTTATCAGTTATTAGCTTCTACGGTCATGGGAGACTGATTCCACTAAATCAAAAGAGTAGGCAGCATCACTGGAAGAGGAAAAGGATTAGTGGGGGTGTCACTGGACCATTATTCTTTCCCAGTCTTCTCAGAGAACAGCACAATGACAGAGAGCCTACAGATGTTTAGAGTAAATGGTACCGGAAGCTGTCTTTTTAAATGTGCCTTTAAAAAAAAGTTGTCCATAATTAATATATACACACTTTAAGCAAATATATAAGGCTATGTCTACACTGGCAAGTTAGTTCGAATTAAGGAAGCTTAATTCGAACTAACTAAAGCCATGGCTACACTAGGCTTTAATTAGTTCGAATTAAGGGCTTCCTTAATTCGAACTAATAAATTCGAATATGCTATTCAAACTAAGGATTAATTCGAACTAGTTAGTTCTAATTAACCAATGTGGCCATGTTAGTTCGAACGAATTGCTTAGTTTGAACTAACTGGCCCATTGAACTCAATGCAATTTGCTAATTCGAACTAAGTAAGTGCCATGAATGGCACTTGCTTAGTTGGAACTAAATTTTGCTAGTTCAAATTAAGTTAATTCAAACTAACTAAAATTAGTTCGAATTAGTTAGTTCGAATTAACTAATTCGAACTAACTTTGGTAAGTGTAGACATAGCCTAAGAGACTTTGGGTAGTGCACACGTGGTGGGCGGGGGAGGCAATGTCCATCCAACAATTAGTTGCTCTTTGCTAGGCCACACCCCTAAATGCTCTTCCCCTACATATGCCCTGTAAACCAATCGTCTCCTATCTAGATTAGGTGAACTGCTGTCAGCTTCTTGCTACACCACACTACTCAGGCCAATAGCTCTGGGAGTGTTGTAGGTTTTTTGTTTTAAAAGAGGCTGCCCAGGACAATAGCAGGTCTGAAATGTCCTCACCGTGCCATACCGTGGTGGGCGAGTCACAGTTTGGTGATGCAGTATTAAGGCTTCACAACATGATGGTGCCCCTTAGGACAGAGTCCAGTGACTGAAGGGATACATTGAACTGAAGCACACTACAGACGGAGATCATGTCAGGGCTACTCCACGTTCATTTACCTGATAAAAGGTCTGCCATAGATTTAAAGCATATTGAGAAAGCTAATAGTTTCCTGTCCCTTGCTCCCCCTCTTTTCTCCTCTTGCTACATTATAGGGGCTTATCTTAAAGCTTTAGCTAGATACTTTTTCCAGGGTAGGTTTCTGAGAGGCAGGTGAAATTCCTAAGGCCTTTCTCTTTTCACCAGGTGTTAAAGACATCCTAAAATTATGGCATATCTGTGTTGTCTGGCCTGATATTCAGCTATGCTGGGCCTAAGTACAGTGAGTGTTTGGCACCTCTCAGGATCAACCTCTTATGCCTGGTCTACGCTTCTGGCAAAATTCAGCGGCAGTTGATGGGGGTTGTGTAAGCTATGCAGAATAGCTTGCATAACTCCCGTTGACGTCATAACTCTGCTGTAGCACGCTATCTTCACTGAGCTGCATCAACGGGAAATGTGTTTCCATCAATGCAGCGCTACGCCTCTTGAGGCGGTAGTTTTATTAAGTCGATTCCCAGATCTACTGAGTGAGTCTTTACGGACAGCTCAGACAATCCAGAAAAATCTATCAGATGGTGGCAGATTTGGATAAGGGTAGGCATACCTTCAGTGGATCTTGTGATAGAGAGAGAAACAGTCTGTGGCTGGATGTGGGGGCTGGAAGGGCATGTGTCCAGTTCTGCCCGTGCTGAGTGTGTGTGGTAACACATTTGATATGTCTCCTGTATGAACTGTTTGCCCCTGGCTTCTACTGATGTGTCTGGTCCAAACAGTCCTTTGTGCTATGCTGTCTCAGCTCCCCCCACCCAACTTCTTTTCAGTTCTACAGAAGGGATGGATTTGATTTCAGCAGTTAGCTATCTGAGGTCAGATAGAAGAGGAATATAATCCAGAAGCTAAATGGTGCCTGTTAGTCATTTCTGTGTGTCCCAGAGAGTGAGGTTCAGCATTGTTGTTGAAAAGCTGACAGCTCTCCTGCACAATGTTCCCCAGAGACAAGTGCATCAACCACCAACTCCTCATGTATCAGGTTCCAGCAGGAAGGGATCCAAAAAGGCTTTTAGCTGTGGGATTTCTGCACTCTGACTATTGATTGGTGGGAAGGAAACAAAATGCTCTTGATGCGAAGAGAACCGTCATATCTCTGCATCTAAAACAATGAAATTTAGCACAAGCTGCTAAGCAGGAGGACGTACACAAGGAGGGAGCATGGGGTGACAGGGAGTCTCTTCGGATAGAGTTCATCCTGAGGGGACAGCTAGGTGCCTGACGTCTGATCTTGGCTGCTTCTCATAAACAGACTGTCAGGTGTGATTTATGGTGGGAGCAGGGAGGTGGGAGTCCTGGGTTCTCTTTCATGCCTCAGTTTCAGTATCTATAAAAAGGGAATATGATCTCCATAAAGGTGTTGGTTAAGGACGTCATGATATTCGTGATGGTGGATGAATAGCTTTCACTCATGCCGTAAAGCATTGGATGATTGCAGCTAGGCATTTACTCCTTCCTTTCCTAATGAGCAGGGCCGTCCCTGGGGAGGTGGGGGGCGAACGGGGCGATTGCCCCGGGCCCCGCGGTTAAGTGGGCCCCGTGCTGTCTTGCTCCCAGAGGGACAGTGCGGGGCCCATGCCGCAACCCTACCACGGCAGCACTTTGCCCTGCTGGGCCGGTCCTCCCCGACCCCAGGAAACAGCCGCCGGCCCACCCAGGGGCGGGGCAGGTTTGTGTTGCGGGCCATGCCGGCCTGCTGCCCCACAGAGGGTCCCTGGCTGTGATCAGGGCGGGGCGCTGGTGCCTTGGCCGGGGCCAGCTCCCAGCGGTGGCCTTAGGTCCCCGGCAGCAGCGGCCTCAGCAGGCTCCCTGCCAGGACTGGCTCCCAGCAGGAGCCTCGGCCGGGACAGCTCCTGCCGGAGGCCTGGCCCAGCGTGGGGCTTTTTGGCCTGGCACGGCCCCGGCCTAGCTTAGGGCCTGGGGTTGCTAGGGTGTGGTGATGGAGGGGGAACGCAGTGGGGAGGCAAGGAACGCCGTGGGGGGGCTGTGTGCCCTGAATTTTTTTGGGGGGCTGCAGTGCCCCTGCCCCAAACTGCGTCCCCCCTGCGAGCCCCGGCCCACTACCCCTACCTATCCCCCACCCTCCCACGGGGGTAGCCTTAATTGCTGGGGGCGGAGCAGGCCCACCCTTCCCCCTCCACCATGGGGTAGGGTGGGGGGCCCCCCAGGCCAGTTGGCCCTGGGTTCCGCTCCCCCCTAGGGACGGCCCTGCTAATGAGCACTTTAGGTCAGCTGCAGAGTGGGGATGTTACAGCATTTTTAAAACAGATGGGTCAGCAGACTGTGCCAGGAATTGGTGTTGGGATCTGCTATTTCCCTAAGACCAGCTATTTCATGTCACCATTTATGGGAGATGTGAGCTACTTGGACATACATTGGTAGGGCAAAGAGGAGCCCACCTTCATGCCATTAAGAGAAGAATAAACTCCATCCAATACACGCAGCAGGTTAAGTGATATGTAAAATGCTGCTGCTGGCCTTTCCTCTTGATTTTGGGTGTCAGCTGATCACCAGCTGGGAGTCTTAAGAAAAAATAACTCCCATCTCATCATTACATTGTGCATTTAATGGAGAGAGGGGGTTATGCCTTCAATCTAAAGTACCTCACATTCTCCATTGCTGGAAACTAGATGGACTTTGGGTCTGTTCTGGTGTGACAGATAACAAGGGATATTAGATAAGATGATACAGTACAACAAACAGGCAGAACAGCAGTCTATCTATACTACTAATAATTCTAGCTTGTATAGGAAGCAGGCAGTTGTTTATTCTCTAAGGTGGAAAGGACCCAAGGTGCCAGGTGCTTAGTCAAGCTCTGCTTAGAGTTTAATCGATTTTATCTGCACCCAAAATTCTGTGAGGAACTCTTATTATCTAATCTTTCTCTGCTGCTGGATTACAAGGGTCGCCATCAGACTCACAGATACCAAATGCCTTTTCTCTCTTTCTGGTCACAGCTGAGAGTTCTGAATGAAAGTGGTGCTCCAGGTGGGAAACTAGAGTCTGATTGTGTCATGTTTGGAGATGAGTTTCAGCTCTGCAGTTTCACATTGAAGTCTGTTTTTGAAGTGTGGAGATAATACACTTAGACTTCTGCAAGGCATTTAACTTGGTACCTCACGATATTTTGATTAAAAAACTAGAATGATATAAAATTAACATGGCACACATTAAAGAGGGTTAAAACCTGGCTAATGACAGCTCTTAAAAGTAATTGTAAACATGGACTGATCATTGGCTGGCTGTGTTTCTAGAGGGGTCCTGCAGGGATGAGTTCTTGGCCTTGTACTTTTTAATTTTTTTATTAATAAATCGGAACAAAACATAAAATCACCACTGATAATGTTTGCAGATGACACAAGTGGTAGTGGTAAATAATGAAGAGGGCAGGTCACTGACAGAGAGTGATATAGATCACTTGGTAAACTGGGTATAAGCAAACAATATGCCTTTTAATACAGCTAAAGGTAAATGTATACATCTAGGAACAAAGAATGCAGGCCAAACATACAGGATGGAAGACCTATCCTGTGAAAAGTGACACAGAAAAATTTAGGGGTCATGGTGTATAATCACCTGGATGTAAGGACTCACAGCAACACTGAGGCCAGAAGGGCTAATGCAGTTCTCCTTGGGTGCATAAAAAGAAAAATCTCAAGTCAGGGTAGAGAAGTCCTTTTACCTCTGTGTCTGGCACTTGTGCAACCACTACCACTAGAGTACCGTGTCCAGTTCTTGTGCCCACAATTCTTGAAGGAAGTCAGTAAATTGGAGGGAAGTCAGAGAAGAGCCATGAGAATGATTAAAGGATTAGTACTCAGGCCTTGTGTTTCAGGGAGCTCAATCTATTTAACTTAACAAAGAGAAGGTTAAGGGGTGGCTTGATTCCAGTCTGTAAATATCTCCATGAGGAACAAATATTTGATAATCGGTTCTTCAGTCTAGCAGAGGGAAAGTATGACATAATTCAGTGGCTGGAAGTTGAAGTTAGATGAATTCAGACTGGAAATAGGGTGCTAATTTTTAACAGTGAGTAATAAACCATTGGAACAACCTACAGGGATCATGGTGGAAGTCAAGATTGGATGCAATTATATGGTTTTGTTAGTTATGCTATAGGAATTATTTTGGGAAAGTTCTATGGCCTGTGCTATAGAAAGTGAGACTAGATGATCGCAGTCTTTCTTTCTGGTTTTGGAATCTATGACTCTCTGTGTCCCCTCTAAGAGCTACTTCAACGCTTACAACAGATACATGATCATAGATTGTCTAATGCATTGTCACAAGAGACAGAGTTAAAGCAGCAATTCACACTTAAAGTTAGCCTTTTCCAATATTTAAATGCTTATTAATGCAATCTTAATGGTCTGTTAACCTAGCAAATAGATTGTATGTCTGGGAGGGATAGGGAGCAGAGCAGGGAATGTGTAATTAATTATTTGTGGTCACCTAGGGCTTCCCTGATGTCACTCTGCTGCATATTAGGGTTGCTCAGAATTTCACAGAAGCAGTGAGAGAACTTGTATCCTCCTGCTTTGAGAGCATAGAACTTCAAACCCGTAAGCTAGAGAAGAATCTCTCTTAAACAGGGGCCTGACACAGAACTGAGCAGTTCTGATTCTAGCCAGGAGGGAGCAGCAGTGCACATTACAACACAATGTAAATGTGATTTAAAATGTACTCTTGTGTTAAACACATCTTTCAGATTCCTCTCCTCCCATGACTTAAATAAAGCTCTGTCAGTATTGCCATCCCTCAGCATTCAAAAACCATGAGGCAGATCACCCCAAAATCATGAAATTTGGTTTAAAAATCATGAGACTTTAAAACATAATTTTTTATTTGTCTTATTGGCTGTTCAGTTCGTTAGCCCTGTAGATGCATTTGGATCATATTTTCAAGTTTTTCTGCAGAACTATTAGGGATAGAAACTTCTATTTAAAAAAAATGAAAGTCTTGATTTTCACATGATTCCAGAAGCTGGGACTTAAAAAAACCCCAAACACCAAATATCATGAGACTTGCCAATACTGCTCTCTAGCTACATCTGAATTAGAACCCCGATCAGTCAAGAAAACAGGGCCCCACCATTTTTCTTCAATTCTGTGTATGGGTGGGAGGGAGGACAACAATTACTGTAAAGATTGGGCATTGGGTAGAATGGGATTAGAAAGGGAGATGGGATCAGAGGGAGACTTCAGAAATCTGGAATTCTAGCACCTTCAGACTACAATGGCGTTATTCATAGAATCAGAGACGATTAGGGTTGGAAGCGACCTCAGGAGGTCATCTAGTACAGCCCTCTGCTCAAAGGAGGACCAATCCCAACTAAATCATCTCAGCCATGGGTTTTATTAATTTGGGCCTTAAAAATCTGTTAGAATGGAGATTCTACCTCCTCCCTGAGTAACCCAGTTCGGTGCTTCACCACCCTCCTAGTGAAAAAGTTTTTCCTAATATCCAGCCTAGACCTCCCCCATCGCAACATAAGACCATTGCTCCTTGTTCTGTCCTCTGCCACCAATAGGCATTGACTCCCTTCTGCAGGCAGGGGCACAGGAGATCAGTACTCCCCTCCTCCTTCTAGTTCCAGCAGGCACCCTAGTGCAGGGGTCTGCAACCTGTGGCTCTGGAGCCACATGTGGCTCTTTGGCTGCCCCCTTGCGGCTCTGGGCTCCCCCAACCACCGGGGTACCCTGCAGGAGGCCCATGCCTGGCTCTGGGCTTCCCCCAGCCACCAGGGACCCCACGGGCAGCCCATGCCAAGCTCCAGGCTTCCCCCCCTGCATAAGGGGACCCTGCAGCAGAAATCCTGGCTCACCTCCCACCAGGAGGCTACACCCATTGTGGCTCTCAAAACACTTTGTTATTGAAGGAATTTTCAAAAATGGCTCTTCTTATCTTTTGGGTTGCAGACCCCTGCCCTAGTGCCTATGGACCCAGGCAGAGCACTTTGCCATGCTTCCTGCTACAGACAGGAGAGGGAAGTGTTGATCTCCTGTTCCCTAGGCTGCAGCAAGGAACCTGCAACAGTCTTTTAGCCCTGCAGAACTGGGCTCTGCCTGGGTCCTTAAGCAGCATCTCCCTTCTGCAGCCAGCAGGAGGGGAGCTGCAAGCCACTTTGAAAGCCCCTGTGGGCCACTTTTGGCCCCAAGGCCACAGGTTGGGAATTACTGCCGTACCCTATTCTTTCAGCACAGAGGGCTGCTCACCTCCTCCCCAGACTGTGCTGCCCAGTACAGTAGTCATTCATTTCCCTTGCTGGCTGCAACTCCAGTTGTTCTTTGGCCTTCTCGATTTCACCCCTGCATGCTTGAGCAATATTTTTATACTCCTTCTTAGTCATCTGTCCAAGCTCCTACTTCCTACAAACTTCATTTTTTTGTTAAGCTCACTGAAGATTTCTCTGTTAAGCCTAGCTCGTGGCTTCCCATATTTGCTATTCTTTCTGCACATTGGGATGGTTTGTTCCTGTGCCCTCAGTAAGACTTCTTTAAAATACAGCCAGCTTTCCCCTTCATATTAGCCTCCCAGGGGATCCTGCCCATCATCTCCCTGCGGGAGTCAAATTCTGCTTTTCTGAAATCCAGGGTCTGTATTCTGCTGCTTTTCTTTCTTCCTTTAGTCATGATCAATGCTTTTTTTCTAACAAAAAAAAAAGGTGCTGGTATGCCAGCAGGAGTGATGGTGTGTGTGTGTGTGTGAGGACCCTCCGCCACCGCTGCCCCACTGGGCCACTCCAACTCCCCCCCGCCCTTTTCCCTGCCAGGTCCCCGAACCCCACCCCCCCTTCCCCGCTCCTCTCGGTCCTCCCCCACAGCTCCCTCCCCACCAACTGGTGCTCCAGCCCCCTGGGCCCCTGCCCCATTCCTCTCAGCCCCCCAGCCCCCCAGCCCCTTCCCTGCTCCTCTCGGCCCCCCCAGCCACTTCCTCACTTCCCTCGCCCCACCAGCCCCCACCCCTACCCACCCGCTCCTTTCCCCTGCTGATCCTGGCCCTCAGTTGAGCAGCAGGGCCGGCCAGGGAAAAATAGGTGCTGGTACATTGTACTGGTGTGTATTGGCTCAAAAAAACCCCCTGGTCATGACCCTGAATTTGACCATCACATGGCCACTGCTGCTCAGGTTGCCTTTAAATTAGGCCCTGTTTCTGCAGCTCTCTGATCTGAATTTCTCACTGGTAGGTGATTTTGAGGAGTTTCCTCCCAGACTCCAGCTTATGCTACAGTACATACCAAGGCATCCCCTCGCTCTCACTCGTCAACTCCTGGAGCACACATCCGGACAATCTCTCCCAGCCCCACTCCCCCACTCAGCGGTCACCAGCACGTGCTGCTAAACTGTTCCATGAAGCAGCTCTGGACCCTATCTGATGAAGTGGGATTTTCTCCTACGAAAGCTCATGTGATAAATAAATTGGTTAGTCTTTAAAAGTGCCACAGGACTCCTTGTTTGTTTTGCTGATGTAGACTAGCATGGCCACCCCTCTGGAACTTGCTGACATCATATTCACCTCTGCTTAGTAATTACCTTTTCCTATCACTCACCACACTTACTACATCTGTGCCCTGTAGGAGCAGTTGTTTGTGGAACGCACTCCAGCTGCATGTGTGGAATGTCCTCCTTTCTTTCCTTTATCTGCTTTCCCCTCTTTGGCAATGATGCAGGGAAATCTTTCCTCTTGAACAAACTTTTGGATGCAATGGACATTCAGTTCTCTCTCTATGTAATGGACAGGGTCACGTTTCTATTTTTATTCTGCCCTGAAATGTTATCCTTGCTGTGCTTTTCTTCCAACACTGATTTTCAGTACTTCTGTGCAGTCATTATTTGTTTTTTATCATGAAAAGCCCTAAAAGGAGATCTTTGGTTCTGTTGGTCCAGTGATCAGACGGATTGATAGGGAAATAAAGGCACTCAAAACTTGCCCACAGCCTCAAGGTCCACCCATAATCCCAACGCTAGCTGGATCTTTCTGCTAAAATGATCAGCAGACATTCAACTATGGATATTTCTGATATAATCATGAAGATTTTTGAGTTAACATCCCATTAAGATGAAAACTGGCAGCTCACACCACTAGGCTGCTGTCTGCAGGCTCAGGAAACTGGCACGGCAACAGGCACAGTCAGTGATTTTCTTCATAATTATTGGGGTTAGAAACAAGCAATGCCTGAACACTGCAGAAAGCTGTTGGAAATTCTGGTACAGATACCACACCTCAGTGGCATAAGCCTCCTCCTGAATGCCTATTGTATTGAGTGCTGTTCTAGCACAATGGATCCAACTGCATTGTTGCCTTTTAGAGACTGCTGCTTGGCACCCTGGAACATCTCCAATAAGCATACAGGAGGCTGAGTGAAATAACAACTAATCTATCGCTGTGCCAGCATTTTATGTGTTAGGTGCATGAGAAGTGTTTCCTGCTATGCGTCAAATAATTTGTTATAGTCCCCACTGTAATAAAGAATGGGTGCTAATTCTGGGCAACAGCCGGAAACTTCATGGGGTTTGATTTCTGTATTCATTCTGCATGTTGCTAAAGTCAAGGCACGTCTGAACAATTTTACAGCCCAACACGTGCGTCACTGACTGTTCTTTAAGCCCCGTAATGAAGCGGCCAGGCAGGTGGCTAATTCAAAGCACAAGAGGCAAGTGAGAGAGAATGTATAGAGACAATAAAATGACAAGAGACAGAGCGTGGGTGAAGGACAGAGAGAGAGAGAGGTGCAGAAGAACCAGCGTCAGGAAGGATACTGTGGAGAGCTTAATTATTTCTTTATCTTGATTCTTAGCAGAACTCTGTTTCTAGATCAGGATGACATGCCCTTTCCCACTGATTCTGTTCCCAAACAGGGCTCATGCACCCTGCCAGCTGGCTCCCCACGGTACTTGTTCTGAAAAAGACTTCAATGTATAAACCTTGGGAGCTCTGGGATTAAACTGTTATGGTCACAGAATTGTGACTCCAACAGTAATATGAACAGCACATCCTTTTCCTTGCATCCAAAGGGGATTGTCCTCAAGGAATGATTTGCTTTAAAGGGCTCTAGTATTGCCAGGTTTCTCCATTTTATTGCAAGTCCTGTAATATTTGGTGTTTTTTCTTAATATCCCAGCTCCACGAATATTCTGGTTAGGGGAGACTCTCAGCTTTTGTTTTGTTTTTGGTTGTTTTTTAAGAAGGAAGTTTCTAGCCCTCCAGGCTGTGGAGAAAAACAGAAATCTGTCCCAAGTGCACTTTGTTGGCTCAGCAATCAGAAGGCAAAGGAAAGAACAATTTTGAAGCCATTCTCGTTTTGGGAGGGACCTGACTCGCAATTTTTGAAGACTTGTGATTGGCAATGCTGTGGCTCAGACAATACAAGCAATTCCACAACTATCTTCAGCTTGGTAGCTGAGAAAAACAGTAAGGAAGGGGATCTAATAATGGCAGGAATGGAGACCCACAAGTGCCCCCAGTGATGCTGAAAGGGGAGAGCCAGTTGTACCCCAACAAAATGGAGAATTGACAGAACGTGGTGAGATAGCAATGCTCCTAGAAGTCGGTGCATTCTTGCCTCTGTGCAGGCCAAATCCTGCCCTAAATTACATCTCCACAACTGCACAGATTCAGTAAGGTTGCACATGTGTAATCAAGAAAGGATTTAGACCCAGAATTAGGTACCTAAATATTTTTTTAAATCTAAGCCTAATTTTTTTGTCTGTTTTCCTATTCACAAAACCATTGTGTAAAGTTCCTGTTGGTCCTGATATTTGCATTGTACTTACCTCACAAATGCTCATTCCAGATGAAATGTGCCTGCTGTGAATAACATCTGAGGTTGGGCAAGAGATTACTGAACCTGGCTTTCAAACGGATGAGGTGGGCTGTGTCTTACCTTAAGGGGTGTGGCTTGGGAAGAGTGGGATTTAATTCACTGCCTTCTTGTGTCCTGTTGAACGGTAGTGACCTTATAAGACTGCATGGCTTATGGTACCTTTTGAGAACTTGCCCCATTGTGGAATGGCCAGAATCTCTTCTCTTATTGAAGTTTATGGCCAGACTGTCATTGCCTTCACTAAATGTAGAATTAGAACAGTCCTGAGAGCTTTTGAAAATTCTACCCTAAAATTTTGATCTGGCATATTTCCTAAAGCCACAGGCTAACAGGAGTCCAATTCACTCACCGTATACCCTGTAGGTAGCTAGCAACTTCTCATTCAGCCTTAGCTAACCTGCTTTTCCCAGGCCTGAATATTTTAACTGGGTACAGGTAATGACTGAAAATCTCCACTTTACTTATATTAACCCTGGAAATACGGATATCTCCCTCATTACTAGCTGTCTGTTAGGAGATCATTTTACTATCCAAGGGATTGAGGAACAGTCTTCAGGGAACATGAGGAATAAAGGCTCTTCAGTGTGTAGACATCAAGGTGATAGTTTCATAAACAAGGTAGATAGGAAAGAATCTGAGTTCAGCAGAGAAAACCCACAGTTAAGAGAGTCTAGATTTGTTGGCTCTTTGTCATGGTTAGAAGAAAGGACGAGAAACCAGAAGGAACCAGGACTTAAATCCTGGCTGATCCCCCATTTTCTCCTTCCATTAACAGTGACCCTATGCTAGTTATACAACTTCTTGTTGTGCCTTGGTCAATTCAAATGAAAAGTGGGGTGAAAATCAAAAATAAATCGCCACCAAAATAATCTGCTCCAATCCCTATGGAACTGCTAAACAAGACTGTTTGTTTCACATCAGAGTAGCTTTCAGAGGTTATTTTAATCCTTTTGTAGTTGCAAATATCATCTATGAGAAGACGCATGGGCTGGTTGCCAGCTTTTTCAGAGCTTTGATAGTCCGGAAGGGAAAAGTCTCTCAGAAATAACTGGCTGTGCTTCTACTGCATATTCCCCTGCCCAAGGGATATTTGGGATGTAATAATGGGAAACAGTCATCTGATGGAGCAGAGTTCAGGGGCTAGTATCGTTTTCTTGGAACCAAAGAGTCCCTTATATGCATTAGCTAGTTCCTAGGCTTCAGGGCTTCCTGTCACTGGTATTAATGTCTTCAAAATCAACACAATAATCATTAGGAGGCAAGAGGCATGGGACTAGATAAACCAAGGGCTATGGAGTCTTCCATCTCTAGGTCACTGGTCTGAACATGACCCTAACTATCAGTGGCCATATTATTGCTATTGCTATTCAGCAGTCTCAATGGCTTGATGGTTTCAACCCGGTTCATAGTAGATGTCATGTATCCATCTTCATTGTATATTTTTTAAAAAGCACCATATTTTACATTAATTGGCATTAATTAATGGCAAAGAAGCAAAATATGGAACAGGCCACGAAGCTTGAATAATTTTCCCCTGAGGCAGTGGATAGCTTTTGGGAAGCATCTCTACTTCTGTGGATAAATAAAAGGCTTCAGACCCCAGAGCTGATACCCTGGCATCTTTCACAAGCTCCAACTTAAATTTAAAATGTTTTAACAATAGACTGTGTCCTGTGATTGATCATCAGATTTCACTGCATGGAGGAGATAGGCAGAAATGAAAGGGGCAATAGGTGGGTATATAGAGTACAGTGCATTTGGTTTGGTGATGCAGTGTGGGGAAGGACTAGGTAATTTTTTTTATTCTCTCTGGAAAATGTTGGTACGTGATGGATTTTGTTTCTCTGTCATTCTCTAGTGTTTGCATTGACTTTGGAAACAGTCTACACTAGGACCTCAGCCAGACTTTCAACAGCAGCACTCTCCAAAAGAGGCATCTGAAGCACTGGTCACAAGGAGAGTCAGGAGTAAGAACTAAATAGAGAATTTTTTTTATTCGCTCTGGAAAATGTTGCTACAGGCTGGATTTTGTTTCTCTGTCATTCTCTAATGGTTGCATTTACTTTGGAAGCTGTCTACACAAGGACTTCAGCCAGAGAGTCTTTCAACAGCAGTGTGCTCTAAAAGGGGCATCTGAAACACTGGTCACAGAGAGAACCATGAGCAGGAACTAAATAAGTCTGGCTGAATGAAAGGGTCATGCGGGCATATATCTGCCTTGGGGAGAGTATGGAAGATGAGATCTCTGATCAAATATGTTTATAACGGCTATGAATTATTTGCTTTGCACCTAATTTTTCTTTTGACTTGATATAATAATAACCATTCTCACCCCATACACCTGAGGTCTGTTTTTGTGTCTGGTCCCATAATGCAAGTTCCAGTAGTTTGCAAACCCTGGTATAAATTGCAAACTGTTACAGAGGCTGACTTCATGCTGCATGAGTAGACACTGCTATGCCCAGCCCATCCTGATAATATCTTTGTTTCTGTTATGTTTCAAGTAATGGATATGAATAACAAAAATAAATAAAAGCAAAACATAAGTGGTAGAGCTGCTCAAAAATGTTAAGATTTAGGTGAAAAGATGTCAGCGGATATGAGTTTTCATTTTTTTTCACCAGCTAGGTGTGAAGGAGATGGACAGTAACCAAGGGAAAGAAATAAGTTTGTTATTGATACAGATTTGTTTAAATGAGGGTATTGCTCCTGAGTGGCAGACCCATTGGTCAGTCCATCAGTCTGTCAACTGTAGAACCCCATCACTGCAGAGTGAAGGCACCATGTCTTGTGCATCTCTTTCTGAAAAAGTGTCAATAAAAATTATTGCTGGCTTGTGTTACATCTTCTGAAATCCAACAAGCCAAATATTGTTTTTTTAAATTAAGTACAATGACTGTAATTTCATCATAAGAATAAAAAACCAGCAAAGATAAATCTAGTTAGCCCTATGTGTTACTTACCAACTACATCCAATCCCACTTCATTCTTTGGTTCAGGCTCCATATAAAATTGACTCCTGACTTTAACCTCTGCATCTGGGAGTGCTCCATAGCTTGAAGATATTACTTAGGGTAGATTGAAATGAGAGTGGGAGATCACCACACTGGTGAGAGGAGGTGAAGGCTGCTCCGAAGCCAGAGAAAGAAGAATCTGTGCTTTTCCTCCTCTCTTCTGTTTTAATCTCAACTCAGAGATGCATTATACACACAAAGTCATCACACAGTTCAAGCTCCATCCACTAGTGGTCTGAACCAGAACCCCAGATCCAAACACCCCAGAACTTTGTGGGTCTTCAAATATCAATCTATACTTTGCTCTTCAGACCCAACCCTAATATAAAAACTTAGAAGTGCTGAATGCTCCTGTGACCCACAGAGAACAGGCTCTGCAAGTGGACCTGAAATACTTTAGGGATTTTAGGTGAACAATGGATGGCATTTGGTAAACTAAGACCTGCACAGAAGTTGTTATTTTTCAAAAAGTTTTCTCTGTGATGCTTTTGTTTTAATAAATAATATTGGGCTTTTATGAAGGCTGGCTGGTCAATGGTTAATGTTGTCATTGCCCCTGAGAAAACAAGGAGGAGAATTGAGGGGTTCAGATGGGAACATCGGATGTGTTGATCTGGGTTGCTTTTCCTGTCAATGAAATTAAATTAATTTATAATGAACTTTGGAAATTTTTGGTTTGGTGAATGTCACAAATCCTGACTTTCCCATGCCTGAATTACCCATCTCATTTTTAGGATTGTTTGTAATGAAAACAAATCTGAACTGCTTCCTGTAAGTTCACCATGCTCTGTGGCTGTGCTGAAGTTCACATTTGGGGTGGATTGTAGCTTTTCTTATCATGCTGTGAGGTGCTGTAGTGTAATAGTGTTCCCAGTCCCCACTGCAGGCCCAAAGAGAGTGAGAATGGTAGCGTCAGTACCCAAAATCCATAGAATGAAGCAGAGCACTCCCAGATGCAGCTGGTGCCCCTAACACCTTCCTTTGCCTTCCTTTGCTTTATTATCCTTTTTTTCCACTGTGTGCTTTGCTCGCTGAAGTTCCATGAAATCCTCTGTTGATTTACTTGGTCAATAAATATCCTGAGGAGGAATGAAAATGTGTCTCAGCCTCATCTGAGGTCTGTGCCAAAGCTTCCAGAAAATAGTTCTAAATGGTTCAAGTGAATGCTAGAAGGGCTGATTTAGTGCCTCAGCAACAAGTTCGAAATACATAGACCCGTCCCTCCCACCCCCGAATCCACAGCCTAAAGTATTGGCTGGGCTGTTTCTGCTCTTCATCCTTCCTATCCAGATAGATTAAATTCAATGAAAATTACTCTGTGGAAGTCTGTTGGCTCAGATTTTAAAAATTGGGGCTCTGTATGGACATTAAAACTGCCATAGTGCTTCTTACAAAAGAAAGAGTTTGTTCCTGGTTTGGGTGTTCTTTCTCTATTATGTTTGTGCCATGTGACTGTAGCCCTCCATCCCAGAGGTGGGTATTCATTGCACTGAATATTTGTGTTATGTAAAGTGCTTTCGGATAAAAGTTGTTATATACACATGCAGCGTCTAGTGGTCCCTTGCGGTCATCTCACAAACTTTTGTTATTGTCTTGAGGGAGAGCAGAAAGGAGACTGAAGGAGGGGTGGATCATGGTGAAGTGAGCAGGATTTAGGGAAGCAAGGGAGAGAAAAGGGAAACCAGAGACTTGAGCACAGAAGACATGCATTCATCACCATTTAGCTGGACTACAGTGTAGTACAGTATACCAGGTCATGAAGCCTTCAGTGCTGAGGAAACTCCATCTAGTACAGAATGCTGCTGCAGCACAGCAAAACCTGGCCTACTGCTTCCCATAGAATTTCAAGGTCTCAGTCCTTATCTTCAGGGTGCTCCATGGCCTGTGCCCTGGATACCCAGAAGGCTGCCTAAAAGCTCCTGGCTGAAGACTGTGATTGAAAACTCTGCATCTCTGGCACAATGGCACTCTTTATAATAAGGATATAGTTCATCTGTGAGGGAGACAGAACTTTCTTGGGGGAGCCAAGCTGAAATTGTGGCAGGAACTCAGCCAGGAACAAGGACCATCACAAACCTCAGCACCTTCCTCTCCAAGGGCAAGGCACATTTCTTCAGTCTTGCCTTCTCTAACATAAGTATATAGCACAGGGCTTGACAGAATCTGTGTGCCATGGCAACCTGGCACCTGGGAATTGTGCTCTGGCATCTAGCTGCACCACAGTACTGCAGGGGGCAGAATGCCCTTGGTGACCGGCACCTTCAGCGACACATGGCTTTTTTTTTTTTTTTGCCCTGGGCCACCACAACTGTCCATGGCGGCGGGGCTTTTGCACCCTGGACCTCAGCAAGTGTCTGAGGCGACAGGGCTTTTGTGCCACGAACTGTCACCAATGAAAGCATCTGTGACGGCAATGGCGTTTCGGTGGCAGGGAGCCCTAAGGTGTTGTACACCCAGGCACCCCAGATTTTGGGCTAGTGCCTAGGTGTGTGGCACTTTTATTGAAGCCTGTTATAGCAGCATGTATATTAAAAACCCCCCAAACCTAACACCCTATCAAAATGGGACACTCTGCTATGCACGCTTCTTCCCTGGGGAAAGAATAAGAGAACAAATGTGTGACAGATGAGTCATGATGTCTCTTAATGCACTCCAAGAAGGTGCTCAACTACTGTGATAATGAACACAGTATACATAGACTAGAATTGACAAGCAATTACTTTCTTTGGTATTATTTATATCGTAATATATGTGTGCACTGCACTTTACAGATACTTAAAATACAGTCTCTGATGTTAAGAGCTGTACTTGGGAAGCCATTTGCAGTACATAACTTCACTGAACGTGCAAATGTAGGAACAATGATGTGTGTGCTTATGTTCCAGCAGATAACACAATTTATATTATCTCTATAAACAGATCTCTCTTTTATATATAACTCTTGTAACACCTACTCCAGGAAGCTCACAGGCAATCTGAACTTAACACAGAAAGGGGTGGTTTACATTAGCGATTCTCAACCACCATGTCAGGACACATTACTATATTGCCACACAGTGGTTAAGTGTGTCGCAGAGAGCTGGGGAGATGGCTGGATTCGGCCTGGGGTGGTGGACTGGTGTGTCCTGCAGGGTTGCGACATGCTGCAAGCATGTCACAAGCTGCAAAAGGTTAAGAACCACTCATTTGCAAGGTAGGAGTGAATAGAATAAGTATTGCAATATGGTGTACTCGTGAGAGATGTTGATTGTCAATGTGCATATATTGTTAATTCCTCCCTGGATTTTTTTTTTTTTTTGGTAATATTTATTTTAGAATTTTTTTCTGTCCTGGAAAAAAATCATGGGGGGAGAGGGTTGAAAGTTGATCTCTATCTTGCTCCCTCACATCACCTTCTGGACACCATGTGTCAATAAATATGAGAATCCTAGAATTTAGAGCTGAAAAAGACCTATTAGATAGAGCTGTTTTAAAAGCCAGCAAAAAGAATTATGAATTTTTTTTCCCAAACATTTCATGGGCTTGCCAAATGTATTGAAAATTTTAAACAACGATTAATTGTAGAGCTGGTCAAAAACTTAACAATGATACTATTTTTATCAATTGGGGAGGGGGACAACTAAAAATGTCACTGAAAATTTTTGGCCAGCTTTGCTATTCAGACCAGTGGGATTGATCCCTACAACCCAACAGGCTAGAAAAGTTTGGTTCCCAGCAGGATGTCTTCTGGTGTATTGTCAAACCTCGTTTTAAATATCCTGAATGACTGGGCTATCACTTCCTTCAGAGCAGTTATCCAAAACTGATATTCAGCCTCAAAAAATCATGAAATTGGATAAAATCATGGTTTTTTTTTAAAACTATGATAAATTTTGTAGTCTTTTTATTTGAACCTTCCAGGTATAGTCAGTTTCTCTCCGCAATCAGAAGAGCTAGAAACTTTTATTTTAATGTAAAAGCCAAGATTCTTGCTTCATTTCATGCTTGCAGGAACTGGAACTTCAAACAAAACATCAGCTATTTCAAGTCTGGCAGTGAAATCATGAGAATTTACAACAGTGCATTCCTCATAAACACACAGCCCTTACTTGTCAGTAAACCAAGTTATAGAGATTCAGTTATTTGAATTGTTTTTCCTAAATACTTCCTGAGGCACCTTTAAGAGTCAAGAGTTTCTGTAATACACAAAGGGGTCTCTCAGCCCTGGGGGCTGGCAGGTAACCTCCTAGCACCTCCAGACTTTTCCTGAACAAGGATTTTAGGCCAGATTTTCAAAAACATATAATCTATGGGTAGTGCACGTGCATACACCTGTCATCTTTTCTTAAAGTGCAGAGGGAAATGAAGGCTCGAGCAGAACAAATTGGCCAAGGGAGCCTTTGCTGATTAAGTGAAAACAGGATAAGCAGTGTAACAGTATAAACTACAGCTCCCAGAACATCTCTCTTCCAGGTGTAGATGCCCCCTCAATGTCTAGTGCAGTGATACCCAAACTTTTTATCCTGTGCCCTCCTTATCCCTGTCCAGGCCCCCAGCCCCTGGTCAGGGGCCTGTGCTCAGGCCCAGGGGTTGAGGCACGGGCTGGGCATCGAGGCCACACACTGCAACTGGAGGCTGAAGCTGAGCTGGGGGCCAGGCACTGAGGCCACATGCATGTGCCGCAACCAGTGGCTGAGGCTGAGCCAGGTGCCAAGGCCATGGCCAGAGCAGGGAGCCGGGGCTGGAGGCTGCAACCAGGAATGGAGCATAGTTCTGGGCAGAGCAGGCTGGGTGGTGCTCCTTCCCTGCCCTCCTGTGGTGACTGTCTCTAGGCCCAGCTGCATTACCCAAACATTCCTCCCTGCCTCTTTGAGGGGCCACATGCACTACACTGTTTGGTAGCTGACCTGGCATTCCCTGTGCCTCAGCAGCTATGCCAGCAGATCTTTGTGTAGCATAAAGTGGTTTGGAAGATAGCAACAACAGTGTATCTGGCTTAGCGGTCTCAGTAATTGATTGTTTGAATGCTCTTGAATCTCCCTGAGCCTTTAACTCACAGCACTTCTGCTCATTGCAAAGTAATGCTGGGCTGGACTGTCCCCTAATGTCATTCCAAAGAGCCTGAATGTGGCCCTGTTCTGCTCTCCAGATTAGGTGGATTCTTCTGATCTGTGCTGTGGGAGATCTCTCTTGGCCAGGTGTGATTGTCGCCTGGTGAGTGACCATACTCTAGAGCAGCTATAATGGATTTGGGGAGACATCTGGATTTGGTGACTGGGTTTGTGTATGTACATTCTGCATGTTGGCACAACCAAAATTTGTGGGCTGCCGGTTTGTGGGGAACAGATCTGAAAACCTGATGATGAGTCAGGACAATTTGTTATTATGCTTCCTGTAGACCAACATTAAGGCAGCTGGCATTGCCTTTTCAGTGCTATGTCTATTTATCCACAACCCAAAATTAGAACCAGATGGTGGTAGTCTGGAATTTTTTAAAAACAAATATATTCTGTGCAGCATTATTCTGTTTTGAGTTCCTGTTTTCTTTCCCATCTGTCTGAGGAGCTTGATTCATAAATCTCCCACTGTACACCCTTCCTCCTCTCACTCCCCAGACTCCATTAAGAAACCAGTTTACAGGCATGGTTTTACACTGCTCATTAGACTTGTGCAAATCATGGTAGATTTACATCACAGTGGTTTTGAGTAAAATGTTTGTTGTTGTTGTTTCCACCTGCTTAGGGTTTGAATCCTCCTGAGTTTTCTGGATTTGAATGAATCCAAAGCAAAACTGCATCAAAACTGTCAGGTTTCATCTGTTTTTACAGATGAAAACCAGAGAAAACTGAAGGCTTCCAAGATTTTAATGCAAACACATACACCAGCACAAGTTCAGACCAAGAGCTTGATTCTCCACCGCCTTGCCCCTTGTGTTTCATTTACCCAATACAAAGAGGGCATAAAATCCTACCATTCTGATCTAATGGCATTTTCACCCACTGTGCAGTCATAAGTGACAAATAGCAGGTGCAAGGCCTGTAGTACCCAATGGAAGACCTTGTGACATGATTAGCTGATAGAAGGTGGTGTCGCCATTAATTAGCCCTGACCAAAAGTTAACTCTGTGTATAAGTAAAACAGAGCTGGTACTGACCAAGGACATACCTTGCTCCCACTAAGTAGCAGACATAATTGAAAGCTCTGTAAAATAACAAGATAAAACCGGGGCAAAGGAATGTTGTAAATAAGTGTGAAAAGCACCATGCTATTTGCCCCCTTAGTAAGCTCAAAAGGTATAAGAAGCTGGCTAGGCCCCCACAATTTGGAATCTTGTCATCAGGACAACTGCTATGTTCGCTGCCACGAGTCATTGCTCCCCATGCTCCATGCCTACAGTCATTTAACTGGGGTTCCCGTCTCCTGAAGGGGCGTAAGCATTGGTGCTTTCCTATTTCTTTGCTTTCTTGTCTGTATTTTTATTAAATGCAGTTTGCTTTTACCTTTTATCTTGTTTCCTGGCTTTGTGCCTACCAAACGGATTGAACCTTAGAGCCTGAACTATAGATTGTAGCCAGGGTTCTGTAATCTTCTTGTAACCAGGCCAGAGAGAAATAGGCTCATAAGCTATACAAAAACATACTCAAAGAAATTTTAAAACCTCATTTTATTTGGTTGGGGGGGACTAATTTTTTTAAAAATGCGAAATTTTTAATTTAAAAGGGTAGGCCAGATTCTGCTCTCAGTTAGACCAGTGTAAATTAAGGTTAAGGTTATTGACTTAGGTAGAAATTTCCAGAGGGGTAGCCATGTTAGTCTGTGTACAGCAAAAAACGAGAGTCCTGTGGCACCTTATAGACTAACAGATTTTCTTCAGCATAAGCTTTCATGGGCTATAACCCACTTCGTCAGATGCAAGTAGGTAGAGTTATTCTGGATTTAAACTTGCTGCACTGAAAGGAGACTTTAGCCCTGTGTTTCTGTTGTTTCCCCCCTCTACAAATATCCTTTTTTCTTTCAAATTTTGTCAGATATGTGGGGACATTTCCAATTTAATTCATAGAAGATTAGGGTTGGGAGGGACCTCAGGAGGCCATCTTCTCCAACCCTCTGCTCACAGGACCAACTCCTTCTAAATTATCCCAACCAGGGCTTATCAAGCCACACCCTTAAAAACTTCTAAGGATGGAGTTTCCACCACCTCCCTATGTAACCCATTCTAGTGCTTTACTACCCTCCTAGTAAAAAAGGTTTTTCTTGTATCCAACCTAGAACCTTCCCCACTGCAACTTGAGATCATTGCTCCTACTTCTTTCATCTGTTACCACTAAGAACAGCCTAGCTTCATACTCCCTGGAGTATGTAGCTCTGTTGGATCTTGTTATGCCCTTTCCTGCTATATTAATAGTCCTCTGTTTTCAGAAATCTCTTCCCTCTGTTGGTACTAGACCATTGCTAAACTAAACAGATTAAGCTTTTTAAGTTTCTCCCTGTAAGGCGGGTTTTCCAGATCGCAAGTCTTTCTTGTAGCTCTTTACAATTTGTCAGCATTCTTTTTCATGTGGCCATGCCAGAACTGGGCATATTCTTCCAGTAATGGTCTCAGTAATGCTGCAGTAACGCTACAGAGATATTATGACCATATTGACTCCCTACTTCTACTTGATATTCCCTTGCTTATGCATTCTAGAATAATTTTCATCCTTTTAGCTGCAGCATTGCACTTGGAGTTCTTGTTCAGCTGGTTATCTACCAAGATGCTGAGCCTTTTCGGAGTCACTGCTTTTTCAAGATACAGTCCCACATCAAATAAATGTGATCGACAGTCTTTGTTCCTAGATGCGCAACTGTAACATTTGGTTGCTGTATGTTTAAAAATCAGATTGTTCCAAGGAGCTCATGTTGCCACATGATCTAGTTCAATCTGAATAACCATCATCATTTACCACACTCTGTTGGATCTTGTTATGCCCTTTCCTGCTATATTAATAGTCCTCTGTTTTCAGAAGTCTCTTCCCTCTGTTGGTACTAGACCATTGCTAAACTAAACAGATTAAGCTTTTTAAGTCCTACCACTCAGTAGGACCCCAACAGCAGCAACCACATAGGATGATGATTCCCCATTTGCGAATTATTTTTTGCAATCTAACAGTTAAGCTGCATTTTCATCTGTTTAATATGGGCTACACTGATACTGGACTAAATCAAATTCCTTATAGAAGTCTAAAAGCATATTATGTCACCACAGTTTCCTTTATCAACCAAACTTATAGTCTCATCAAAAAACTACACTGGGTTTGTTTGAAAGAACCTGCTATCCATAAAAACATGTTGATTGGCAATAATTATGCTACCATTTTTACGTCTTTCCTGATTGTGTCCTATATCAGACTTTCCATGATTTAGCCTCAGATTGATGTCAAGCTAACTTGCATATAAATTCCTGAATCATCTTGGCTAGCCTTTTTAAATATTGTCAGAACATTGGCATTTTATTTACCCTTCTGGAACTCCTGCAGTGTTTGAAGATTTGTTTAAAAGAACATTAGTGGTTCAGAGGGTTTCTCAGCCAATTCTCTTACCACCATTATGTACAAGTTTTTCACACCTGCAGATTTAAAAAGTTTAACTTTAATAGTTGCTGTTTAACATCCTCCAATTTGCTGATAGAAAGATAGTACTTCATTATTGTTTTAAAATAATCTTTCAAAATGTAGAACAGAAATATTTGTTCAATACTTAGCCTTTTCTGCATAATGATTGGTAATTTTATCATTCTTGTCTTGACCTATTTTTGTTCCTGATATACTTGAGTAATTTCTTCTTACTGTCCTTAACTTAATTTCTTCTTACTGTCCTTAACAGGCCACAGACTTTTTATTGATGCTTAAACTTCCCTTATTAATTACCTTCATTTCCTAACAGCTGATTTGTGCTCTTTGCTATCAACTTCTTCATTTTTTCTTTTGTTAATATGACATTATATTATACTACTATTGTATATTGTATTTATTATTGCTGCATTCACGTTCCCTCTTAGACAGGATTTATTTTTAATAGAAGGAGCCTTCTTTTGTGGCTGTGAATGTGGGGGTTTTAGGTATCTAATAAAACATTCTTACACATTTCCCATTATTATTAACATTTGGGGGATTAAATATTTCCTCCCACTTTATCTTTATCATGATTATTTTCAGCTTTGGAATTTAGCCCCTTTAAAGCACCAATTATATACCTACTAGTGGTCAAGACTCTATTCTGTTTATTTATAACAAAAGAAAATTAGGTCTTGATGACTTGCATTCTCAGCAACCATCAATTTTTAGTTCAATGATCAAGTCATCTTACTGTGTCAGAACAGTCAAATATAGAATAATTCTGACTTGGTAGCAAGATGTTTTGTGTTAGGAAGATATTTTCTATAAGTTTTAGAAACGACAAGGGTGTTTTACTAGTGGCAGTGTGTGACCTCCAGCATGCATCGCCCAAATTGAAATTGCCCATGATAATGCAGTTTCTGTTTCTACATGTGATAGATATCTGTTTGAGGAGCGGCTCATCCTGTCTCCTTTTCTGCTTTGGTGGGCTATGGCAGACCCCCACCAGTACCCTTTCTTGGGATTTATTAATTAGATTGATCTATAAGTATTCCAAGTTTTATCCTTATGAATTGTCAATAACGCAGAAGCAATAGATGTATCTTTAACATAAAGTGCCAACTCCACTCCTCTTCAGCCCACTGTGCCATTCCTATAATAAGTAGCAGGTATCCAGAGATTTTTAACATTCCAGGCATGTTAATTGTCCCACCAGGTTTCAGTAATACCTATTGTATCACTGTTCTTTTTGCAAATGAATATTCCTAATTCCTCTTGTTTATTTCAATTTCTCTTATTTATTGCTTCATTGCACCTTCATGGTTTGGGGCTGCATTGTATATTAAAAATATCTATTCTTAGGTCTTCATATGAGTTAATAGTGAATTGGTTAATAGTAAATTGTGATCACAATCCTTTATTTAGTTTTTCCACCTTTTCATTCACGGACTTCCCTGCTGGTTCCCAAGGCAGTCTTGTTGCCTTTTCTCCAGTGTTCAAATCCTCAGAGCCCAGTCCCAGACCCACTGAAGTCAGTGGGAGTCCTTAGCACCCTAAAGCTCCTGTGAATAATGCTTATGTGAAATAATAGTTTATAGTGTTGGAAACAAGAAGTGCATGTAATCTGTGTCATGTCGAGTCTGATGCTAGCCCCCTTTAATTTTTAGGATGTAGATGTGTTCTACAGAATGGAGCGGCCCAGTGTGCAATACTCCATTTTAATCTTAATTAAATGCTGCAAGCTGTAGTTCCCCTACGCAGCCCTTCTGTTCTGATGAGGTAGGTGGATGTGGCCTGAACAGTTGAACTCTGAGGAACACATTTAGGTACTGCTTTGGCCCTTTCTGAGTTAGAATCTTAGCCAGCAGGATCCTTTTCTCCCTCATAGTCTAATTTATGCCCTTGTTTATATAGTCCTGTTCTTCATGTGTTTTTCCTGCTGTGAATACAGTTGTTTTGAATATGGGAAGTACAGTGGGTGGCATTTAGATTCTTGTATACTCTGTTCTTTCAGCAGCTTTAGTTTAGTCTATCTGGTATGTGTTTAGGTGTAGATTATATATTTTTTACAAAATGGGCACTTTTTATTAAATGCCATCATAGATCTAAATATTTGGTTCAACTTTCAGTACAGCAAATCTGGTAAGATAAGAGCTGACATCATCTATTCACAGTCTGTTAAGAGGAAGCTTTGATATTTTCTAGGATATCTTTTTTTTTCTTCAGGGCTTGAAAACATCTAAAATAAATATTTACTCCACCTTACTCCTTCTGAATGTCAGAGTTTTCTTAGGCTGCCCTGTCTGTGGTTTTTGACTGTTTTCTATTTCTAGGATGACAGCAGGGGTATGGATTAAAAGTCAGTCACACCCCAGGTGGGAACTAGCTCAGGGGATAGAAATACTTTCTGCACAACAGAGGTCTATGGCTATGGTTTTGGAAAGGCTGAATCAGTCACCCCATTCGGTCTGAAGTGCCAGGAACAGCAGGCAATTTCTGTCCCAGGGCATTCACCTTACTGAAAGAAAAGGACTGAATCCTGCCTATCAAGATGAGAATCCTGCTCAAATAACTGATCACCAGGAATGTGTTCTGTGCTGTTGAGAAAGATGATCCATGTTTTATCCAAGTGACACAGGCTATGTTCATAAAACTCATAACCATCAACATGAAATGTTACGTAGAGACTGAGACATTATTACTTGTTGATAACAGCTGGCCTGCTGACAGTTTCACAAACCTGTAAGAAGGGCACTGATCTTATTCTGCATTTAGTTTCACTATGTGGTCTAGCTCCATCGGCTTCAATGGAGTTACTGCTGATATACATTAGTCTGAGAACAGGATCAGGCTTCAGTCCCTGCTCTGAATTGCTTATAATCAAAGGCCTAATTTTCAGAGTGTTTGAGCACCTGTAGCCCCTGCTGAACCCAGCTGGAACTGTAGGTGCTCAGCAGTTCTGAAACTCTGGCTTGCATAATGACGCCTTCAACTCCCCCTGACTTGCAGGATCAAACCTTAAACAACAAATAATGATAGCTGAGCATTGGGGTTAGGAAGTGATGAAGGGGGAAGAATGGAGCATGAATATGGATCATACAGTTTGCTCTGTTACATTTTCTTCAATTTAGAATGATCAGGCACCAAGGTGTGAGGGACCAAAGATAGGGATTAATATGATCTTTTCCAATTTAACTAATTCCCCATGTGGAACCCTATCAGGTACCTTACTGAAATCTAGGTAAATTAGATCCACTGCATTCCCTTAGTCTAAGAAAATCTGTTATCTTTTTGAAGAAGGAGATTATGTTGGTCTGGCACAATCTACCATTTGTAAACCAGGTTTTACTTTGACCCAATTACCGTTAACCTCAATGTCCTTAACTACTTTCTCTTTCAATTTTTTTCCCAAGATTTTACACACTACTGAGGTCAAACTAACAGCCCTGTAATTACCTGGGTTGCTTTTTGTCCATTTCTGAAAAATAGGAATTATGTTGCAATTCTCCAGTCATAACGTACAACCCTTGAGTTTACAGATCATTAAAAATCCTTGATAATGGGCTTGCAATTTCATGTGCCCGTTCCTTTAACATTATTGGACAGAGATTATCAGGGCTCTCTGATTTAGTCCCATTAAGTTGTTTGAGTATGGCTTCTACCTTGGATGTGATCATTTCTACCTCCATATCCTCATTCCCATTAGCAACCCTGCCAATACACCTAAACTCTTCATTAGCTTCATTAAAAATGTAGACAAAGTATTTGTTTATGTATTGAGCCATGCTTAGATTACCCTTAATCCATAGATGGTCTTAGTTGGTGGGCAGCGTGGGCAGCAGCCCACAGCCTCCCAGGGGAAGGGACCCTGTGCTGCTCCGGCAGGGAGCTGGGGCAGGCTGGCAGGGGCAGTGGAGGCTGGTGGTGGCCTGCAGCAGGTTGGCTGGGAAGCCCGCGGCAGGGCTGGGGAGCTCGGCGGCGGGGAGCCAAAGAGCCTGACTGGGGTTCAGCGGGAGGGCAAGGATTCAGCACAGGGGAGCCAGCCAGGGGGCCAGGGAGCCAGGTGGGGGCTTGCAGGGGGGCAGGGAGCCAGGTGAGGGTTCGCAGGCAGGCCGGGGAGCTGGGTGGGGGGCCGGGGAGTTGGGTGAGGGTTCAGCGTGGGGGGGGCAGGGGAGCCAGGCCGGGGGGCCGGAGGGCGGGGCGAGGGTTAAGTGGGGGGAGGCAGGGGTTCAGCAGGGGGCAGGGGAGCCTGGCAGGGGTCCAACGGGGGACTGGCTCCCTTAGAGGGGATGGGAGGGCAAAAGTCAAGGATGGGTCCCCACCCATGTGGCATGGGAGGGCCCCGTCCTTGACTTTTGCCCCAGGCCCCGGAATTGCTAAGACCTTCCCTGCCTTAACATCCACTCTATCATCAGTGTTTAGCAATCCTATTTCTTCTTTCTTTGTTTTCTTCCTATTTATATGGCTATGAAATAATTTATTATTGGTTTTAATTCCCTTTGCAAGGTCAAATTCTATTTGGCTTTCCTCACTTTATCCCTACGCATTCTGACCTCCAAGCCATAGGTTTCCTTGCTCATCCCTCCTTGTAGGCTTTCTGCTTTCTCTTAATAACCTCTCTGAGATGCTTGCTCATCTAGTTTGGTCTAGAACTCTTGCTAACGAACTTTTCCTCTCTCATGGGATGCAGGCTTCAGATAGTTTCTGCAACTTGACTTGAAATAATTCCAAGCCTCCCACAGCTTTAGAGCCATGAATTCTTTGGTCCAGTTTACTTCCATAAATAATTCCCTTAATTTTTTAAACTTAGTTTGAGAGGATACGTATGGAAAAAGAGAGAGGAGTCCAAGGGAGGATGTGGTTGGTGCAGTGGAGAAAAAGACAATTTTGTCTGTGCAGATCCAGGAGAGAGGTTACCATAGTCATGTGCTGGAACTTTTGAACAACAACATCCAAACTCTTTCAAATTTCATCTCTGCGGAAAGCACAAGGGAAACATGCAGGGAAGCTCAGGTTTGAGGGATTTTTAATTCCATGTTTCTTGGTGTGGCAAACTGGTCGCTCTGCTCCCATGGGTGCTGTGCTCCTCTGTCTTGTGGACCCAGGGTAAGCCCCGCTCGCCCCAGTCTCTGGGCAGTGGAAGCCCTGACCGCACAGAAAGGCAGGAGGGGGAAGGGGCCCGGGCCCTCCCTCTACTCCGAGCTCCAGCCCAGGGGCCCTAGGAATAGCACTGCATGCTGCTTAATGCTGCTGGTAACAGCACTACCCTCCCCTGGGCTATCTCCCCCTCTCTCTGTGCTCTTCTTCCTCTCTCTGGACTTAGTATGGCTGTCACTCCACCAACTCTCTCCAAACACTCCCCACTCCTACTTCCCCTTACTCTCCACACCCTCTGGCTGGAGCAAGGGCTTTTTACCAGCTGGCCTTAATTGGTCCCAGGTGACTCTAATTAAGGTGCAGCAGCCCTGCTCAGTCTGTGGGGAATAAAGCCTGGAGCATTCTAGGGCTTATGTACTGGCTCTCCACAACTCTCCTGCTTGGCCTATGCCAAAGTGGCCATTTACAAAACCA
>ML685785.1:11126888-11239762 GCA_007922175.1 Pelusios castaneus | reverse complement strand
CAGAGAGAGGAGGTTGGCTGAAGGAGGTTCCTGCGACTGTGGGGCCTACTTCTGGTCCCTCGTCCGTTCACGCATCCGAGCAGAGTTCCTTTGGGCAGCGTCCGCTGGCTCCCTCGACACCTTCCGGGAGCAGTGGGCGCTGTCCAGGGTTCTCTGCTCGGTGTCCCCTTCCGAATTCCTTATTTTGACCCTTTGACCTTCACACCCATTCCTCTTCATCATTTGTTGCCCCCCGTAATTAATTGGAAGCTGGGTCCAGTGCTTCCTTCCCCTAGGCTAGGGAAGGAGCTTTAGTAGTGGGTGGGCTAGCGCCCGCCCACCTCCCCAGGTTTTCCAAATAGGACAACTCTCCTGCTTCCCTCTGGCCCTGGTGTCTCACATTGGTCACTCTCTTGTTTATTTTGCTTGTACTTATTTATTCCATTTCCATTATCTTCTTCTTGGTTCATCAACCTCATTTAAGGGTCAGACTCCATACAGATACCCATAATCCCCATTGGAGATTCAGTGGGGTTGGTAGTTTTTACTTCCTGTCCTAAACTATTTGGTAACATGCCTGTAATTCTGATTCCATGGCTCCCGTAGTGCCTATTAGACAGGAGATGTGTGTCACAGAGAGAATGCCTGCAAGAGTTCCCTGCCCTCTTGAACTGATTTGTGGGGATAGAGGTACCTTCACCATGCAGCAAACAAGAGGGAACCAGTAGGGAGCAGGGAAAGCAGTCAGATTCCCATCCTCATTGCAAGTAACTCCTGCTACTCTTAGGAAGTGGAGAAAAGTGACTTGCAGCTTTCTTGCCTGCTGTCCCCTATTTCAGTTCCCATGGCGGTTCGTGAAGCTACTCAGCATCAGAGCAGCCCCTGTGGGAGGCAGCAATGGCAGTCTCCTTTGCCAGCCACCAAAAGATATGGGAAATGCACAAAGGGTGAGAGAGGAAAGGGTCAGACACACTGGATGGGGGGCAATTGGGAGCACTGTCAATGATGGAGAGAATGGTGGCATGTTTTGGTTAATTCTAGGTGAGTGTAGGTGCAGAGCTGGGGAAGAAAGACACTTCAGAATTACGTACAGGGGCCTACTTAGTTTCCTTTAAACTATGCTGCCAGCATACTTCAGCTCTGCCCTGGAGGGACCATTTCTAGCATAGGACCTTGGACTCTGCTAGGATAGTTTATAAGTGGGTAACCAGTGTTAGTTGCTCAGGTGTACTTGTGAGATGGACATGTGTCTGCTGATGTATGCAGTGTTGCTTTAGTTGTATTGGTCTCAGGATATTAGAGAGACAACGTGGTGCAGTAACATTGGACCAGCTTCTGTGGGTGAGCAAGACAAGCTTTTGAACTTACACAAAGCTCAGATGTAAAGGAGATACAGGTACCTCACCCACCTTGTTTTGTTGTGCAAAAAGAGCACCCAGGATCTCTTCAAGGAGGGAAAAGGCAATATGCTACACTTATTTTGAGGAAAACACAATTGTGTTAATTTAGTACATGCACACGCACACGCACCAGATGTTCTGCTGTTGGTCATGTATGGTTACCAGTCCTGATTGTTGCTTGTGATAGTAGCTTGAGTTCATGGCTGGTGTTCGCTTCTCATGGCAGCTACCTGGCCTGGGAAGCTGGGCATGAGGAAGAGCGGGATCTCTGTCGGACACACAGCTGTGCACCGACGCTCTTGAATGGTGTGCAGAACATTACCCAAAGCTATGCAGACTCACCCATCTTTCTATCCATGGATTTCGCTGTGTCACACTGCCATGGGGTACTGTATGACCATGAGTCATCAGTTAATGGCAGATGTGACTTTGATCTTGTTCTTGATGGAGCTTTTTATTTCTTTCTTTCTAGGGTGGATTCTTCTTGTTTTTGGAGGGTTTGATTGCATTGTTCTTCAGCCATTAAGGTGATGCCGGCAGTTTGTTATCAGGACAGGCTGGAGTTGGAAACTGATCCCATCACACACACCCTTCATTCACACATCCAAACTAAGTTGAAAACACACCTAAATGAAGTTTCAGCAAAACTTAGGCTGGGCAACACAAAATGAAGAAAAGAATTCAAAATGGAGTTTTGGTTACAGTATGGAGTTACAAGTGACTGAGTGAGCATGGTATTTTTATCAATGAATATTCCATTGTTTGAAGCAATTCTATGACATAAATTCATCTTTAGCACTACAGTTTCACATGTCAACTGAAAAAATATGGTGACCCACCAAACTCATTTCACCCGTGGACCACCCAACAGCTGTCTGTTGGGAACAGCTTCTAATGGGTTGGATTTGCACTCTAGGGCTAGACTCGAGGTAAATCTCTGTCAGTTTCCTATCATAATTCCACATCAAGAGTCGCACACCAGGCATAGCGCTTCCCCTGCCTACATGTATGCCTTACAATTAGAGATGCACAATCTGTTTCACTTAACTGCTTATATAAGGCTGTTATTACAGCAATGCTGCTTACTAGCTCTGTGTCTGTTCATTTATTTCCTCCTCACACCCACACCCTTTCAATGAGGAAGCCGCGATACTTATGGGACTTCTCTTTCTCTGTAACAAAAGTCAGGTATAATTGCTTCATTTCAGTTGTTATAGGAAACACAGCAAGGGGACAAACTGGATTCTTTCCTAAGACCTCATTCATCTGCATCATTGGGTGAAAGGCACACCAAGTGAACACAGTCATGGCTGGAAAATGACTCAATGTCTCTGGTAAAAGCAATCTTTAGGATTAGGAAAAAAGAGAGAAAAAATTGAAGGTGGGGAGAGAGGAGTTAGGAGAAAACAACAAAAACAAACACAGATACACTCTGTTCTGTGCTGCTTTCATAACATGAGAGCTTCTGTTCATCAAGGCTACATCTGAGTCATCCCTTCAGCCAAGGAACCATTAATCAAGTAGCCTCATTGTAATATAAAAGGTCTAGGTGTCTGTGTGGGGAAAGGCAGCCTTCTGGTACAGCACAGCTGTTCTTAGCTCATCCAAGCTCCCATTATGCAGTGCAAAGCCACGGGTCAATAGCTCTTTCAAATGTGGCTGAGAATTGTCTCTGACATTTCTGTTAGGGAGCCTCCTGGGGCAGAGAGGGCTATGCAGCTCCACTCGGAATTCTCCAGCTAACTTGGATGACACCTTTGCTAAATACACCATGCCTGCCATCAGATCCATGTACATCACTGTGACATTCCCTTCCTGCAATCTGGACTGTGCTTAGTGCTACCCCTATTCTCCACTCCAGGGCCCCGATTTACCCCACCTTGCTGTGTGAACCCTCGCTCCTGGGTCAGCTTATGCCCAGCCACCTGCAGGTAATTGGTTCCTAAAGCAGTGGAAGAGCGCTCTTACCATCCACTCATGGGATGGTTCCCCAGCAAACACCCCCAGTCCCAGATGCAACCTTGGGAACTATTGTCTTGTGAGGTTCAGCACACACCCACTGGGCCTTGCAAGTTCATTTACACTTGTTTTGTCAATTTAACAAAGAAATTGATATGCACTAGCTTTGCTCTCAGTGAGGTCTTATGTAGTCTCATTCAACATTGCACTGCTTTAGATAAAACAAATATAATTTTATTGACTACAGTAAGATTTTAAGTGAAAATAAGTCAAACCAATATGAAATCAAATGTTTAATCAGTCAAGGAGATAACCACAATCAAATAAAGGATAACTCACATTCTAAACTAAGATCACTGCTTGAGTCTATGTCCAGTTTACACACAAGGCTGGCAACTGATGGTTTTCAGCCAGACCCTCCCACTCTCCTGTGAGTAGATTTCCAGTCCTTAGTGTTGCTTACAATATGGTATCCAGAGAAGAGCCTCAGACAGCTCAAAGTCTCCCTTTTTCTTCCCATACCCCCTCAATACCCCCCAGGGGCAGGTGATCGCCCATGTCTAGCAATGGGCAAGATCTTTCTCTTTTGAGCCAAGGTGCTTAAGCTGCATTGTTCTTATACACAAGCCTTCACTGGGTGTGTAAAAACAACTCTGTTTGTCTGCCTCTATTCAAGCCATGTGAGATACATTTGGGGACATGTTTCATATCTGTACATAGGTATGATGTTGCAGGACACATGCTAACATAACAGTAATGTAGAGCATGCCATGAACATTCCAAAAACACCTAACACAACATACTGTGCATTAGACCAGGGGTTCTCAACCTTTCCTGGCAAGTTCCAAAGGGGTAGCTGTGTTAGTCTAGTTCAGCAAAACAAACAAGGAGTCTAGTGGCACTTTTAAAGACTAACCAATGTATTTATCACATGAGCTTTCGTGGGAGAAAATCCCACTTCATCAGATTCTCCATCTTCAAGCATCTGATGAAGTGGGATTTTCTCCCATGAAAGCTCATGAGATAAATACATTTGTTAGTCTTTAAAAGTGCCACTAGACTCCTTGTTTGTTCAACCTTTCTTGATTTGCAAGATGGCTGGGAGGGTTCCCAGCTGTGCGCAACACAGCAAGGCTCCCCTGCAGGGCTTCTGGGCTCAGTTCTCTGTCCCCACGGACCCTCCAGACTCTATTCTTTCATCCTGCTGGCCCAGCTCTGTCCCCTGCAGCAGCCCCTGGCAGCGGCCCCCAGCCCCCTCAGCAACCCCCAGCTCTGACTCCATCAGTGGCCTGTGGCAGCAGGCTCTAGCTCCTGGACAGGCAGTAGGCCCTGGCCGCACCTGTGGCAACAGGCCTCAGCCCTGGCCGCAGCCCTGGTAGCAGGCCCATGGCTGTAAGCCCCTGGTTCCAACCCCCTGCAGTGGCCCCCAGCCCCATACTCACCCACCCACATAGGTAGGGAACCTGCTTCCTGACCAGCTCTTTCTCTCCTGGGGTCAGGGAGCCTTTTAAATCTCCTGCCATGGGTCACATGTCTCAGCGTGCCCCAGGGCAAAAGATTTAAAAACACCTGGCCCTGAGCACGCGGGTAAGTAGAGCAGCCTGCCTTTGTTAACATGGTCAGGCGGCCAGTGTCACAGCCCATGGCTCCCTGCTGGTGGTGGGGAAGGCTTTTAGCTCATGACACACTCGCTGCTGTGCTACAACACACTTTTGTGTCACAACACAGCAGTTGAGAACCACTGCATTAGACCATACACCAGGATTGGACAATAAAATTTGCAGACGGCCGGTCGAAGTGGTGGAGAGCTGGCTAGGGCTGTGGTGGTGGGAGGAGAGCTGGTAGGGGGACTGGGAATGGAGGGGATGTGGAGCGCCAGTGGGAGGGACAAACAGAGCTGGTAAGGGGGCAGTGCAGCTCCAGCCCCCAGAGCTATGTGGCACGGTGCCAGCTAGGGGGAGGGGATGCGGACGGGACAGTGCTGCCCTGGCCCCAGCCCTGGAGTGGCACAGGTCAGGGGGGTGGGCAGAAGGGGGGGGCGCAGCCCCGGCCCCAGAGCAGCGCAGTGCCTACTGAGGAGAGCAGGCCAGGGATGGTGGGCCAGACATCAACCTCTGGTGGGCTGGATCCAGCCCATGGGCTGTATTTTGCCCACCCCTGCCACATACAGTTACATTGTAAAGGTGAACAGGAAAGATACACAGATCAAATTACAAGGTGTACCTGGGGTGCAGCATGTCACAATCATAAACACCCCTGTAGTAAAAAATAAGAGCCTGAGACAGGAGGCCTAGAATAACAGGTCAGGTATCAGGCCTGAGGTAAAGTAATGGCCAAGTCTGTTATAAAGCAGCATTAGCAGAAATAATGCTGTGAATCCTGGCTCATGGTAACTGGTAAGAACAGGGGGAAAAAGAAAGTCCCGCTGTTTACTCTGCTGGTCCATTGTCATAAGCATACATATGTTAGTGGGCCTGTAGATCCTGCAGCATACTGAGACTGTGCTTGACTACAATAACCATTGCTGGGTGCCTTTGGTGCTCAGCGGATCTGTAGTCGTGTCGAATCATTGATTGTGGAGTGGGTCTCGGTTGCCTGTGGAGACCTGGGACAGCACATACAGGGGAAGCACGTACATACAGCCAACAACGGACAACAATCCCTACCTTTCAAATTCAGACACCAAAGGTGAGGAACCCTGAACTGGTCTCAGCTGGCAGTGACAAAGAGTCTCACATTGCATGTGACAAATTGCTGCAGGTGAAACAGGACACTCATCTCAAAGGGACAGCTGAACTTGGCTTTGTTTGCTTTTCATGCTGCCAAGGCCTTGCTTATCTAACTTCCACTCCATGTCCTGCTCTAAAAACCTTTGTATTTGTGCAGCTGAGGTGGAGGTTCTTTTTGTTTTAACTCTTAAAAGTTTGAAATCCTGGACTACAAAAATAGCCCTGATTGTCAGTGCCTCTCTCTGGTATATGGGTTGAGTAAATCATACGTATAAGAATGAATATATGGAGAGCCCACGTTCCCCTTTTTGGGAATGTGCACATTGCTTTGTCTTGTCTGTATTCACCAATCCGTTCAAAAGCATATAGGTGCAACTAACCCTTTCCCCCTCAGCTATCTTATGTCACTGGTTACTATAACTAACAGAGTAGCATTGAGAAGTCCCATACAAGATAAGGGTCCTATTTTCTAAAAACTGGACAGATGAATAGTAAATGTCAGTTTCTTCCCCAAAGAGGACACATCCTGTCAGGGGCTATGTCTACACTTACTAAAATTAGTTTGAATTAGTTAGTTCGAGCTAACTAATTCAAACTAATTTTAGTTAGTTCGAATTAACTTAATTCGAACTAGAAAAAAGTAGTTCAAACTAAGCAAGTGCCATGAATGGCACTTGCTTAATTCGAATTAGTGATTTCCATTGAGTTCAATGGGCCGGTTAGTTCGAACTAAGCAATTAGTTCGAACTAACATGGCCACATTGGTTAATTCGAACTAGTTAGTTCGAATTTACCCTTAGTTCGAATAACCTATTTGAAGTTATTAGTTCGAATTAAGGAAGCTCTTAATTCGAACTAATGAAAGCCTGGTGTAGCCATGGCTTTAGTTAGTTCGAATTAAGCCTCCTTAATTCGAACTAACATGCCCATGTAGACATAGCCAAAGAGGCTGTAGCACTTTGTCCTCCTCTTCCACTCCCCTTTTGCTTCCTTAAGCTACTTGTCGCCTTTGCTAAATATACCTGCTGGTCACCTGCCATCTCTAACTATTCCAGTGGCGACCCAGTAGGCCTGATTTTCATTACTCCATTGTTACACTGGGGTTAATTCCACTGACTTCAGGGACATAGTTCCTGATCTATGCCAGTGTAAGTGAAAGAAGAATCGGTATTCTGCAAAATACTACATGCTTCTCAAGCCTCCATCTGCAAGAAGGGAGTTAAGAGGCTCTGACATGGCAGCTCTACCATGTGTGGTACAAGATGGGCTATTCTGAAAGGGATGCAGCCATGAGCTTTCCTACATCTATGAGTTTCTTTTATAGCCTCCTGTGTGGCACACTTTATGTCTTTGTTTCAGTTCTGCAGGCTCGGGGTGCACTATGTTCAGCACAGTATGTACAAAAAGGAATAGGATAAGTCGTTAGTGGTTAATTAGAATGTGCTTTGCTTTCTATCACGCCAGTGCTGTTACAGTATGTACAGGTGCTGTTTCCATAGCAAAGCCTATCTCTGTGGCTCATATCTATTCCTAAGTGGTGGCCTACCTCCACCATGACTTACGAAGAGGTTTTATTGAGTTAAAGACGTATCCAGTTTTGTACGTGATTTAAAATATTTACTGTTACACAGCCTATTTTAAAATACGTGCTATAAATGAACTAGCTGGAGTGCACATGTGTATGCACCACTTCCCTCTAGGGGAGGGAATCAAGACTGTTCATCAGTGTGGTCATAGGTCATACACTGCTAACAGCTAAAGAAGATTCTCCTACTGCCTAACTGAAGGGAGTCTGTAATTTTTGGAGCAAGAGGATCCGAGGTCTATCTCTGTTGTCACTGCGAGGTTCTGGGTGTCTACATAGTGATAACCATGCTATTGCTAGATAGCATTGAATTTGTTGTGGTGTGAATGATGGCACATACTAATGCCTCTTTATAGTCTTCTATGTATGCTTCCCATTATGTAAATAGAGACCACACATATATGCATGTGTCAGGGCAGAGTAAACCAGGAGATATTATAAATCCAAACTTTGAAAGAGAAAATATGTGTCTTATTGGTCTTAACACAATTTTACTGTGTTCTGTCCCCTCAGAACAGATTTGAAACTGAGCAGCAAATAAGCATGCCAATATTTCCTTCACTTCTCTAGGAAATATGACATAATTTTCTGTCCTATTTCAAATTCCCAAGCAAAGAACAGGTCTGTGTTATGTGCAAAGTTTTAAAATGTGGAATTAACCATTTCTACTTATAGAGCTTATCTGCATAAATTAATAACTCTGTAAAACCAATAGAAATAATATGTGCTGGACTTTTACCTGCATAGGCCCTATGAGTGAATGCCATGCAGATAATTCTATGATGGATTTAGATTACAGCTAAGAGAGTACCAATCTAGGGCAACGATATGCTCACAATCTTCAATTCCTAATGTTCTCACATGATGCTGAAATTACATGCACTGTGTGACACTGAATCTCCTTCTGACTGAGTCATGCCATCTGTAAATTGGGTATAATAAACAGATTATTGACCTCATGATGAGATGAACATCTAGATTTATTGTCCTTCAAGGCATAAGCTGATCTCATATCCAGCTCAGTAACTCTTTATCTCTTAGGTCAATAAATCCTGAGCTCATCTCAATTAAAGTCAAGATCTGCTTATTTCCCCCATTTTATAGACGGGGAAGCTAGGACAAAGAGTTTGAGTGACTTCTCCAAGGTTACATAGTGAGTGCAAGACTGGTTTGGGAATAGCAGGTCCTAATGTGCAGATTTCTGCTTTAGCCACTCTATCACATTCCCCGTTTATGTGTCTGTGGTGCTGAGTTGGTTAATTTAAGAATGTAGGGGTTGGAGGAGGGGGGTATCTTCTTGGCCAGCTGCAGCATTTCTCAAAAGTGAATAAAATGAGCTCAGTTATTAGACTCTTTACTGCACTTCAGAGAAATTTGTTGTTTGCTTTCATATGCTGACAAAATGCTGATGAATATCATTGGACTTGGCTGAGCAGCACTTCCCATGACCTCAATAGAGTATTTTGGAAAGAAAATTAAAACAACAACAAACTGGCCTTAACGAGGAGACCTTTTCAGTAAGTGTGTTGCAAGCATTTGCGTCAAGGAGCTATGCAAAAGCTGTCCTCCTGGTTCTTGCTTTGAGATCAGGATGAAAATGTTGGTGTGAGGTGATTTGTGGAGGTGCTGGCTGCTGACACAAGGGATCTTGATGCTATTTGTCTAAGTTCTGACTTTGCTTTTTGTAATATTTACAACATGCTCGTTGGTACCAATATGTCACTAGTCCATAAGTGACTATGCCTCTGTCCCTCTTCCCCTGCCCAGAAGCCCAGAGAGACTGGAGATTATTCAGTCACCAGGGAAATTTTATTTCTGTTGTATGTTTGGTTGGTTTGTCATGTTCCAAACATGGAATGGGTTCTAGGAAAATTTTTGCTGCATCTCATCAAAAAATTGTGTACAGGGAGTGGGGAATAATAATCATAAACATAATAATAAATCTATAAAGGAAAATAAAAATGAAAAATATGGTACTTCTTTTCAGCTCCTGCCCCATTAAGAAGGGGGATAATGAAGGGCCAGTGTGTGGCATCCTAGGTCTGCTTCTTCCTTTCAAATGTCAGCTGGAAATCTGTGGTTGCTAAAGGAGTGCCACTGCACTTTCAGGGGGAAAATATGAGGAAATTGTTAAAGGGCTACAGAGGTCACTTGGTTCAAATCTTGTCCCTATTTGGTAATGACCAAAAGTCATGAGAGGTGTTGAATGGCTAACGGTGAAATGAATGACTGTTTCTGCTTATTTCCTACAGGGATTGGTATCCGCTTCTGAATAGGACTTTATGGGTATGTCTACACTAGCAATTTAGGTTGATTTAAGAACCCTTAAATTACTCCATGTCCACACTGGGCTTTCATTAAGTCGACTTAAGAAATTCTTTAAGTCAACTTAATGAAAGCTCATGTCAACTTAATAACAACCGCCCATTAAGGCGACTTAAGCCTTAAGTCGACTCCTTAAGTTGACTTAAGGATGGTGTGGACAGGGAGTAATCCTTAAGTCAACTTTATTAAGTCAACTTAAGGCCAGTAAAGTCGACTTAACAAAGTGGACTACGTCGACTTAAAGGTTATGACTATACTGGCAATTTAGGTCAACTTAAGTAGACTTAAGTCGACCTAAATTGCTCTCCGTCCACACTGGACTTTCCTTACGTCGACTTAAGAAATTCCTTAAGTCGACTTAACAAAAGCTTAAGTCAACTTAGTAAGAACTGCCGGTTAGGTCAACCTAACCCTTAAATTGACGCCTTACGTTGACTTAAGCAGAGTGTGGACATGGATTAACCCTTAAGTCAACTTTATTAAGTTGACTTAAGGGCAGTTAGGTCAACTTACTAAGTCCCCGTTCAGAGTAACCTCTTTGTTAAGTCGACTTAATAAGGTCAACTTAAAGTTGACCTTATTAAGTTAACTTAACAAAGTCGACCTAACTTTTTCTAGTGTATACATAGCCAAAGTGTTGCCACTTTGTTAAGTCAACTTAATAAGATCAATTTTGTCGACTTAAAGTTGACGTTATTAAGTCGACTTAACAAAGTCGACTTAACTTTTTTTAGTATAGACATACTATGGGACTTAAGTGATGCATAGACTTCATGCTACCCCTCCGCACAGGGGTGATTTTCATTCAGAAGTGTGTCCTTAGAACATCCTCCCCTCTGCTCCACTCTGCTTTTGAACATCCTGCAACTTAGTCGCACAGCCCTTGTTCACTTTACTGAGAATTGCGACTAGTTGCTGTGGCATGTCCCTTTTCTTTGGAGAGTAGATTTGGGAGGAGCAGCTATAGCCATCATGATATTGACCTTTCATGTGAGGTCACAGGCAAATCACATGTACCCAGGGGAAGACCCAGTGAAATCATGACTTTGAAGTTATTTTTATTTATCTGTGGCCTCAGACCTGGGCCTCATTTTCCAGTAAGCCTTTTGCCAAGGTAACACGTGATACTGGGATATTTTCATTTCGCTTCTCAATGGTAAGCCTTTGCTTTTACCTAGCAGCCTTTCTCTCTCTTCAGCTATTGTTTGCCCCATAGTGTCTCTGCTATTCTGACTCAGCTAAGAGTCTGCACTTTGCTGGGGAGAAGAGAGGCAGGGCACAGAGGAACAAACAGTTCCCTCATTTTAAGGAAGGAACATAAACCCACAGCAATGACTGCAGTTACCAAGCATATCAAAGACTACATTTTCTTTACAGTGTATAGTCCACATCCAGTGACAATACCTCTGCTAAACTGTGCTGTCAAGAGCCCCAGCTGGAGACATCTATGCTGCATGTACTAATGAGGGGCACTACGTGGAGAGAATTATAGGCCTTTGCCCTGCAATTACAGCCATTATTTTGTCATTTTGTTTCTCTTTTTGTGGAACCAGTCAGTGATCTATACTTGCTTTGTGTTATTACTATTTCCCCCTCCCCAGGCTGCTGAGCGCTTGCTGCAGCTCATCCTTGTTCCTCGCTGCTTTAGCAGGACTGGCAAACCTACTGCCTCCCTCCAGATTACGTATATCCAGCTGCTGCTAATTTTTTTTGCATCCAAGGGCACCATACACCCTGGGCAAATGGCTCACTTCTTGGAAATGTATGTGTTCAGCAGTGCTGGAAGGTAGACCTTGAAGGTTCAATGACATCTGTTTGCTGCTTGGGACACGTGTGAAGACAAGTGGAGCTTATCAGGAATGGTGGATGTATATGTGTGTGCATGGTGGAGTCATTTATACAGGGGGAGAAGGACACAGTATAAAAGCCAAGTTCAAAGAGGTCTGTCAAGTCATTTTTCTTTTATTTTGAAAAATCCTCTCTTTTCCTCGCTGTTGTTTAAAATATCCCATTGGAAAACTCCACATTGAAATTACTTTCCTCATCATTTCTCCCCCTTCCAGCTAGTGGTTTGCTATTGTAGGGGCACTCCTTATTCCACGGTTATGTGTGAATATATATGTGTGAATGGTTATGCTGGCCTGCATGCATACTAGGTTGGGGATATGAAAAGCCTATATGATTCAAAGCGCAATGGATTTCATGTAGGTTAAAGTCTAAAATACTAGAACAAGTTGTGTCTGACACACTTAACTATCCAAATTATGCTGCTTCTTACACTAACTCTGAATGTTATTGCCAAAGCTTCGCCCCAAGACGGTACTTGCAGAACTTTCCATTACACTAGGTCAGGACTTGAGAAATCCTGGGAGCCAAGTCACCATGGTGCCCCCACTGCCTAGGTGTGCTGGCAGCAGTCAGGGAGGTGACTGCCATGGGACACCTAAGAGTCAGTGGTGCTGACCTTTTCAGAGCCACTGTCTCTCTCCCCTGCTCCAAGTGGTGCTGAAAGCACCACCAGCAGCGTTTTCTCAGTGGCAGTGGGAGGGGAGCAGCTGTCTTTTTTTCACGCCATGCTGCAACCTTATTGCCACTGCCAAAAGTATTGGTGGCCATGGTGGTTTGTTCGGTGGCAGGGGCCCTGTGCTCTGCACCGCTGCTGGAAGAAGTGGCAGTGGCATTCTTTCAGTGGTGGTGGTGGGGAGAGTCCTTTCACTGCCGACATATAGAGGCGCCTCAGTTTTGGGGCTGACTCCTAGGTGTGCAGGTTTGTTGAGGCCTATGCTAGATAAAAGAAGTATTGAAAGTCATCTTCAAAGCAGAGCTATTTTTCTTGGAAGAGAGGAGTGACCCAAGCAGGAGGAATCACCAGTACCATTTTACTAGGTTTAATCTAATATTTTAGGAACTAATTTTGCTATCCTGGCTTAGCACCTTGCTGCGTGTCTGGCCCTTCTGAAATCATAGGACTGTCTGTGCAGTAGATACCAGTCTGCTTGAATAAGTGTACTGGAATTAGACCTTTAGGGGTATGTCTGTATAGTGGCTGGGAAATGCAATTCCCAGCACAGGTAAGTAGACTCCTACTAGCTCCACTCAAGCTAGTGCACTAAAAATAGCAGTGTGGACACTGTAGCCCTGGCAGAGGCTCAGGCTAGCAGCCTGAATCCAAACCTGCCTGACCCTATGGGTCATAACCCATGCCACAGCATCCTTGCTCCTTTTTTTTAGTGTACTAGCTCGAGAAGAGTTAGTGTGTCTGTTTCGCTGGGCCGGGAATCACACCTCTCACTGCAGGGTAGACATACCCGTAAGTGAGTGTCCTCAAATATCAAATCCACGATTCAGTTCACAAGTCTCTGGCTGGAAGAGGCCAAGGCATAGAATATCACATGGTATTGCAGGTGGGGACTGGAATGGTGGGACAGGAGTGCAGGTCAGGGTTGAACTGTGTCAGAAGAGCTGAGGGGGAGGGAAGCCTGCACCCTGCCTTGCCTAATTGCTGCCTCTCTCCAGTCAGTGTTAACTTCCATGAGCACAAAACTTGCCTTGAAGGGTTGGTAAATGAAAAGTCTCCTTTAATCTGGAATGAGTAGATTGGCTGGCTGTGGAGCTTGATGGAGGGATGGGAGGACCCAGTGGAAGATGGAGTTCACTGAATAATGAAGAGCTTCCAAATATCTTGTGAGAACTCACAGATATGGCAGTTTTGGTGTAGCAGGGGAGGGGAGGAGAAGGGAACCCTGGCTAGCTGCAGATTTTTCTTCTTGACAGAACTAAGTCCGGAGACATGGAATTACTGCCCAGCACAGGTGCTTTTGCTAAAGAGATGTTTCAGTTCTTTAAAGCAACCATGGTACTTCTTTCTCCCAACAAACAGATGTTTCATAGCATCACAGAATTTAGAAACAGAATGTAATATTCCATTTCTCTCCAGCCCATCTCCATGCGAAAGCAACCTCCTTTCCTTCTGTGACCGGGGCCTCCTGGAATATCCTCCTGGGCATGCAAAAATCAGGGCAAGCTGCAAAACTGGGAGCCAAACTCCCCACACACTGATGGGTGGTACTTAAACCAGTCTCTCTATCAGTCCCAACCAGGCTTCTGGTTCCCCACACTGGGTACCAAGAAATCTGCCCAAAATAGAAACAGCTCCCTTTATTGCACTCCAGCTTCTTTGGCTCCCACCTAGCCGCACGGTCACTTAAAGAAATAGGTTCTCCTGACCCCAAAGGACCAGCCACATCACACAGAACAATATAGGTTTGGATCTTACCCAAAATACCACACTGATAGACAATCCTTTAGCAACTACAACTAAAGGTTTAATATAAAATGAAAAGAAGCAAAATATGAGAGATGTTAAAGGGTCAAAGTGAATCACATACATACAAATGATTTCAAGTTCATGTAAAGCAGTTTGCAGCCTTGTTCCTCTTGAGTTTGCAGCCTTGTTGCTCTGGTAAACACCCAGCAACCGGGTGGGCCTCAATCCTTTGTCCAGTCGCAGAGAAATAGTTCCAGAGGTGAGTGTTGGCTGTAGACTGGGGACTTGAGACAAGATGGAGTTGGGTCTGCTGCCTTTTATCATCTCTGGCCTTCTCCATGCTGTGTGCAGTTCTCTCCAATCAAAATGGAGTTGAGTCACATGTTCAAGTCCTAGTGACTCAACAGGTTTCTCCCTGGGCCCATTGTACCTGGGAGCTTCCTTAATGGGCCATTAAGGAGACAATGGCTGTAGACATCCTGTCTGGTGAGTTTCCCCAGAATCACACAAGTTAAAGTATAGATATAACAACCATATTCCTAACTTCTAATACAAATACAATTCCTACACATAAACTATATAATCATTCCCAGCAAATTACTACCTTTCTATTGATACCAAACATGGCATAGTTCCCATGGATTATCACAATTATGAGATATTAATACAAAATAATATCATAAATGGTTCCCTAAATCCAAACAGCATCACACCTTCATAACATTTGCTAGTGTCTTGTCCAGTCTAACTTAACAATTCTCAAGTGCTTGCGAACAGGGACTGCAAACAGGGGAGTTTGCGAGGGAAGGAGAAGGAGAAGCCCTGAGAAGGAGGCGAAGGAGATCCCCTTGCTGAAGAAGCAAGAGAGAGAGTGAATTGCTGACTGTGTGTGCTTGTGCTTGTGTCTTTTTTTCCCACAGGTGATTTCTGTGAATTGTCAGTTACTGTGTGAGTTGGGATTGTGATTGTGTGATTGTCTGGGGGCTGTTTGTACCATTGTTCTCTGCTCAGCCCTGCTCAGCTCAATCAGCCTTGTGATCACCCTTCCCCTGTGTGCTTAACGAGGGGCAAGGGCTGACCCAGGCAGAGAAGGCCTTAAAAGCCAATGGCTGAGCGACCAGGGGGAGCTTGCGAACAGGGACTGCAAACAGGGGAGTTTGCGGTTTGTGTAGCTACTATGGTGAAGAGGACCTGCACCGCTTGTGCCAGCACTGCTACTGTCTCCTCCACCTGTGCCTGTATCCAGACAGACATAGTGACCATGGATATCTCTACCCAGATCCTGGCGTGGACTTGCAAGGACTGTGGCCTGCATTTCGCACTCTCAGATGGTCAGGCTGGGGAGATCATTCAATGTGACAGGTGTCTCCTGGTGGAATCTCTCAGGAAGCAGGTGGGGGAGTTACAGGAGGAGGTGGCCAGGCTCAGGAGTATCCATGCCCTGGAGAAGTTCCTGGATAGCATTCATGAGGAAACATGCACGGATGAGGAAACTATCCAGAGGCAAAGGACTGCTGCCACACCCTCGGAGAAGGATGGGATGGCTCAAGCAGAGGGTGGACACTGGCAGCTGGTTACTTCTGGCAGCAGACAGTGCTCCACCCCTGCTCCCATCCCACCCTCTGTTGTGGTAAAGAACCGCTACACAGCACTACAGACAGGAGATGATATGGAAGAGGAGAAGCCGTGCACCCCCGAGGTTGGGAGGATCACAACCATCACACCCAGGAGAAAACGTCGGGTTGTGGTGGTTGGTGACTCTCTTCTGAAGGGGACAGAGGCACCCATCTGTCGCCCAGATAAGGCTTCTCGGGAGGTATGCTGCCTGCCAGGCGCCCATATCCGAGACGTTACGGAGGGATTGTCGAGAATCATCCGTCCCTCTGACTACTACCCCATGCTACTCATCCATGTGGGAACCAATGATACTGCGAGAGGTGACCCTCTGCAGATCAAAGGTGACTACAGGGCTCTGGGAGCACGGGTGAAGGAGTTCGGTGCACAGGTGATGTTCTCCTCGATCCTCCCGGTCAAGGGTAGGGGCCCGAGCAGAGACAGATGCATCCTGGAGGTGAATGCCTGGCTGCGGAGATGGTGTTACCAGGAGGGCTTTGGCTTCCTCGACCATGGGGTGCTGTTTCAGGAAGAAGGACTGCTAGGCAGAGACGGACTCCACCTATCCAGGAAGGGAAAGAGCATATTTGGAAGCAGACTGGCTAACCTGGTGAGGAGGGCTTTAAACTAGGTCCGAAGGGGGAAGATGACCAACACCCACAGGTAAGTGAAACTGAGGGAAACCTGGGGGAAGGGATGGAACTTGGGGGATGCTGGGGCTGTAACAGCAGGAATAAAAGAGGGGGTAGTTGGAACTGGGGGCAGGGGTCAAATAATTGTTTATTTCTTGATAAAGTCATAATACCTCAGGCGAGTGGGGAAGTAGGACACCGGGAGAAATTGCAAGGGGGAAGATGCGACAGGAGGGAGAATCGACAGGGCAAAGTAGGGCAATGGGCCCGGTATCTTAGGTGCCTGTACACAAATGCGAGGAGCCTGGGAAACAAGCAGGAAGAATTGGTAGTACTGGCACAGACAAGGAACTATGATATAATTGGAATAACAGAAACGTGGTGGGATAACTTGCATGACTGGAGCACTGCCATGGATGGATATAAATTGTTCAGGAAGGACAGGCAGGGAAAAAGGGGGGGGAGGAGTAGCGTTATATGTAAAAGAGCTGTATGACTGCTCGGAGCTCCACTATGAAAGTGGAAACAAGATGGTTGAAAGCTTGTGGGTTAAGTTTAGGGGAGAATGCAACAAGGGGGATGTTGTGGTGGGTGTCTGCTACAGACCGCCAGACCAGAAAGAGGAGGTGGATGAGGCGTTCTATGGACAACTAACAGAAGTTTCCAGATCGTCGCAGGCCCTGGTTCTTATGGGGGACTTCAATTATCCTGATGTCTGCTGGGAAGATAATACAGCAGTGCACAGGCAATCCAGGAAGTTTTTGGAGAGTATTGAAGACAACTTCCTAGTACAAATGCTGGAGGAACCAACTAGGGGCCTTGCACCTCTAGACGTATTGCTCACAAACAGAGAAGAATTGATCGGGGAAGTAGAAGTAAATGGCAACCTGGGCAGCAGCGACCATGAGATGGTAGAGTTCAGGATCCTGATCAATGGAAGGAAGGAAAGAAGCAGAACACACACCCTGGACTTCAGAAAAGCAGATTTTGGCTCCCTTAGGGAGCTGATGGGCAGGGTCCCATGGGAAGCTGATCTGAAGGGGAAAGGTGTCCAAGACAGCTGGCTGTATTTTAAAGAAACCCTGTTAAAGGCACAGGAAGATAACATTCCGATGTGCAGAAAGAACAGCAAATGTGGACGGCGACCAGCGTGGCTTAGCAGGGAACTCTGCGGGGAGCTGAAACATAAAAGGGAAGTTTACAAGAAGTGGAAGCTTGGACAGATGACAAGGGAGGCGTATAAAGATATTGCTTGGGACTGCAGGGATCAAATCAGAAAGGCCAAAGGACAATTGGAGTTGCAGCTAGCAAGAGATGTGAAGGATAACAGAAAGGGGTTCTATAAGTATATCAGCAACAAGAAAAGGATCAGAGGTGGTGTAGGTCCCTTACTGAATGGGGCAGGCATCCTCGTGGAGGATGATGCGGAAAAGGCTGAAGTACTCAATGCTTTTTTTACTTCAGTCTTCATAGGGCGGGCCAGCTCCCAGGCTACTACACGGGGTAACGCGGACTGGAGAGAAGAGTGGCCCTCGGTGATGGAAAGTCAGGTTAGGGAACACTTAATGACATTGGATGTGCACAAGTCCATGGGGCTGGATGAACTGCATCCGAGGGTGCTGAGGGAGTTGGGGGAAGTGATTGCAGAGCCGCTGGCCATTATCTTTGAGAACTCGTGGCGAACGGGGGTGGTCCCGGAGGATTGGAAAAAGGCAAATATAGTACCTATCTTTAAGAAAGGGAAAAAGGAGGATCCAGGGAACCACAGACCGGTCAGCCTCACCTCAATCCCTGGGAAAATCATGGAGCAGGTCCTCAAGGAATCCATCCTGAAACACTTGGAGGAAAATGGAGTGATCAGGAACAGTCAACATGGATTCACCAAGGGCAAATCGTGCCTGACCAACCTGATTTCCTTCTATGATGAGATGACTGGATTTGTGGATGCGGGAAGAGCCGTTGACGTGATATACCTTGACTTTAGCAAGGCTTTTGATACGGTTTCCCACAGCATTCTCGTTGGCAAGTTAAGGAAGTATGGGTTGGATGAGTGGACCGTAAGGTGGATCGAAAACTGGTTAGATCAATGGGCTCAGCAGGTAGGAATCAATGGCTCGATGTCTGGTTGGCAACCGGTAACGAGTGGAGTGCCCCAGGGGTCAGTCCTGGGGCCGGTTCTATTCAACATCTTCATTAATGATCTTGATGATGGAATAGACTGCGTGCTTAGTAAGTTTGCGGATGACACCAAGTTGGGGGGAATGGTAGATACTCTGGAGGGCAGGGACAGGATCCAGAGAGACTTGGACAAATTGGAACACTGGGCCGAAAGAAACCTCATGAGGTTCAACAAAGACAAGTGCAAAGTCCTGCACTTAGGATGGAAAAATCCCATGCACTGCTACAGGCTGGGGACCGATCAGCTAAGTAGCAGCGCTGTAGAAAAGGACCTGGGAGTTATGGTGGACGGGAAGATGAATATGAGCCAACAGTGTGCCCTTGTTGCCAAAAAGGCCAATGGCATATTAGGCTAATGATCTTGATGATGGAATAGACTGCGTGCTTAGTAAGTTTGCGGATGACACCAAGTTGGGGGGAATGGTAGATACTCTGGAGGGCAGGGACAGGATCCAGAGAGACTTGGACAAATTGGAACACTGGGCTGAAAGAAACCTCATGAGGTTCAACAAAGACAAGTGCAAAGTCCTGCACTTAGGACGGAAAAATCCCATGCACTGCTACAGGCTGGGGACCGATCGGCTAAGTAGCAGCGCTGTAGAAAAGGACCTGGGAGTTATGGTGGACGGGAAGATGAATATGAGCCAACAGTGTGCCCTTGTTGCCAAAAAGGCCAATGGCATATTAGGCTGCATCAGTAGGAGTATTGCCAGCAGATCGAGGGATGTGATAATTCCCCTCTATTCGACACTGGTCAGGCCGCATCTGGAGTACTGTGTCCAGTTTTGGGCTCCCCACTACAGAAAGGATGTGGACAAATTAGAAAGAGTCCAGCGGAGGGCAACAAAAATGATTAGGGAGCTGGGGCACATGACTTATGAGGAGAGACTGAAGGAACTAGGCTTATTTAGTCTAGAGAAGAGAAGACTGAGGGGAGATTTGATAGCAACCTTCAACTACTTGAAGGGTTGCTCCAAAGAGGAGGGAGCTAGGCTGTTCTCGAGGGTAACAGAGGACAGAACAAGGAGCAATGGTTTCAAATTACAGCTGGGGAGGTCAAGGTTGGATATTAGGAAAAACTTTCTCACTAGGAGGGTGGTGAAGCATTGGAATGGGCTATCTAGGGAGGTTGTAGAATCTTCATCTTTGGAGATTTTTAAGGCTCGGTTAGACAAAACTCTGGCTGGGATAATTTAGGGGGAGTGGTCCTGCTTTTTAGCAGGGGGTTGGACTAGATGACCTCGTGAGGTCCCTTCCAACCCTATTATTCTATGATTCTATGATTCTAAGTGATGGAGTTTCCACTATTCACACAGCTTAATACATTTCACTGTCAGGCAAGCATCCCTGATCTTTAATCTACCTTTTCTTTATTTCATCCTATTTGATCCTACTCTTACCTTGCCCGTACAGCACAAAATAAGGCCATGTACACACTACAGACTTGTCCCGCAATAACTTTTATTGCGGGGACTTGTCCCGCAATAACTTTTATTGCGGGACAAGCAAGCGTTATAATTATAACGCTTGAGTTCGTCCACACAGCACTCCTTCTAGTGAAAGAAGCGTTCACACCCTCCTTTCAATTTTAGCTAGAAGGAGCAGTGGATGGTGGGTACCTATCCCACCATGCACTGCGCTGCCAGCCAAAAGGCTGGCAGTGGTGCTGCCTTGAGCCCCAGTCCTGCTGGGCCTCAGATGCGCTGGGGCTCAGCTGCTGCTGGGCAGCTGAGCAGCAGCTGAGCCGTGGCTCAGCCAAGCCCGGCTTCGCAGCTGAGCCGGGCTGCAGGGGCTCCAGCTCCCCTGGTGGGGCTCCAGCCGCCAGGCAGCTAAGCCCTGCCGAGGAGCTTAAGACGCCCGCTGCCGAACCCCACAGCCAGCCCCAGCAGGGACTTGAGAACCCCTCCATGGCCACCTGAGCTTCCTGGAGACCGGTGGGTGGAGGGGCTCCACTGTCAGCAGCTGTTGGAGCCCCGTCACTCACCGGGCTCCAGCTGCAGAGGTTCGGGTGGCGGGGGGCTGCAGCACTTAAGCACGCAGCTCCCGCTGCCACCCAGCCCCCCTACCTCAGCCCGGGGCTTCGGGTGGCGGCAGGAGCTGCCACCCAAAGCCCTGCAGCTTCACTAGGGGGATGGCCTGAACCGGCGAGAGCAGCTGGTTCGGGCCACCCCCCTAGCTCAGCCCCGGGGCTGAGCTAGGGGGCTGGCTCTAACTGGCTGCCCGTCAGCTTTAATATGTCAATTTCACTGCTCGCTAGAGCAGTGAAATTGACATATTTGACAGCTCCAATGTCCCAGAGTGGCCCGGTTTGGCACTCTGGGACATTTCCGGAGGCTGTCAACAGTGCAAATAGCATCCACAGAGGCTGTACCATGGAACAACTGATCCGTGGTAAGCCTTACCACCCTTGTTTAGGTGGTTTACATGTTGCGCGGCAAGAGGGCTGGTGCCGCGCAACAAGAAGCTTTAGTGTATGGACGCTTTGATTGTTATCGCGCAGTAAGGAGCCTTACTGCGCAATAACTTTGTAGTGTGTACAAGGCCTAATTCCTCTTCTTTTTTATTTGCACTCTTCCTATAGTTGTAGACTGTTACTAAGTTCTCCCTTAGTTGTCACTAAGCCAAGCTACAAAGATTTTTAGGACTTTTATTCTTTCCTCATAACACAGTCCCTCTAGTTCCCTCATCATTTTTGTCTCTTTTCCATGAACTCCCTTCTATTTTTCCAGTACCTCTCAGTCAATGTGATGCCCAGGAATGAGTGTAGTAACCCAGATGATATCCTCCAGAGTCCTACCCAGAAGAACTCTCTCCTCTCAGCTCTATGACATGATCTCCTTTGTAGCAATATCTTGTTGCAAATTCATTTTCATGGGAACACCATCTTCCACTGCAATTGAATGTAAATTTAAGCCTTCCAGGGGAGGTAAAAGATGGTTCCTAATAATTATAACCCCACACTCTGGCTATGTCTACACTTGAAAAGTTAGGTCAACTTTATGAAGTCGACTTAATACGGTTGACTATAAGTCGACTTAAAGCGGACCTTATTAAATCAACTTAACAAAAGTCGACAACTTTTCAAGTGTAGATGTGACCCCTTTTTGGCCTTATTAAGTCGACTTAATGTTTTAAATCGACTATAAAAGGTACAGCTAGTCACTACTCCACGTCTCCACTGGCTTAAGTTGACTTAATAAGGTCGACTTAAGAGATAGTTCGAATTAAAACGAGGTGTTATTAATTCGAACTAACTTTTCCTTAATTCGACATAACGAGCAGTTTAAGTTGAATTAAGGAAAGCACAGTGTAGATGCAGAGTAAATTAACTCGACTTAATTTCTAAGTGTAGACACACCCTCTCTGTGGAGATTGTCATTCCCTGTCCCCTCTGAAATGGCAGATGAAAATACACCACATATATAAACAAGAAAATTGCTAGCATCATCAATGGTTACACTGTTCTAATTTTCAAAGAGATCAGATCTGTGACAATCAGCATCCAGACAGCCCAAGGTAAGAACAAAAGGCTTAAACCAGTGGTGTGTGAACTGCACAGCATGATCCCTCTGGGACATAAGAGATTCTTTGGGGGAGGCATAAAGAAACTGGGATTCCACGGGTCCCCCAAGACCTCCTGTCATAATAGCGGGAGTGGGATAAAAATAGAGTGGGTATTGTGGGGTGGGATGGGAGCAGAATTAAAAGCACAGTCCTCCCACATCGCAAACAACATGAATGCCCTGGCCAGCAGCTGCCACTCTTTGGCCATCCAGGTCTAAGGACAGCTCTGCCGCTAGTCACATCATGGAAATAAGGGATTACTTACCAGTAATGGGGGACAGGAACCCTGGCAGGGCATAGGGGCAGGGTGGGCACGGCTCCATCCTATCCTCCCAAAGTTAAGTAGTCAAAGCAAAATTCAGCCCAGATCTCTCAGATCTGCATATTTTCTATCTAGGACAATCAGGCTTGATTATAACTTGACACAACCTTGGTAAAATGTTTGTGGACTTAAACAAACCTGGCCTGAGCTTCATGTTTGTAACAAAACTGCAAACTAGCCAAGCTTCATGTGGTTCTAAGCTCTGTTAGGGAAGGTTTCACCCAGCTATTGGGTTAAACTACAACACAGTGTTAATTTTTATTGATTAATCAGTGTGCTATACAATAAAAAAGGAAGGACTAACTTCCTACCCCCAAAGGGCTTGCAAGCTAAATGGATGGACTTTAGAGACCAGGGGTAGTATTCTCTCTGAAGTGTACAGAGAATTTTTGCTTATAAATGTAATCTATTAGAAAAACTTGCTAAAAAAGGTGAATTCTGAAGAAGCATTGTAACAGTTGAGTGGCATGCACAAGAGCCAAATGTATCCTGAGTGTAATTCCACTGATGTCAGCTCCCAGGGTCACTGCTTCTAGCTCATAGTCTCTCCGTTCATTTGTATGGCATTGCATCTGTTTCATGCTTTTGTTACTGCAGCTGTGTGCTGGGCTGGCAGCTTCAGTGATTTACCCCACAATCACCACTCCCCTGCACGTACCCTCAACTCCTTCTCTGATGTTGTGTGATTGTTCTAATAAGTGCATATTCCCTATCTTGGCTCCCTGTTCCCAGACTAATTTATCTGACTATTATCCGCTTCATTGGTGCCAGTTCACCATGAATGCAGAAATGTGATTGTTATGATCTGAGCTATTCTTTAAAATTCCACAAGAGCTAAATAATGTATAGAAAACGCTGTTTGTTTGTTAAAACTCAGCGATAAAAAATGCTGCCTTTCCATGATCTGCCTTGTGGGGTTGAGTCTCCCTGTAATATGTGGACTAGATAATGGGATCCAGCAAATTGCTGTGCTTCTGGGGAGATACGTAGGAGACAGAATTACTAACCAGGCTACAGCAGGTACAGATGTGGAAAAGCTGTCATGGATAGAGCTCTGCTCAGTTATTAACAGATTCTGCAGCTCAGATTAATGAAAGGGAGGAAGATATTTGAAAATCAAAGGAACAGCAGTTGAGGAAAGAAAAATGAATTTAATTCAATAGAGATGTTTTAGAAATCCAAATGTCCATCATGGCTACACCCAACTATTGTACTGTGAGGCTGCTCCAGAGGTAATCAAACACAGAACTGCCATACTGGTCAGACCAATGGTTCAGGTACTCCAGTAAGTTGGCTGTAGCAGTGACTGGTATCTGCTACTTCAGAGGGTGACGTAAAACCCCCATGTAGGTAATACCATGCCTACAGGGGAGGTTTCTTCCAAATTCAAACTGCCGATATTATGTTTGCTATTATACAAATGACTAGGGCTGGATTATCGCAGGGGCTTTAAGGGCTTAAGACACGGGGACCAGCCCCTGTTCACTCCACCCACGGGACGGGGCCAGCTGGCTCACAACACAGCTTCCGCTGTTCCAGCATGACCCCCCGTGGCCCTGGGGGGCTGCGTTGGAGGCCCCTGCGCCATGCACTAGCCAGCCCCCTGCCTGCACACCCCAGGCAGAGTGGCTAGAGCAGGGCCGGGGGGAGGGGGGAAGGGAGCACCCTCTGGCCCCAGGATCCCTCCCCGCCCAGCATTGGAGGGGCCAGACAGGGGGGCCCCTTAGTTGGGGGCAGCCTGGGACCCCAGGCCAGTTAATCTGGCCCTGCAAGTGCCTAACAGATTTTTTGAAAATCTTATTAAGCATTTTTCTTTAGATTGTAGCCTCTGCTTCAGAGTTTTTCTTTCTAGTTACTGTGAAGTTCCAAGCCAAGCACAACTTTGTGTATCACAGAAACAATAAATGATAATAATTTCCCTTAGTATCTTGTGGCTGGAAGTTTCACAGGTGAATTCCATGCTTTGTGGGAGGGAAAAATCATTTGATCAATTTTAAATGTCTTGTTTTCAGTTTCCTTGAGTGCCCTCTTGTTCTTGCATTAAAAGAAAGGGAAGGAGGTGTGCCTAACTGACCTTGTCTACACCAGTGCCTATTGTGGATACTCCATCATATCTCCTCTTATTCACTTCCTCACTAAACTAAATAATTCAAATCTTTTAATATTTCTTTTCATTTGGAAGTCTTTCCAATGCTCTAATTATTTTTACGGTTCTTTTTTATTGCCCTTTTCTATTTTTATGCTATATCCTTCTTGAGCTGAGTTGAACAAAACTGAATGCAACAATCCAGGTGAGGATGTACAAAAATTTACAGAATGATTTTATATTTTCAGCATTATCTCTATTCCTGAGCTTGCTTGGTTTTTTCACTACTGCAGGGAACTGAGCTGATATTTTCACTGAGTTATCCCCAGTGATGCCTGAGTCTCTCCTCAGGAGTGGTTATATTTGATTTACAATCTATCAGTTTTCATGGATAGTTCAAAGTGGCTATTACTCTGCCCTGTTCTGTGCTGAATTTTATCTGTTCTCATGTTGCCCAGTTGCCACATTGGAGGACCTTCTGAGGTTCCTCACAACATTCCCATCTTCATATTATTAAGTAACACCTGTTCAAATTCAGATCTTGGGAGTACATCAACTATTTACTTCCTTCCATGTTGAAAACACCCATGTATTCCTGCTCTTTGCATTTTGTCTCCTAGCTAAATTGGTGATATTCCAGGAGGTGTGCTGGATTTATCTGGTTTGGGATTTCCATCCCAGCATAGCACAGGTATGGGAAATTTGTATTTTAATCAGCAATTTGTGCACCCTGAAAGCTGTTCATTATAATTGATCCTTTTTAATAGGAATATGGTGACTTGCTCATTACATTTTGTATAAAAATGACAGAGTATCAGCCTGTTTGCTACCCTCATGTACTTTTCACCTTGACTCAGTGCAGGTGCTGGATGGCTCAGGTGACTGGGAACAGCAGATTACTCTGATGCGTTATCAGTGGTTTTGAGAAAGCAGATGTCCCCATCCCAAAAGCCGCCCTCATAACTGTTACTCTTATGGGCCACCTCAGCAGGGAAACCAAAATTTGAAGGAGGTATGGAAACTGAGTTTCCCTTCTCACCTGTAGGAACGGGTGGAGCACCTTCTGCTTACCGTGAAGCCACTAGTAAATATTATTTTTTATTTGTTAGATTTATTGTAGTAATAATAACGTCAATTCTGCAAACTGGCATCTCTTTGTATCATTGTTCTAGGCCTCTGCTCACAGTGTTGTGGTTTGGGAGAGACTAGGAACTCTCTTATGAAAGTCATTGCTGAAGTCTCTTCACACTGAGCCGGCCAGCATTGGAGAATTGAGATAGTGAGATGTGGTCACATTGGGTGCAACTGCACTTACAAATTAAGTCGACCTAAGGAGGCCGAAGTCGACTCAAACTACTCCGCGTCCACACTGGGCTTTCCTTAGGTCGACTTAAGCAGTTTCTTAAGTTGACTTAAGGAAAAGTTAAGTTGACTTAATAACACCTCCTTTTAGGTTGATCTAACGCTTAAGTCCACCTCATTAAGTCGACCTGAGCCAGTGTAGATGCAGAGTAGCCCTAAGTTGACCTCCATGGCCTCCAGACCTTCCTCCGCGACCTCGCTCCCAGAGTTCCTGGCACAGGAAGAGCCTGCCCTGGCCAACCACAGAGCTGGCCAGACATGCTGCGTGGGAGCAGGGCAGAGCAGAGCCAGCGCAGCAGGTGGTCCCCATCCTGGAGCCACCAGGAAATCCTCAACTTGCTGGCCATTTGAGGGGACGAAGCAGTCAGCTCTCAATTGTGAGGCAGCCATTGCAATTGGGAGGTGTATGCCTCCATCTCCCAGGCCCTGGATGCCAAGGGCCACACCCGGGACACCCAGCAGGTCCGGGTCAAGATCAAGGACCTGGCCAGGGCTACCAAAAGCCCCGGGAGGAGACACTTCAGACAGGGGTAGCCCCCACCAGCTGCCAGTAATTCCAGCAGCTGGATGCCTGTCTGGGTCAGGGGAGTGGAAGCCTGCCAGCCCATACCATCGACTCTGCTGAGCCCCCCTCCCTTGAGAATGACCAGGAGGAGGGCTTGGGGGACAAGACGGTGGTGCTGGAGCAGGGGGAGGCCAGTGCCCAGCAGGAGCAGGAGGATGGGAGCAGGGGATGTGGAGGAATGGGCAGAGGCTGTTCGAGTGCATGCTCCACCTCATGGAGTGGCAGACCCAGTCCCTGGAGCGCCTGGAGGAGTGCCTGTTCTCTCAGGGCCCCACCCTGTGCCCCAGAGGCAGCCCGCCTTGCTGGCGGGCCAGGACCCAGGGCGGATGTCTGGAAGCCCGGGACCTGCCTTCCTGAGGCCACTAGCACCAGCCTCTCCCCCCAAACCTTCCAACCCCCACAGCTCTCAATCCTCATTTCCCCCTCTGAATAAACACCCTGAACACTGTTATACAGTGTGTTGTGCTTTTTATTGGTGTGGGGGGAGACGGGTGCATTGGGGGTTCGGGCCGGCATGGGCCAGAGGTGGAGGTGACGGGGCCTGGTAACAGGCCCACCCCTCAGTGCTCCTCGCTGTCAAAGTGGGCCCTCAGCACATCCCAGATGAGCTGTGCTTGCCGCTGGACCCGCTGAGTCTGGGCAGGGTGTCGTCGGGCTGCTCGTACTCCACAGAAAGCCACTTGGCCTCCGCCTCCCAGGCATGGGGGAACCTTTCCCCCTGCAGTTCGCAGAGGTTGTGCAGGCAACAGCATGTGCTGAAGATCTCCAAGAGGTTGCTCTCGCTGAGCTGCAGGCAGGTCAAGAGGACTCTCCAGTGGGCCTTTAGATGGCCCAAGGCTCACTTGACGGCGCTGCGGCACCGGTTGAGCCTCCGATTGAAGAGGTCCCTTCTGTTGTCCATGCGGCCTGTGTATGGCTTCATCAGCCAGGGGCCCAATGGGTAGGCGGTATCTCCGAGGATCAGGAATGGCACCTGCATGTCCCCGATGGTGATGGTGTGGTCGGGGAAGAAGGTACCCGCCTGCATGTGCCTGTACAAAGCGGAGTTGCGCAGGATCCGTGCGTCGTGCACCTTCCCCGGCCAGCCCTCGTAGAAGTTCTGGAAGATTTCATGGTGGTCCACGAGATCCTGCTGTACCACAGAGTAGTAGCTCTTCCAGTTGACATAGTCCCTGGTGTGGTGTTCTGGGGCTTGGATGGGGTTGTGGGTGGTGTCCACGATGCCTCCACAGTTGGGGAAGCAAAGTTGGGTGAGGCCAGCAAGGAGTTCATGCAGGTTGCCTGGGGTGGCAAGGTGGGCTAGCAGGACCCGTTTCATTGCCCTGCAGACCTGCATGATGGCAGTCCCCACGGTGGCCTTCCCGATGCCAAATTGCTGGGCCACGGAGTGGTCAGAGTCCAGGGTTGCCAGCTTCCACATGGCAATGGCAATTTGCTTGTCTACAGGCAGGGTGGGTCGGAGTCAGGTGCTGCAGAACCAGGGTGAGCTCGCAGACCGGCTCAAGGAAGGTCTGCTTGCTCATCCTAAAGCTCTGCAGCCACAGGTCATCATTCCAGGTGGTGAGGATGATCCGCTCCCACCAGTCTCTGCAGGTCTCCTGTTCCCTGAGGTGACGAGGCACGGAGCTCAGTGCAGTGACCGTGGCAGCTTGCTGGGGCCGCAGGACGGGGGGCAGGCTGTCGTCTTGCTCTGCACTGGCGAGTCGCCAGATAGGCCAGCTCCACAGCCGAAGAAGCTTTACCACTAGCTGGTAGGTGTCACTCAGCTGGCTGACAAAGCACAGGAGAAGAGGCAGATCCATGATCTGCTCAGGCTCCGAGTTGCCAGGCACAATGGGAAGGGGCTGAGATCACTTCCTCTTTTGAAGGCGTGGTCGGGGGAGGGGAGACCTTCTCTGCTGCCATGCTGCCACACTTCCCACAATACACCCCTCCACCCCACCACCCCAGTCGACTTAAGAGTCTAGTGTAGACTCTCTACATCGATTTAATATGGTCGACTTAAAGTCGACTTAATAAAGGTGACTTAATGGAGTTGAGTTATCTTTCTAAGTGTAGACATAGCCATTGAAACCCAGAGAGGGGGCTTATAAATGGGGCCAAATGCAGCAGAAAAATTTCCCATATAAGGGAACATGTTGCTACCTGGTGGTTTGCATTTGTCTTTCTGGCAGGTTTGAGCTGACGTCCACAGCTTTTTACATTCTTTTCTATATATTGTTTTCTTCTTTTCACCCTCCCTTAATTTTTATGTTTTGAACCAAAGCTAGATAAAGCAGCTGACACATTTGGGCTTATTCCCCAGTCTCTCATCTCTTATTTATGTCTAGAAATGTTTTGATTTATCTGAAGTGAATTTGCCAGAGAAGTGTTGGGCCTGGCTCCAAGAATCCCCATTTCCTTCTTCTATCTTGAGACATTCTTGAGTCATGCAGCACAACTTGCACAGCTAAATATTTGGAAGAAAGCAGAGGAGCTGTGTCACTGAGGGGCATAGAATGTCACCTGGGGTGAAATGAGGTAACTTTCAGGGTGCTAGGAGAAGCTATATTCTGCTGTGCTGAGACAGCCTGGAAGAAGCTTATTTTCAAGTCCTACCCAATGTAACAAATGCACCTTCACAGTTAACCCTTTGGCCAGAAGTGAGGTCTCGCCTTTATCAACTTCTCCTCAGGACATAGCATATGGTAAGCACCATGTTTTGATGGTCAGCACCAGAGGCATTCTGGGTCTTTCCCAGCCTGCATGCCCTGTCAGCATTAGAATTGTCTCTTTGTCATGAACAGATTGACTTCCCTGTCCCGCTTATCACTATAGTGGTGCTTCTTTGGCCTTCTGTAGTACTTCCCACTGGAGGTTCTTAAAGGATCTTCCAGATACTAAGGTGAAAATTAAAATTAAATCCTGGTGAAGCTGGGGTTGCTCAGTGAAATAGGCTAGTCTTCAGCACTGGGGTAAATCTCATCTACTAATATGGCTGATAAAAGCTGGGCTTCAGAGAAGTATCAGGACTTTGATGCTTGTCTGTCCCAAACTTCAAACCATCAGATATCACTCATAAACAGAGGTGGCCTTTGACTTTTGGGGGCTCCAGGTGAAGGCCCATTGAGGGGCCCCCTATAGGCCTGTGGGGGCCTCTATAGGCCCCCGTGACCACCCTCTGTGGCCCTAGCTACCCGCCGCTGGCCCCCCCCATGGCTCTGGCTCCCTGCTGCCCACCCCCAACCCCTACTTCCCATCGCCAGTCCCAGACCCTCCCCCTCCCACTGCTGGCTCCAGTTCCTGGCCCCAGCCCTGATCTCCCCACGCCCTGCTGCCAGCCCCAGATCCCCACTGCCAGTTCCAGCCCCAGGGCCCAGCTCCTCCTCCTGCTGCCAACTGAGGCAGACGCAGCTTTTGGGGTAGGTAAAGCAGGCGATGGGGCCCCTTACAGCTTGGGGCCCTAGGCGTGCACCTGCTTTGCCTACCCCAAAAGCCGCCTCTGCTCATAAAAATGACCCTCTATGCTCCTTACTGCCTCTAGACAGAGGGGCAGTAAAAGGAAAATGAAAGCAGCAATAGAGTTTCTGGAAACAAGGTACTGGAAATAAAGGGCCAAGTTCTCCTTAATAATGATGTAAAAAGAAGGATATTGTTGATATTGTCTATTATAGTAGTTCAGGACCAACATTTAATGTGTCTGGTTTTGTACCTAACTTTAATATGATAGAAAAGCTTATGTGGAACTTTTGGTTTAAGTTTCAATTATAAGATGTTGTCAACAAAATTAAAACCTCACAATAGATTAGAATCAAAATGAAATTGAACAAAAGTGAAGTTGACACATTTCACTATCCAAGCAGAATGCAAATGTTAAATAAAGGGAACTGATGCTGTTTTGCCAACTCTCCTGATTTTTACCATGAGACTTGCAATATTTCATGTTTTTTCTTAAAGCACCAGTTCCTGGAGGCATGTGAGAATCTCAGCTTTCCATTTGTTTTTAAAAGCAAATTTCTTGTGCCTGCTTGAAAATGTGAAGATTGCTCAAAAGACAAATCAAAAGCATCCTTTTTTAAAAATCTCATGATTTAAGAGGAAATGTTGTGATGGATTTTTATTTTGGGAGGACGCAGAGGAAGAACAGCTGACTCATGATTGACAAAGTGCTTGAGCCCGGCAATACTGATGGCCTCTCTGAAAAACAAAGGAGTTTTAACCATCGTTCCATTTTAATAACCCATAATGGTGTTATAAAGACCACACAGAGAGACATTTTAATGCATATTTTTTATTTTGATGTTTCTTTAGCTGTCATAGCAGCAGGAGACATTTGTGCTGAGTGTTATTAAATGAGACTGAAGAATCAAGCCAAAGGAGTGAACTTGTAAGTAAACCTTAGTGATGTCCTCCCCTCCTACAAACTTCTCTTTGAGTAATTGTGATTATTTTGAGCATTGAGCCCCGTCATTGTCCACTTAATCGCTGGAGCACCTGTGCCTTTTCCCTTGTGTAGGTTTGAAAGCCTCCCAGCATGTTCTCTGTGTGGGGAGAGCATTTTAATTTGCACTGGAGTTTCGGAAAGTACGCCATAGTGGTCTCCCTCTCTATCTTCTCCGGTGGTTTGGAACTCAAGAGAATGAATGGTGGAATGATGAGGCAGAATGATGACTCCTAGCATCTCTAGTGCTTTTGCCACCTGGAGATCATGTAAGTGATAGATGGCTCTGTTTCCTTTGTGGGAATCAAGCAAGCAACCATAGTCATTTGGTTTAGCTAGGTTCTCCTGCTTTCTGAAAGATCACCGTGGGTTTTTTCAGGTAAGAGGCATCATTTTCTCTGCATCCAGAGAGGGTCACAGAGCTAACCAGGGGTGCGTCTACACTAGTAAATTAAGTCGACTTAAGCAGGCTTAGGTTGACTTAATTTACTCTGCATCTACACTAGAGTTTCCTTAAGTCGACTTAAGCTGCTGCTTAAGTCGACTTAAGGAAAAAGTAAGTTGACTTATTAAGACCTGCTTTTACTTCGACTTACTGCTTAAGTCGACTTTATTAAGTCGACTTAAGCCAGTGTAGACGCAGAGTAGCTCTAAGTCGACTTAAAGGGCTCCAGGGCTCCCCCACTGACCTCCCTCCCAGGGTGCCTGGCACAGCCAGAGCCTGGCATGCCCACCCACAGGACAGGACACAGCCCTGCCCCTGGGGAAGATGCTGAGCTCCCTGGCATTTTTGGAGGGGTGCCTGCGGAAGGGGGGCACCCGAGAGGTACCCCCCTTCCCACCATGCACCACTCCCAGGCCAACCTAGCCCCTACAGGTCGACTTAGGCATCCAGTGTGGACACTCTAAGTTAATTTGGCACGGTCGACTTTAAGTCGACCTAAATTTACAGTGTAGACATGCTAAGTCGACTTAACAAAGTCGACTTATTTGAACAAGTGTAGACATAGCCCAGGAGATTTAGTTTGGAAAACTCTTTGTCAACGCTGGCTCTCTGAACATGATTCTCTTCTGGTTGTATCTATCTTTCTGTTCTGAAATTGTTGTGTGTCTGAATTTAGATTGACATAAAGGGAAAGAAATCCCATCCCATCCATGGCCATGGGGAGGGAAAGCCTCCCCGTGCTGCTGCCAATGTGCTCCCAGTCCCTCCCTTTTACATGAAGAGGCTGGCTCTACACGTAGGGGGTTAAATCTCCATGACCACTTGAGTCCGTGGCTCCTCTACTGGCAGTAATGTTGGTGGATTTTGTGATATGCACACCTCTCCACAGGGAGCTGGACTGAGACCCATTTCACAAAGGCCATCAAAATGTTGGGGCACTATGGATCCAAGATGGATTTGGGCTGCAGCTAATCCTGAACTCCCAAAGCAGAGGCGGTCAGAGAAGAGAGAGATTATGACAATGTGTACACTTTTGGTGTGAGGTTTAATATGTGCATCATTTACAGACTCCATCTCTTTTGGAAATTTATTATAGAGCTTTCAAAAAAGGAAGGGAACTAAGTTTTGTCAAGAGGGCAGATTTAAGTTTTTACTTACGTCAAGCATGATCTTAAGGGTGAGGAGGACACTTGTTCAGTGTATAGTAAAATGACTGGAGACGGACTGTGGGAACGGGATATGGAGCTTTTCACCTGTAAACCACTAATTCTAATCCATCTCAGATTAATAGTGGCTACAAATTATCAATCCACTGCTGAGTGTGTGTTTCCTCTGTGTTTGATCCATAGAGGAGGTGAGTCTGCTACAGGCCCAGCTCCAGCCCTTTATCTCAGGCTATAGCACGTTATATGCTTTTAGCTCTGGAGGTCCACAGGTCAGTCCCTAGTGTGTCAGCCCTGCTGGTGGCCATCCAGTCACTCTGACTGTTGTTCAAATGGCAGATGTGAACTGTGTTGGGTCTCTGTTCCGGTTGAAAAATATCCATATCACAAAAAACACAGTTACAACAGATACAAACCAGCCTCTCATTAGAAATCTTACCAGAGGCACTATGGGCTGAAGTAGCTAGAGACTGAATCAACGTCTTACATCCCTAGTGGTGACCCTCCAGTTCACAGATGAGCCACATTGGCAGGGTTGGGGAAGCTTCCATTGTGACTGGTCATCATAATATACCTGACTGAGGATAAACAAGGGACCTCACTCATCAGCACAACATTCACTTACCATTCTTTATGGAATGACCAACATGTTTGCTTCCATCACTACGTGTAACCAGGGCCGGCCCAAGGGTTCTTGGCGCCCTAGGCAAACTATGATTTTTGCGCCCCCATCAGAGTGCAATGCTTTCATTTATAAGAGATAACAAATTAATATAGTTTTTAAATAGTGAAAAAGATTCACTACCATCTAATTTGGCACCCCTTAAAACATGGCACCCTAAGCAACCACCTAGTTCACCTATATGATTGGGCTGGCCTTGCATGTAATACATTTATAAAGAATTCAATACACATCAAGAGGATTTAAACATAAAGCAGTGGAGACTTGCATTCTGTAGACTAAGGATCCTCCCTAGAGCACTGGATGTCGACACACAGGGGGACCTTCACTGGTATTGGGGTGCGAGGTCTCACACATTCCCTGATGCCCTGAGATTGGATTCTTAGACAGCTGTTCAAAGTCAGAATATTTTCTCTGCAGAATCCCCTTTTGTTTTAGGATTTGAGTTTTGCGGGTTCTCAGGGGGCCTGCTCAGATCCCTGACATCTCTAGACCTGTGAATAATCAAGTTTACATACTGTTTTTTAAGAAAATCTTTGAAGTTTTAGAAATTATTGATGTTGAAAACTACTGTCTTAGTCTTCAAAATTCATTACTGTTTAGGTTTCAAAACTGACCAGTAAACATTGTACAGTTAAACCTGCTATAGGTCAGTAATGAAATTAGGTACTTAAAGAAAGAATGGGGTTTCCCAAAAGCTATCTTCAGTTTCTTTACGTAGCCTAATATAAAATCCTACAGGTTTACGGTGAAATGGATTTTCCAGCTATAACTTTAACTTTTCTAAATATTCCTGTGTCTTGTGGTGACCATTTCATTACTAGAATTAATAACCTGTTCATGTGTTCCTCTTTAAATACCCCTGGGACAGTGCCCAAAGCCACTAACCAAATGCAGAGGGATACTTCCTGTTATGGGGAAATGTGTGTGAGGTGTGTGTAACATGACACAATCTAGTTTTAGTGAAGAAATCTGTCAAACTAAACAAACATAGAAAGGACAGGATGTTCCATGGAGCACCTGTACGGCTGAGGTATAACAGGAAGAGTTCCTCCGACATGTGCCCATAAGCAAATACTCAGTGACTACTTACTATCATACTTCTACTACTGCAAATGGATTTAGCAGGTAAGAGAAAGACTTCTGTATCTCCTTATCATCCCTTTTCTTTCCTTCTGCTATAAGCTGTGTGTATCAGTTTTTTATTTCTTTGTTAAGACACCAAGGCCCAACTCAGTTTTAGCAAAAGATGATCTTGCAGTTGTGGCACTGAATTGGGAAAGCAGAGACGAGTTCAGTTCTGACATCTGCCACAACCTTTGTGTGTGAGTTTTAGCAAGTCACTTAATTTTGCTTGCCTCAGTTTCCTCACTGTAACATTATGGCTGTGTTGTGAGGCTCAATTAATTAATATTTGTGATAAATGTGGTGGGTTACAGTAATATTTCCAGATATGAAGGAAACTGAGGAGCAAACTAACTATCATTTAACAGCTCTGCCTTCTTTTATTTTGAAAATGTAGTAACTGGCAATATAGACCTGTAGCAGGGTCCTCTCCAGTGCTGGGATCTGAATATCGTGAGGTCCTTTGGTTGCTGGGACTTGGGACATGGGTGGACGGTGGGACTCCCTAACCTTCAATTGCATTCCAGAGTGTCCCCTGCAGGGCTGTGGTTTGATTTCTGGAGCACAGATTCTCCTCTTTTTAATGTTGCTATGCTGAGTTTAAGTGGTAGAGAGGGGCCTCTGCCAACCTGATGTCAGGAACTGTTCCAGTCAATCCATTAAGCAATCCTTAATTCACCTTCCTGAGCAGCCAGACGGCAGTAGTCTCCATGAAGTGTTCTCAGGAAACTGATGCAGAGATAATGTTCCCGAAATACTGAGGTATATTTTGTTCAGGCCATTCATTGCACAGAAAAATCTAATTGGATCGACTGAATGTGACTCTGCAGTATTCTGTGAAACAGGCTGTCAGTGTTACACAGTTCAATAGTGATTGACGATGGTGAAAAATTGATGTTGTCCCACAGACTCTTAAGCTTAGCCTTGAGTTAAGTGATAGTTACATAAAGAAACCAATGTTACTACTAACAAATGAGCAATTAAGGAGTTTTTCAAGGCAACATTGTTGAAGTACTTGTACAAGATGATGGGGATAGGGGGGTGGCAAATGAAGGTCACTAGCTCTTGTGAACTGGCTGCAGAGAGAAGCCAAGGCTGGAAAACTGCACATGCAGAGTGTGTTCCCTGCTGAGAATTTCATTTAGTTCAGGGGAGTAGCTAAATGCAGCTGAGCAGGTGGCTCAGCAGATTCATAACTGCCTCTTTCCTCTAGGTATTTTTATTATGATTTGTATCACCATAGCACTGAGGGCCCTAGTTGTAGACCAGGACCTTACTGGGCAGATGGGGTGATCTCAAGTAAATAATAAAGTCAATATTGGCTGGGGCATTGCTGTCTGGCCCCAAGCCAGGCCGCGGCATGGCCACCACCACCCCTGCCGAATTCCTGAGGCTCTCCTACCAGCAGCACAGCACTTACCTTGCTGTGGAGTCAGGGACTGGAACCTCCAGACATGGCGGAGCCCAGCTGTTTACGTTTCCTGCCTTGGTCCACTCTAGGCTATGTGCCTGGGAGTGGAGCAGGGTGGGCAATTTAAAATAGCCACGCCGGCTCCAGCTCCTAGGTGGGACTCGGGACACATGCCCCCCTGTGCCCTATGGCAGTGACCCCACTGAGCATTGGTCAGCATGACAAGCAGTAGTGTGAGCGCACTAGCAGCCTAACTGTTTTCAAGTTGGTTCGGTTTTGTTGGCATCATGGCAAAAAGGTTTTGAGGAAGGATATGAAGTCCAAGGCACAAGTGACATGAGTTTGGTGTCCTCCATCGAGAGGATAACTACGTGTCACAAAACCAGTCTTGAGTGTTGCCTAAGAACATAACAACATAGGATTAGAGAGGACCTGGATCACCAAATTCAGTCCCCCACTATCACAGGCAACAGTCTAATAGAATCATAGAACTGGAAGGAACCTCGAGAGGTTTTCTAGTCCAGCGCCCTGCAGTCAAGGCAGGACTAAGTATTGGTTACAATCTACACAAAGGATTCACAGGACAGGTATAACAGAGTTCTCCAGGACAGGTCAGGACGGAGGTATTGAAACACTATTAGGGCAGTGAAGGGGGAAGGAGATTTCAGCATGGTAGTTGTCTGGGTGCATTGGAAGAAGTACATTGGGAAGGACAAGTGCAAAGTCCTGCACCTAGAATGAAAAAATCCCATATACTGCGACAGGCTGGGGACTGATCGGCTAAGTAGCAGCGCTGTAGAAAAGGACCTGGAGGTTATGGTGGGCAGGAAGATGAATATGAGCCAACAGTGTGCTCTTGTTGCCAAAAAGGCCAATGGCATACTGGGCTGCATCAGGAGGAGCATTGCCAGCAGATCGAGGGATGTGATTATTCCCCTCTATTCGGCATTGGTCAGGCCACATCTGGAATACTGTGTCCAGTTTTGGGCTCCCCACTACAGAAAGGATGTGGACAAATTAGAAAGAGTCCAGCGGAGGGCAACAAAAATGATTAGGGGGCTGGGGCACATGACATACGAGGAGAGACTGAAGGAACTAGGTTTATTTCGTCTGCAGAAGAGAAGACTGAGAGGGGATTTGATAGCAACCTTCAACTACTTGAAGGGGTGCTCCAAAGAGGAGGGAGCTAGGCTGTTCTCAGTAGTAACAGAGGACAGAACAAGGAGCAATGGTTTCAAGTTGCAGGTGGGGAGGTCGAGGTTGGATATTAGGAGAAACTTTCTCACTAGGAGGGTGGTGAAGCATTGGAATGGGTTACCTAGGGAGGTGGTGGAATCTCCGTCTTTGGAGATATTTAAGGTCCAGTTAGACAAAACCATGGCTGGGATGATTTAGTGGGAGTGGTCCTGCTTTTAGCAGGGGGTTGGACTAGATGACCTTGTGAGGTCCCTTCCAACCCTATGATTCTATGAAGTACATTGGCAGAATTGTTGGTACCCAGGCCTGCAGGAGTAGTGGGTACTACAGCCCAGAGTACTGTACATCAGCAGTGTGGGAGAAGCCTGCCAAGTGCCTGTTTGCTCTGTGCCAAGACAGTTCACTTCTCACTTTCTGTAGATATGTAAATTCTCCTATATGTTAAAAAAAAATCCCAAAGAAACTGCAATTCTGGATCTTAGCTGGTACTTAGTTGCTCTGTAGAAAGCTATAATCCCACTTTCAGATCCTTGTGGCTATCTCATACTGAAGCAAAATAAATGGCTGACAATTACAAACTGAAATTCAGTAGGATTCTTAGAGCTGGCTTTATATACCTGTTTAACTCCATCTGCCTTCTGTACAGGAACTTTGTAAAACACAAAAACCTCTGTGTCTTTCTAGAATCAGTTAAAGACCAACATATGAGACCTTTCCTAACCCTTGACTTTGCCAACACGTTCCCCTTCCCCAAAAAGTCAGGAAATGCTTCTTAATAGTGAAATTGATTTGGCCCTAAAATAATCCCCCAAGAAAGTGATGACAGCCCTTTAGCATGGGTTATTTAAAATTGAACTAGCCAAAACCTGAGGAGTATACTGTAGGGAACAATCCTGTCTGTGGGGGTGGGAGATGGGATGAAGTATTGTCTTATATAGTGTCTTCACCTTTTGAACCTTGTCCTCCAAGACAGTCATGAGATCCATGTGTTGCAGTGTCCTGACTTTACAGTGTCATGTGTTGATACCACACATCCCACCCAGTGCTGATGATTGCATTCCCCAAGCTAATTTGGGATTCTTTCAATACATATCTTTCAGGGTGTAGGACAGCCTTATTAAAAGCATAACTCTCTTGTGATGATAGCCTGAATGGGCAAGTGACTTTATTCTTTCCAGCTGTGATTTCTAGGAACCATGGATGCTAATATTTAAGACCCAAGGTTAAGTAAGATATCAGAGGGCACCTACATCACTGACCAGTGACCCTCTCTGCTCAGCCAGTTCAAATAGGTTCACTTTCACAGTCACAAATGCACATCAGGCTGTTCTCTTTCACCAAGGTGTGCATTTATTTCTCTCTTATGTAACCACAGTATGCAACACAAACTTATAGCAAAAAAAAAAAAAAAAAAAAAAAGCTTCCCTACAGTTCTCAACTGCCCAGCCCAGGCTCACCTTCTAAGTTCCTCTTGAGTTGCTTGTTTCCTTCCTTTATATACTCCCCATTTACTTTGTTAGCTCAATGATTGTCACCCAGGTGTCCACAATCCCACACCAAAAAGTTTGTAATTGCCCTCAGCTGGGCCTCCAGCAATCTCTAGGCTGCAGTGATCAGGGTACTGTTGATAACAGGCTTTCACAGAAAAGCTCTTGGTTTAAACTCCACCTGGTCTCTTGAAATGACCTCTTCCTTCTCTTCCAATAAATAGCAGAGATAACCTACACAGCTGGGCCCCTTGCAGTGGGAGCAATGTTTGTGCTATTTAGGAGCAGTGAGGCCAGCCTGAGGAAAAGTGAAGGCCAAAAAGGGAAGAAGCCAAATAAACAAACAGAAACACAGCACTAATCTAATACAGACAACACCCCAGGCCTAAAGCAAAGACTTTCTGAACCATCATCTCAGAGCTCAAGCCAGCGCCTCCCCTGCCCTCTCCTCTTCCCACCACAGTTTCTTTCCTTAGGATCAGTCACCATGAAGAAGCACTTAGAGCAGCAAATATATAGCATTTTTGTCAATTGCAGCAATATTCCAGGGCAAATTCTGCATCAAAAAAATTTAAAATTCTGCACACAATATTTTTAAATTCTACAAAATTCTGCATATTTTATTTGACAGAATAACACAATGTAATCAAGTTCCAGAGGGATAGCCGTGTTAGTCTAGGTTAGCAAAACAAACACGGAGTCCTGTGGCACTTTTAAAGACTAACAAATTTATTTATCACATGAACTTTCATGGGAGAAAATCCCACAAAGCGTCTGACAAAGTGGGATTTTCTCCCATGAAAGTTCATGTGATAAATAAATTTGTTAGTCTTTAAAAGTGTCATAGGACTCCTTGTTTACAATGTAATTACATTCCCATCAACACACTCAGCAGCTGAGTCTCCTTCCAAGTGTGGGCAGGAATGCAGGGGACAGGGGAGATATCACAAATTCTGCAGGAAAAGAGAAAACAGAAAAGAAAATTCTGTGGGGAACATTAATTCTGCCTTGTGCAGTGGTGCAGAATTCCAGAAGGAGTAACAGTGTGTTGCTCAGATCTCTCATGAGCTTCCTTTTTGAGGTGATGAGGAGCAAAATTAAGGAGGAAACAAAAAAGTGAAAAATCTAAATAACTACGGGAGTGGAGGTGAGAGTATGAAATGGGACTTTAACCAGCACTGTGTGGAAATGAAATCTGTGTGTGTGTGCACGCATGTGCATACGCATATGCACAAAGAATAATGAGATGCACATACCATGTTTGTACAATCACCGTGGCTATAGGATGTCTTCCAAGATACTGCTGAAGGTTATACAGGGTTTACATTGTGAGGAGAACCTGCTGTTTTCTCAGCATGAACTATTGCTAATATCAGCTTTGTATTAATGGGTAAATTTATTTGCCCTTATGGATCAGAACTTTGGTCCATCTGATCTAGGATTCTGCCTCCACCACTGGCTGATACTATTTAATCCTTAAAAGGGAGGTTCAAGCACCCTGTCATACAGGTGGTTAATACAGAGGACAATTGCTTCCTGTCTTCACAGGCAATCAGATCATGTCCTGAAGCAGATCATTGGTTTGCCTGCAGAACTACTACTTATTCAGACTCAAGTTTTAAAAATCTTATAGTTTCAGCTAAAGCTGCAGGATTTCAGCCACATCAGAACAAGAAATGGAAAATTAGACTCTTTGTTTTGGTTTGATCCACATCTAAAATTGAAATGGTTGGTTTGAATGCAAGAATCTGAATAAATTCTACTCCCCCCCCCTGAAATTTAAAAGTGTTTTGGATCAAAAATTGTGTTTTTAGCATGTTATTAGTTATTATTGGACATAAAATTGTAAATCCCTCTTTAAAAAAATTAACCATATACTTGATTATATGATTTCTTGTATCAGGGAGTTCCATAGACTGCTTATGTACAATTAGCTACGTAGGTTTAAACTCTTCTTAGGGAACCAAGTTCTACAAGAAAATGAAAAAGACATTCCATTTCCCTTTTCCTGTGTGGTTGACATGGTGTTAGTCAGTGGACACTGGGAATGCTTAGCACCCTTGAAAAGCAGACACTCAGTCTGCTAACAGTCATAAAGCTCCCACAGTTTTGCCCAGTCTCTCAAAGAAAGTAGGACAAGCTCTTAAATGAGTTAGAAAACTGACACTGGAAAAAAAAGTCAGCCTAGAAAAACTAGGAAAATGGTTGTAATCAGATGCTATTTGTCTGAGGAAATTCACGACGTCTCATTGTCCTCTGCAGCAGGCACCTGTTCTAGACACGCCTTACCCCTAACCCCCATCCTTTTTCTGCCACTCTTAGGCTATGTCTACACTACAAAGGTTTTGCAAAATAAGTTTTAGCGGTAAAAGAAAAGTGCAATATATCGCTTGCGCGTGTTCACACAGCATGCCTTTTATTGAAAAGGAGCATCCACACGGTACTCTGTATTATCAACTGTGAGAGTAGTGTACTGTGGGCTGCTATCCCACACTTCCATGCATCATGTAATAACACTAGGAATTCTGGGATGAAGGTGAGGAGTGTAGAGCACCTTGAGAGCATTTTGCAAAGTCCATGGGGCAGCACGTTTCCTTGCTGTCATTTGCTGTTGCTATTAGCAACTTGTGCCATTTTTGAATGGTTCCTGCATGTCCACAAATCCTAATTTCCAAAAATGGATCATGTGCTAGTCTCCCGTCTTGCTTCCAACATTCTGAATAAACCACACTAGTCCTACAGTATGTCATTAGCTCGGAATCTGACGAGCCGGACCAGCTGAGTGACATGCAGACAAACAGCACTGCATAGCAGTTTTCATTCACGGAGCATCTGCACACAGTACACTAGTGCTTCTGTGTGCGGGAGACAAGCACGAAGTCGTGGGACCACATCGTAATGCAGGTCTGAGATGATGAGCAGGTGTAACCCATATGCCTGAAAAGGCTATCTCTGAGAGACCTGCTGAGGGTGGGTTACTGTTGTTGGGCAGATTAGTGACCCACAACTGGAAACTTCCAGTAGCAGGGAGTGGTAGCAATTTGAGCATGCTCCACAGTGTACCCTGCTGGTGTGATGTGATGTTCTCAGTCAGATGACTGGAGAGCAGCAGCCTGAGCAGACAGCAGGCAGGAGCTGCCTTGAGGGGAGACCATGTGCTCAGTGTTCTGGAGAGGAGCTGAGCCAGGAGTGAACAAGATGTTTTCTCCATGTAAAGGAGTCATTTGCGACAGACCCTGCAGACATGCATATGGGACTGAGGGCTGGTTGCAGAGGAGAAGAGAAAGCCTGCATGTAATGCTACAGAGGATCCCAGCAAAGAAAGAAGAGGACAGCTATTTCTTGCCAATCCAGCTTCCACACTGGAACAGAGACTGTAGCTGAGAGTTGGGTGAACTCCACACAGACTTTGGGACTCTTGGGTATCTTTCATGCAAGGGATTGTTCTTGGTTAATTGTAGTTTGTTTTCTTAGGATAAGGTTCATTTAGTTAGTAGTTAATAAAGTTCATTGTTATGTTTGTTTTTAGTAGTATTTTAATGTGTGAGTGTAGCTCTGAGCAAGCTTCGCCGTGAGTCCTGTACAGACTGGATCCTGGGTCTCCAGCTGCTTTTCTCCACAGGGGTTGGGGTGTATTTCTGTGAGGCACTGGAGAAGGGCAATTTAATTAATTTTAGCCCACCTGAAGGTTACACAGGGGCTACAGAACTTCTGAATGCGCAAAGCCACTTTTATGGAACTCTTTGTGGAGCTGGCCACCACCCTGCGGCACAAGGACATCCAATGAGAGCTGCCCTCCCACTAGAGAAGCATGTTGCCACTGCCATATGGAAGCTGGCAACTCCAGACGGCTACTGGATGGTCTCTAATCAGTTTGGAGTCGGCAAGTCCACCAGTGGGCTGCATTATTGCAAAAGTGCAGGGCCATCAATCGCATTCTACTGTGAAGGACTGTGACTCTAGGCAATATGTGTGACATAGTGGATGGATTTGCAACCAGGGGATTCCCAAACTGTGGTGGGCAATGAATGGCACACACATCCCAATTCTGGCTCCAGGGCATCTGATGACCGAGTACATAAATAGAAAGGGCTACTTCTCTATGGCTATGTCTACACTGGCAAGTTAGGTCGAATTAAGGAAGCTTAATTCGAACTAATTTAAGCCTTGGCCACACTTGGCTTTCATTAGTTCGAATTAAGGGCTTCCTTAATTCGAACTAATAAATTAGATTATACCTTTTGAACTAATCCTTAATTCAAATAGTTAGTTTGAATTAAGTCAATGTGGCCATGTTAGTTCGAACTAACTGCTTAGTTCAAACTGAGTGGCACATTGAGCTTAATGCAACTGACTAATTCGAACTAAGCAAGTGCCATGCATGGCACTTGCTTAGTTCGAACTAAAATTCCAGTGGGGCCATGCTAGTTTGAATTAAGTTAATTTGAACTAACTAAAATTAGTTTGAATTAGTTAGTTCAAATTAACTAATTCGAACTAACTTTGGTAAATGTAGACATAGCCAAAGCTACTACAGGCACTCATGGATCACCAGGGCCATTCCACAGATATCAATGCTGGTTGGTCGGGAAAGGTACATGATGATTGTATCTTCAGGAACACAGGGCTGTACCAGAAATTACAAGCAGGGACCTTTTTCCCGAATGAAAAAGTTAAGAGAGGGGATGTGGAGATGCCCATAGTGATCCTGGGAGACCCTGCCTACTCACTAGTGCCGTGGATCATGAAGCCTAACACAGGCAATCTGGATACCAGCATGGAGCAGTTCAATAACAGGCTGAGTACATGCAGAATGATGTGGAGTGTGCCTTTGGCCATTTGAAAACCCACTGGAGGTGCCTTTATGGCAGGCTGGACTTAAATGAGGACAATATGCCTGCAGTTATAGTCACCTACTGTGTCCTCCATAATCTCTGTGAAGCTGCAGGCAAGAAGTTTCCCCCTGGATGGACTGCTAAGGCAGATTGCCTTGCATGCATATATGAGCAGCCAGATGCTGGGGCATTGGGGGGCACAACAGGGAGCCATTTGCATGAGGGAGGCACTCAAGGAGCATTTTGACAATGAACACCGATAACTGTACCCTGTAAATGTGCCTTAGACAGTATTCTGATGAACACCTGCAGAGACCTGCAGCTGCAGGGGGACATGCCTGGTGCATACGTGAATAAACAATGATTACATGTTTGACTGAGTTTTTTTTTTTTTTAAATTATGAAACAACAAACAGCGGTAAAATGAAACTGAGCATGCAGAGGGGAGAGTGTGTGCAGCATTGCTTGGTATTATGGATGGGTGTATGTCCAGTTGTTATTCCCATAGTTGTGTGAAGGGGACGGGGGTGTGGACTTCCTAGGACTGTTTACTGGGAGTGTCTGGAGATCAGTGGAAAAAGGGCTGCTGTTAAGGCTGCAAGGGATGGTGAGCCTGCACCATCTGGGTTTGGAGTGCTACCGTAGTCTGTAGCAGTTCAGTCTGCTTTTCTGTTACAGTGAGAAGATGATCCTTATGGTCCTGATCCTTTCTCTGGTTTTCTTTGCACTCCTCTCTGTATTCCCTCTGTTTCTCAGCCATTGCTTCTCTCCATGCCTTTTTTTTTCTCTTCTGCATGCCTCTATGGACTGGAGGAGTACTTGAAACATATCCTCCTTGCTTCTGTGAGGCTGCTTCCTTATCTGCTGAAGGCGGTCAGCAGGCATGGAACCTCTGCCTCCAAAAGTCATTTTTGTGAAAGAGCAACATATAATGAATAAAGGAATTATTGATGGTATACTTGTAACACTGGGAAAGGCACCTTATTCTCACCATCCCCCTGAGCAGAGTGCAGCTCCCTGCTGAACCTGGAAATGGTGAGTTCTTTATGCAGGCCAAGATCACTGTGCTGGACCAAGGTTCATGGACCCAGGAGGGGTGGTTTCCTCAGGGCAGCAACGAACGAGCATTGTTGCAAGAAATATAAATCTGTGCCCCTGTTCTCAACAGGAAGTGACCATAGAAGCTGATATCTCCCACCTTAGAATCTGCAAGGATGCTAGAAAGCATATCCTCCACACAAGCAGGTCTAGACTGGGACCCTCTGATGTGGAGCTGTGTGCCGTTTTTTCCCTGGGACTGTGATTTCCAATTGGTATGAGAGAGTGTCCTTCTATGGGAGAAGAAATACAGCTGCTCTCCTGAGGAATCTGAGGCAGAGAATTAGGAAGTATGTCCAGGAAGATTTCCTTGAGCTCTCAGTGGAGGATGCCCAGGACATTGCTGCATGTACCAATACACTGCTTATGAGAGTGCAGCTAAAATACGATAGGGAATGGGAAGGCACATGCAAGCATAGATACTCCTGCACATTTCCACCCACTCCTTCCCTTGTCTTTTTAATAACCAGAGGCACCTCATGGCTCCCATAAAGAAACAGCATCAACTTCTCCATTACTTACCAGAGCTCCCCTCTCCTGCATCCAGCACATCACAGCTGAAGGGCTGGAGCTGGCTACATATTTCTGGGGTGACAAACAGCTCCTGACTTCCACTGATCTCCACTGAGCTGCTTCCCAGCTCTGGGGCATCCTCCAGCTCCACTTCCTCATCCATCATCTCCTCGTTGGCGATTAGATCCGTATTGGTTGGTCCTGGGGCCGTGGAGGTGTCCACAGGAGTCTTGGGGGTGGATGTGGGGTCCCTGCTGAGGATGGCTTTCATCTTTTGGTAAAAGCAGCAGATGGTTGTCATGGAGCCAGAGCGATGGTTTGCCTCCTTGGCTTTATAGTAGTTTTGCTGCAGCTCCTTCACCTTGGCCCTGCACTGCAGTGTATCCCTCTCATAACCTTTCTCCTCCATTGCACGAGAAATCTGGCTGTATGTATCAAAATTCCTTGGGCTACCACAGAGCTGTGACTGCACAGCAGATTCTCCCCAAATGCTGATTAGCTTCAGCAGATCTGCTGTGCTCCAAGCAGGAGAATGTTTGCTACTTGGAGCCACCATTGTCACTGGGAAAACAACATGCTAGTTCTCCATACTGAATAAACAGGAAGTGGAACCCAGAAAATTAAAAAATTCCCAGGACTGAAAAGAGGGAGAGACCGGTCACTGCAGAGCAGCAGAGTACAAGTGGAAGACCAGAGTGTTCATGACTGGTATTGTGGGACATTTCTGGAGGCTGTTTAATGTGATTCTTTTGCAAAATAACATTTGTACAAAAGGCACTATGCCTTTCACACTGGTGGTATTTTTTAGCAGTTTTGCCGATAAAATGGGCATTCTAGTGTGTACACAGGGCTTGTTTTGTTGCCAAAAGTTGATTTTGGTCACAAAACTTTCTAGTGTAGGCAAGGCCTTATTGGGCTTCACTACCCTCTCTACGGGAAGTGCTCTAAGGCTATGTCTACACTCAGAAAGTTAGATCAACTTTCTTAAGTCGACTTTCTAAAGTCGACCTTATTAAGTCGACGTAGAGAGTCTACACAAGACTCTTAAGTCGACTTAAAGGTGCCCCTATTAAGTCGACTTAGAGAGTCTACACTAGACTCTCTAAGTCGACTGGGTAGGTGGAGGGAGAGCCAGCCTTGCAGGGCTGGCTCTCCCCAGACCAGGAAGCCGCGGGTGGCTCATTCCGGGAGAGCCAGCCCTGCACAGAGCAGTTTAAGTCGAATTAAGGAAAGCCCAGTGTAGACATGGAGTAAATTAAGTCGACTTAAGCCTGCTTAAGTCGACTTAATTTATAAGTGTAGATGCACCCTAAAAGTCTAAGTTCCAAAGGGGTAGCCGTGTTAGTCTATTGCAGAAAAACACCAGAGTCCTGTGGCACCTTTAAAGACTAACAGATTTATTTATCACATGAGCTTTCATGGGAGAAAATCCCACTTCATCAGATTCTCCATCTTCAAGCATCAGATGAAGTGGGATTTTCTCCCATGAAAGCTCATGCGATAAATAAATCTGTTAGTCTTTAAAGGTGCCACAGGACTCTGTTGTTTTTCTAAAAGTCTAAATAACCCTTTAGCATGTACTCAGATGGTAAATAATTCCCCTGGCATAAGGGCTTTGCTTGTCTTCTCTTTTGTTCATGCATTGGAGGCTGTCAATTAAAGTAATGACCTAATTTTAACAAGAGTAACTAACTGTCCTCTCCCTAATATCTCAGCCCCCTCTCCCCCCCACCCCCCAGCTGCAGTTTTGGATAGGTCTGGGGAACAGGATATCTGAAACTGTGTTGGGGTTCAGTTGCAGTGGTTAAAGTATAATTTGACGGGCCCCAGAACCCTCCTAATCTCCAGGCCCCCTTCCCGTATTGTCTGGGCCCCCTTCATGCATGGGCGGGCCCCAGCCCAGATAGGCATTTGCAACCACTTCTTAGTACCACATGCATCGGTTATCGCTCCATAAAAATATTTATAATTTTATATGGCGTTTATGTCTATAGCAATTATTGTCACAAACTAGCAAACACTGCATGACACAAGACCATCAGATCACCCCCTCCCCTGCCTCATTAACTCAAGTATGATGATGAAAGCTCATGCAATAAATAAATTTTTTAGTCTTTAAAAGTGCCACAGCATTCCTTATTTGTTTTGCTGAACTAGACTAACATGGTTACCCCTTTGGAACTTATCTACCATATGGTTTCCACTTGTCTTATCCCTGGTGGGAACTTTCCTAAAAAATGCTAACATACACAAGGCTATAATGAAGACTTCATCAGTATATGACTTCTGTAGCATTGCCAATAGCTTGGGTGCAGGTTGAAGTACTTGGAAATATGTTATTTAAACATAGATAGAAAAGGGAAGATGGCATTAAAATCACCACGACTTGTGATTGATAAAATCAGGCCTCACTTTTCCATAGCACCTTCTATCTGAAAAGCTGAAATCACTTTACAAGGGATAATGAACCAAGCTTTGTACCATCTCCTAAAGCAGTGGTTCTCAAACTTTTTGCATTGGCGATCCCTTTCACACAGCCAGCCTCCAAGTGTGGTCCCCTGCCAAATTAAAAATACATTTATTTCTAGGCAACACTATTTTAAATGCTAAATTTATAACCAAACCTTCTGCCTAAAATGAATTTATCTTTTCTCACCACTTTGAACTTCAGACTAAACCACATTTTTATGGAATTATTTTTAGACGCAGAGAAGTTATTTTTTAAATTGTTATTGTTTAATACTGGTGGGTACAAAGAATTTGTATCAATACAGCTTCTCAGAGGAAACTTAGCGCCCCATTGCCTCTCTTGCTTCTGCACAGCTACTGGCAGCTCTGGGTGGCTCACAACCCCCACATAATAACCTTGTGACCCCCCAAGGGGTTGCAACTCCCATTTGAGAGCCCTTGTCTTAAAGGGACAGACTAACCTCATTTTACAGATTAGGAAACTGAGACACAGAGTTGTGATGCGACTTTGCCCAAAGTCCCATTGCAGATTTGTGGCAGAGCTAGGACTTCCCCCATCTTCACTCCATCCCCCTTCAGCTCCCCAACCTCCTCCACACCTCCTCAGGCCCCTCCATCCCGTCTGTGGCTTTGCTGGGGCCCCTGGTGGAACGCACCGTTCCGCCTGGGTTTTCTATTTCTAGGGGCCCCAGAACGCTGGCCCCTAAAAATTGTGGGCCCCGGAATGGCATTCTGGTGCATTCCCCCTTACTTTAATCACTGTTCAGTTGTTCTGTAAACCAGTGGAATGTCAGAAGTAACAGGGATTGAGCAGGAAGGGCCAGTGCCAAGTTAAAAAGAAAAAAGCTGATACAAATGGAAAAACATCCAAGAGTGTCACGTCCACATAGAGTTAGAAACAGCAGTGCCAAGAAAAAGTAACCCCTTGAATGCTAGTGTAGTTCATCCCTGAGTGCTTGGGGAGTTATCTGTCTTAGGTTTTTACACCACTGCTCTCCATTGTAAAATCTCTGCACACCTTCCACGTAAACTTATTAGCTAATCCCTACTTTTCTCCACAGATCCTCTAGTACTTTCACTTTGTCACTGCATTTCTGGGCTTCATGTATGGCCTATGCAACAACCACTGTAGAATCCCAAGGAGATAATCTACCTGATGAATTAACTTTTAAGGAACAGTTTGATGCCCTTTTCCGCCTAATATAAAAATGGTGAAATTATTTTGGTTTTTAGACCATACCGGCAAAGACCTCATCCTATAGTGAACTTTGAAGAGGGGTCTTTTAAGCCCCTGAAAAACAGGGCTGCCAGGCAATTAACTCTCCTCTTAAATCCCATCCTGATGTGTTTTCAAATCTGTCAAGGTCTCTGCGCTTTACTCTATTCTTCACGCTTCTCCCTTTGGTATGTTCCACTGGGTCAATTCCCACTCAAACTCCAAATTAGGCTGCATGTGCACCATGGCTTTTTGCTGGCCTGCAGGAATATAGCTGGTGATTTCATGCCCTCTGTTGGATAATTCTTCTCATAGCAGCTTCTGCAAAGAACAGATTTAGGGATCTGTGAAAGAAATCTGAACACCATGGGTTCTGAACACCCATTCCCCCCTAAAGAATATGAAAAAGATGAAAGCCCCTGAGATTTTAATGGTGCCTCAAGAATAAATCTTACCTGTTATACTAATTTGCAGGAAGATGCCGTCCATTCTGGATTAATTTAATATAAAGATAACCCTGAGTCAACCACCCTGAGCTTTTATGGTCCCTTTTCTCTATAATGGGACAAATCAAACCTCAGCTTCTAAACAACTCCACTCTTTTCAATGCACGGCCATCTCTAATTGTAAGACAGTTTTTTGAAATACCTCATTTTTCTGAGGGAAGATTTTGCAGTGTGTTTCCAACAGATACTGAAAATCTCACTCTGTGTGAAATGAGTTAGGATCTCAGTCCTGTCCTTGGCCTACAAAGGTCTCCATTACAAAAACCCTATGCTCATTCTCTAATTCAAAATTACTGTAAATGTCTTTCAAAGGTTACAGATTGAAGGCCCTGACAGAGAGAGGAATCTCCCAAGATAGACATTATGGAGTGCATCGGGTAAAATTCTTATGGGGAATTTGGTAAACTGTTGACAGTTCACATTAAGGTCCAGGAGACCTGTTATTTATTTTTTGCAAATTTGTAAGATTGAACCCCATTCATAGAGGTAGTTTTTCCAAGGCTGGGCTGAGGCACATTTGTAGAGAGACTAATTCTATAAATCAGTGAGTATGCTAGAATACCGCCCCCCATAATAGATTTTGTTCCATTTATTCTATAAGGGTGGTGAACTGTTCTTTATGACCACACCTCATGGTGTACCAAGAAATAGTGTATACTAAGAAATGATCTGCACTATAGATTGGGAAGATAAGGAAGACTTAACAAATCACAGCTTCAAAGAGAGTCTGCAGAACTCGAATTTATATGCAAATTTGACTCAGTTGCCTTGGGGTTAAACAGGGACTATGGATTTTTCTCGCATTACATCAAGTGAATTGACCTCCCCCCTCCTCTATGTGCTGTTCCCCAGTGTTTTGAATCCTAACACCTACTTTGATTTGCTGTTACAGCCTGACCTGATGCTATGTCATACACTCCCCTGCATTTAATTTCCTCCCACTCTGTAACTTTCCTATCTTCAAAGCGTCTGACGAAGTGGGATTTTCTCCCACGAAAGCTCATGCGATTAATAAATCTGTTAGTCTTTAAAAGTGCCACAAGACTCTGTTGTCTTTCTACAATAGACTAACACGGCTACCCCTTTGGAATTTGACTTAAAACTTAGATCGACATGCCTTTGATCCTCTTGGGTGTGAAAAATCTTCACCCCTGAATAACCTAGCTATGATGCCGTGACCATCAGGTCTAGACACAGTTAGGTCAATGGAAGAATTTTTCCATTGACTAATAGTTACCATCTGTGATGGCATGCAAAACCCCTTGAGTACTAGCTGGCAGCTTGGATACCACTGATCCCTCTATCTGAATAGCTTGGGTTCCCCCACACTGTGATGCTGTGACAGGCCACAATCCCCTGGCAGGTAATAAACTTAAACAGCCCTCCACAAGCAGAAACCACACCCAGTTCAGTTTAGTGAATACTTTCCAGCCATTCATGAACCAACAAAAAATAAACTCCAGCTGCCTCCTCAGCCCAGGACCACAGGACTAGACCATCTACCCCTACCAAATGAAATAAACATAAGATTGCAATCTAAATTCTACATACTAATAAGCTCTTGCATTAGCAATGGCTCACCCTTGTTAGCTGGTACAAGCAGTTTCTTAAACAAAGGCTGGGCAACCTTCCCTGCCTGGGATTCCCCTTTGCTCTTTCAAAGTCCTTTTGACTTCCAGATGACCCTTCAGGTGTTCAATTGAATGGGCGTGGAGCCCAGTGGTGATGTCACACTTCCCCTTTTTATAGTCTGTTTCAGCTTGCTAGAACAATTGACCTTGTGATTTGTGGAGTTGTCCTCACTGGTCAGTCAAATCCCATTGTGAATGTGCTTCCTACTGGGAAATCTTCACTGTAAATCATTCTTTTTAGTGTTAGAGCCATTAACACTGTCTGGCCACTCCACTGTAGTGCATGAAAAGCTTTTTGTGGGAGTTTTCCACCTTACAACTTGTACTAATAGTATGTTCAACAATGTTTCATAAGTTTACATACTATGGTAGCACGTACAATCCAACAAGATATTACTGTTTAGTAGATCAAAACTTTTAAAATAATACCACACAAAGCAAACCTTGTACAGAACATGTCAAAATTACATGACAGTGAGACAACAGAGTCCTGTGGCACTTTTAAAGACTAACAGATTTATTTATCGCATGAGCTTTCGTGGGAGAAAATCCCACTTCGTCAGACGCTTTGAAGATAGGAAAGTTACAGAGTGGGAGGAAATTAAATGCAGGGGAGTGTATGACATAGCATCAGGTCAGGTTGTAACAGCAAATCAAAATAGGTGTTAGGATTCAAAACACTGGGGAACAGCACATAGAGGAGGGGGAGGTCAAATCACTTGTTGTAATGTGAGAAAAATCCATAGTCCCTGTTTAACCCCAAGACAACTGAGTCAAATTTGCATATATGTTCGAGTTCTGCAGTCTCTCTTTGAAGCTGTGATTTGTTATTCATCTGTTTCAACACAGCTATTAACAAGTCGTCAAGGGAGTGAGCAGGGAGATTGAAGTGTTCCCCTATTTTGATTTGCTGTTACAACCTGACTTGATGCTATGTCATACACTCCCTTGCATTTAATTTCCTCCCACTCTGTAACTTTCCTATCTTCAAAGCATCTGACGAAGTGGGATTTTCTCCCACAAAAGCTCATGCGATAAATAAATCTGTTAGTCTTTAAAAGTGCCACAGGACTCTGTTGTCTTTCTACAATAGACTAACACGGCTACCCCTTTGGAATTTGACATTAGTGTGTAAGGGTTTTCGGGGGAGTATTGTTTTCAGAGATAGGGTGTCACACCATCACTCTGGGAGAGGGTGTTCCTAAACCACCAGGAAAAACCTTTTCATTGATGTAGGCTGTTTCTGCACTGTGAGGTTGGGCAGACCTACCTACATCACTATACAATGGTTCTTGTAGAGCAGACATGGTCTGAATAACATGACAGCTCACTATAGCATTACATTATCAAATCTTTGCTGAGAGAAAACTGAGGAATAGCTCTCTTTGAAAACAAAGAAGCCACGTTGGAGGATAGTACTTCTTGTTTTATACTTCTTGGCTATGTCTACACTACAAAAAATTCGGTCGACTTTGTTAAGTTGACCTAAAGTCAACCTTATTAGGTCAATTTAACAAAGTGGTTTCCCTGAACGGGGACTTAGTAAGTTGACCTAACTGCACTTAGGTTGACCTAATAAAGTGGACTTAAGCGCCCACACTGTGCTTAGGTCGACCTGAGGATTAGGTCAACCTAACCGTTGGTTCTTATTAAGTCAACCTAAGCTTTCATTAAATCGACTTAAGAAATTTCTTAAGTCGACTTCATGAAAGCCTGGTGTGGACAGGGACTAACTTGCAAGCGTAGACATAGCCTTTGAGTGTACTGCATGATAGGAAATGTAATGAGATTTTTGTCAATCTAGTGTCAACTGAATTAGCCCAGAACCATTTCAGTAAAACACAATCCAGAGAGAGTGCTTCATATTCAAACACAGGCTTTTGCTGAACTTTTTTCTCTTACTGTTCCAGCTGCCTGTGTAATATGGCTGACGCACAAAACCATCAATCACTCAAGAAGCACAAATGTCCAAAGTAAATTACTGTATTGGAATACTTTGCTGAAGTTCTCTAGCAGTGGGCTAATTGAGGCAAATTAACTCTTTCTAGTATCTACCTGGTAAATATTTTTATTTTAAAAATATATGCACAAACCCATTTCTGCAGAGCATGAAACACCAAATAGGAGAGCCTGGATACCTTCCTTGCACTATGCAAATCTGCACAAAATTTTAAATGTTCTTGCACCTCGTCAGCCCAACCACCTTATCACTCGTTTTCATCTTAGTGCGTCACACCTTTATTTTTAATGCTTGACCTTGTATCAGAGTAGCTGTGAACTTCCCAGTGTGATTACTGCTCATGATTTTATTATGAGTTTCACAATATTTAATGTTTTCCTCAAAACCGCAGATGCTGGAATTAAGAGATTGAATAAGAATCTCACTTTCATTTAAAGTAAAAGTGTCTAGCTCACACAGTTGTAGAGAAAAGCTTGAAAATGTGAAGTGAGTATACCTTGCAGGCACAGAAACCAGGAGACAAAAAGAATTCAACATTTATTATTTTTCAGAACTCCCATATATTTTAGGACAGTCTCAGGGGATTCTGATTTATGCTTTTTAAACACTGAGATGGACAATACTGACTTCCTCTGACCGGAACTCTGGCTGTGGGTAAATTCATGGAATACCTAACTGTTGGCTGGCTCAGCAAGGCCACCTCTTAGGGATACAGGTAGGGCAGTGTTTAGCAGGGCCCTGGGGTCTCGTTGGGGCCTACCAAAAGACCCTACAGCATGCTACAAAACCCATTTCTATTTTGTGACAGGATGCACATCTGTGCACCCCTACGACATGATCTACGTAACTTTTCTGTTCAGTTTTGCAATGTAATTATGTGATTTGATGCCATATATGCTATACCAGGTTCCCTTGTGAACGCTCACAACATATTCTACATAATCACCAAGGTGCCATATTTCCTACACCAACATGTGTGTATAGGTGTGAAGCATGTTACAGGGTTCAGATTCTCAGGACTATCTCTAGCACAGAAGCTGGAGACTTACATGACAAAGGGAATTAGTATTTGCTTTAGTATTTGTTTTATCTAAAGCTGTGTGGTCTTTGAGGGTGTGGATGTGGGAGGCTGGGCACAATCCACTTCTTTGTTACATGGTTGGATTTGAGACTATGGTGACTGGGAGTGGGTCCCAATCCCTGTAAAACAGAGGCTCCTGGTGTGGTATCTGGGGCAGGAGGTGCTCGCTTGGAGACTGATGCCAGTGTGGCTAGTGGATTTACACCCACTGCCTGGGACCAATTACACACTGGTGGCTGGTGTGGACTGATTCAGGAGTGAGTGGTCACCTAGCAGGGCAGGGTGAATGGGGGTTCAGGAGTGGGGTTCGAGCGGCACACCAGACCAGATCTGGGGAACAGCCTGTCACATATTTGCTGCCAATGTGAGGACCTACAGGTCCTGAAACTAGGATCTACAGTCACATCCACTGCTAGTGACCATAGTATTGGGAGCCCTAAAGCCTTATGCTTCACTAAAGGTATTGCCCACAGAGACCTGAGTGGAAGAACTATGGAGTTGCTGATTAGATTCAGTATATTATTTAAGCCAGAAAGAGAAGGTTGTCTGTCCAACAAGGTGTATCCTGGCTTGCTGCTGCACAAATCTTGATTCTCCTTGATTACTGACCTTGTCCCTGGTTTCTCACTTCACCTGTGCACTCAGTCCTGTTCCAGTCCCTGAGCTATTTGACTTCCAACAAAGCAATGGCCCCTCAGCTTTGGCTTCTGTTTCCTGTCTGATCCTGACTCTGACTTTCAACTGACATGTCTTGGCTTCTGGTTCTCGAATACTGCATTGACCAAGACTTCCTACATCTCTTCCACAGACCCTGACAGTAAGTGTATATTGCAATGGGTCCAATTCATTATTGTCATATCCCTTGTGTAGTCATGCACACCAGTGTAAAGTCAGTGTAAAATACTAACAAATCAGACTGATGGTGTTTATCACTCACACTGCACTGGGGTAAGTGACCGAGCAAATTGCAGGATAATGGTGAACTGAGTCTACTGAACTTGGTGTACTTAGGGCAATGCAAGGTCTGTATAGATACCCTGTCCCTTACATGGGCTGTTTGGCTGTCTTGTCAATTTCACAGCAAGAGCCACGAAATTGACCAGAAAGTCAGGCACCTAGAGTTCAGCAATCCCAAGCTCTGTCTTGGACCCTGGTGGCCAGCCACTGGGCACAGTGGGAGCGGAGGGCAGGGGAGCAGCCTGCCAGGAGCCTGTGGGGAATCTGCAGGGACTGCCTAAGGGGTTTTGGCACCCTAGGCGAACTATGATTTTGGCACCTCCTCCCCCATATTTATAAGAGATAGGGTATTAATATATATTTTTAAATAGAATTAAAAATTCTCTTCCATTTAATTTGGTGCCTCTTAAAGGCTGGTGCTCTAGGCTACTGCCTAGTTCATCTATATGGTTGGGCCCACCCTGGGAATCTGGGCTCCCAGTAGGGGGCTCTCACCTCCCCACATTGCTCCTTTTTAGGTTGATGAAAGCACTTCTGGTGAGGACACCCACCGCCAACCCACGGCCGGTAGTGTGGACATGTACATTTAAATCAACTTAATATAGATCAGCTTATGTTTCTAGTGTAGAGGTATCTTGGCTTCAGGAAACTTTGGTCTCACTAACTGCAGACAAAATGCCACTATGCTATGGCAGCTGTGGTAAGGAAAGAGAAGCACGCCCTACAGATCCACCACGAGGGGAGAAGTGCACTCCCCTGCAGTAGAAAAACAGGTAGACTGGAGAAGAGGCTAGACAAAAACTCCCCAGAGGCAGAGTAGCTTTAGAGATAATATTTTCCTTGTTCTAAGGAGGTTCCTTGGTCCAGGCTTGCAGAATATGACTGCGCGGGATCACGGGAGACGGGTCTGTAGGACGCAGCTCTCAGCAGGGCTAGATTCCCATTCCTTGGGGCAGCAGCGTTTAATCCAGGACCCTAATCAGCTCTCCCCACAGCCCTGTAAACCCCGCACTGCCTGTGTGACTTGTCCCCTTAGCGCGACTCCGATCTCCCCAAACCCGTGCGTGGAGCCGGCCGGCATCGGCACCGCTCCCGGGAACCAGCCGGCCCGGAGCACGCGCCCCTTGCTCCGCGCCCTAGGAGGCACCGTGACTTGACTTGCCTCGCTCGGTTGCGGTGGAGCCGCCCTACCTCAGCCACTGAGCGACGCGATCCCGCCGCGCTTCCCCTGACCCCTCCCCGCTGCCTTGCCTCCCCCGCTTCTCCCCTCGTGTCTGGCCCCACGGAGGCGAGGAGAGTAGCAGCACAAGGCACACTCTGGGGCGCGTGCAGATAACACGACACGACACGACTCTGTGTGTGCGCCCAGGACGCGGGTTCAATAAAACTCAGGGGCGGGGAGCTGGGATAGCGCGGGGGGAGGGGCTGGCGAGAGAACGGCTCTACCCGGGCCAAACCCGCCCCGCCTCCTTCAGCCGGAGTCGGACTCGCAGCCGGGCCAAGCCAGCAGCGCCCCCCACCGCCCCGTGTTGGAGCAGCCTGCACTCAGACAGGGGGAGGGGTGGAGGCGGGGCCTCGGGGGCGGGGCTTGGTGTGGCTCACTCAGCTCAGCCCAGCCCGGCCACGGGGAGCGAGGCGAGTGACTGACACGGACCAAAGTTATCCCGGAATAAGGGCAGCACGCATGTGCTGTCACCCCGGATGTGAACATGTCGGCCAGACAGGCTCCCGGAGCCTGCCCCGCCCCACCCGGCTACAGCGGACGGGTTGAGCCGTGCTGGACTGAACCGAGCCTGGCTGGGCCAAAGCGTGCCAGCCGCCCGCCTAGGGGGCAGAGCTCCAGCGAAGCGGGACAAAGGGGGGCACAGCGCTCCCCCTCGGGGGGCCGGAGCAGAGTCTCCCTGAGGCAGCAGAGGATGCCCCAGTGGTTTTGCTGAGCTAAGCCCCCATCACAAATGACCCCAGCCCCTCCCCAGTCATAAATGATACCAGCCTCTTGTTAGCTTCACCCCCTTTTTCTCGGGGGGTTGGTTACATCAGGGCTCAGTACTGAAACTTCGTCACCATCTTCTCGCCTCACATCCCCTCTGTTATTCCTGGCCCCATGCCCCAGGAGTTCCTGCCTGTACTGGGGTGGGGGGCAGGAATAATGGATTTTCGGGGGAAGAAGTATGAGCGGGGCAGTAACTGGTCAGACCCTGAAGTGGTGGAGCTCCTGCAGCTCTGGGCGGATGAGTCTGTTCAGATGGAGCTGGAGAGCTGCCTGAGAAACCAGCATGTCTTCAACCGTATCGCTGAGGTGTTGAGGGAGAAAGGCATCCACCGGACTGGGGATCAGTGCCGGGAGAAGATCAAGAAGATGAAGTTGGAGTACCGCAGGATCAAGGACAACAACAAGGCCCCAAGGGGCGGCAGGACTTGGAAGTTCTATGAGGTGATGGACCGGGTGTTGACCAGCCGGCCCTCCATCGCCTATAGTTCCATGATGGCTCAGCAGGCACTGCAAGGGAGCATGATGGAGAGCTACCATCACCACTTCACCCCCTCAGCTCTACCTTTTGGACACTCTCAGCACCCTGAGCTGATGGAAATCAAATGTGAGGAGGTGGATTCTGAGGAACACTGCTTGACCCCGGAGCCCCCGCCATCCATGTCCTACCAGCAGGGCTCTCCTGATGAGCATGAGCTGGAGAGAGCTTTCTTGGATAGGGCCCAGAATGACTCTCCCATCTCCAGGGTGGAAATTCCCATTGAAACCAGTGTCTCACCTTCAGGTAGGACAGTCTCTTCTCATACAAGCCTGAGACCTCTGTCTTATTTTCCACAAAGGGAGTGTGTCTGGGTGCAGTTTTAATGTAGAGTAATAGGTTCTGCATTAATGGTCTTTCAGCATTCCCTGAAATATCTCTTCATAGTGGTTGGTAAGAGACATAAAATTAATGCACTAGGCAAATGTTAGCATGTGTGAAATTGAGGGACTGACACACCTCTTAGAGGCAGGTGTAGGTGTTGTGTACTAAAATTCCTACATGTAGTTAAGTAGAATTGTCACATTTTGTGGCCTCAATGGAACATTAAACGGGCACTGTTGAGACCTCGTACCACATTGTGATAGGGCACCTGTTCTTTTCATAGATAGGCTAGAACCCTCTGGTGAATCCACTGACCTTTTATTCCCTTTTTGTGGCTAGTCTTTTTAGCCATGTTTCAGTTGAGACCAATTGGTGGACACTCACTTTTCAGTCTCTTGGTATACAAACTAGACGGAACTTGGAAGAGAGGAAATTCTTTGAAAGTGACTTGTAGAAGCACATTTAGATTTAGCTTTACCCTAAATTTAACTAACCTGCAGAATTAGCTTCCATGCATTGTCTAGAAATTCATTGAGATTTCAGTGCCATCTGGGATGAATCGAGTCTTGGATATATATGGCATGGATGTTTGAGAGGGAGGAGGTGACCCCATGCTGATCTTTCCCTCACCAAGATGCTTGCTTAACGGCCAAAAAACAGCCTGTTTGGGAGAGGGGTTTGTCATTATAGTCAGTTTGAATCATTGCTAGAGACAGAATATTAAATTAGAGAGACCAATGATTGGATGCATAATGGTAAATTCAATTTATGAGGTTAAAGAAATTTTTTTTTCAACATTCAGGATGTGCCTGACGGATTTGGCTTCAGTCTTCCCTATGGTATTCTACGGTGGAGAGAAATCTGATTCTTGACAGAGAAAAGCAGTGGATTCCTCAAGCAGGCATGGGTCAAACTGGCCAGTAGAGGGCAGCAGTGTACGTTCACATCAATCAGCACACTGCACTGTCATCCTAGGAATGAACTGTCCCAAATTTAGTTTTCTCTTTGTCTCTGAATATCTGTTTGCAGGTTTCAGTGAGTCCAACATGGCATCCTCATCCCGGATCCAGAGTGTGGGGCCGCGGCCTGGCTTCTCCACCTTGCACCGACTGCGGAAGAAACGGAAAGGCCAGCGAGTGAAGGACCCCCTTGATGACCTCCTGCTGAAGACCCTGACTTCACAGCGGGCCATGGAGGAGCGCTTTCTGCAGATGGAGGAGCGGCGATTGCAACGGGATATGGAGGTGGAGGAGCGGCGGATGCAGCTGGAGCAGCGACGTTTTGAGCTGGAGCGAGAGCATGAGTTTCGCATGTTCAATGTCTTTGCTCAGATGCTTAGCATCTTAAAGCAGAACAACAGCAGCTCCTCCTCTTCTGTCGCACTGCCCCGGGGCTTGGATTTCATCCAGGTTCTGTCTGATATTACTGGAATGGGAGGAGGAGGAGGGGGCCTACAAGATGCAAGAGCCATGCAGCTGGGACGACCACTTTCTGAGAGAAGAACTGACATGCACAGTTTCTGCAATCCCGGCGAGTTCCAAGGCAGCCCCTTCCTCTCTGCTCGAGGAAACATTGCCAATATCTTTCGTGGCACAACAGAAGAGGGGTACAAGGCCTATCATGCTGACAAGTACGATGAAGACAAAAACCCCAATGTGAGTGAGGTTCCAGTGCTGAACACTTCTTTCTTGCCAGGAGAAATCCCAAATGGGATAATTTCTTAAACTCACTGACAGGCCTTGGGTTAGAACATGACTTTTTTTTTTTTAATCTCACAGATATCAGTCAAACCAACCTTTTCATTTTAATAAAGCACAGAAAATTAACTACATAGAATGAGCTCCTTTGTTCAGCAGGGAGCAGCACCCTCTGCAGGTTAGATTCATGTCTGCAGTGTTTCCTGTCACAAACTTGTTAGGCCTGAAGAGCCTTTAGAGTTACAGGAAAGCAAGCAGAACTTTATTTTGTCTTCTGCATCATCCCCAATGTCATCCACTGAGTTCTGGTTGCAGCATCTATTGATGCAAGAGGCAGAAAGGCCTAATTGGCTTTCAGAATCCAAGGAGGCATTTGCAGCATTAACATTTAGAAAGCTGTGGTTTTTTGTTGGTTTTTTTACATTTGCCATTCAGAGCTGATGCAACCTGTTCACCTTTTGCCCATCACTTACTCTATACAGTATAATTTGTCTTATTGCAAGAGTATGTGATTTCCAATATTTCTGAGTAATATATTATTTTTATTTTTAAAGGTATAATTATTTTTAAAATAACCCCTGTGTTCTGATGCTAAATGTCAACAATTTTAATTTAAAAATAATTTACTAATCTTCCCGTCCTCAAACGCCATTCACCTGCACTGCAGCATCGTGTGAGTTGTACATTCGAACCATTGACACAAAGTTTACCAATATCACATTATTATTCAATACAATAAGTGCAGCAGCAGGACCAACTTTCTCATGTCTTCAGCCTTGTTTACAAGAGATATTAAAGTTCCCAAATGGGATATTTGAAATGAAATGAAAAAAAAAAACTGGCTTCAAGCTGTAGTAATGTCATAATACTCTAAGCAGCCTTCATATTTGGCACGGTGTAAAAACACAAAGTTTCCATATGCATGAGTAAATTAGTGGAGTGCAATGTCATTGATGAATACAGATTTAGACTATAGCAGTATTTCCAAAGCACAGTTTGTGTGTCACAGAAATGTGAACCCCAGCTTCTCAGTTAGGAAACATTGATTAAACTTGTGTTAAAGTCAGATTTACATTAACAAATCAATTTAAGGTTAAATTATTTATATACTTTATGTAAGCTAATACAAACCCTTGATTTATACCCTTCTCTAGATTGTTTACTGACTAATAAATTAAGCACTTGTATAAATTACTAGTTTCTGTATATGATGAGTGTTCTGTGAAGCTCATTTTTTATCCATTGTCTTCTTTACCTTGTTAGGAATTTTGATATGGCAGCATAACAGCCACAGGGACAACAACCAAGTTGAAATGCAAGTAGTGCTGCCCAAGGGTACTTTGTCTCTCTGAACAATGATTTCTTTCTTTCTCCAGGGAATAATTAATTTTGGTACCAGTGAGAATAAACTCTGCTTTGATCTGATGTCCAAGCGGGTAAGTCCCATTCCCAAAAGAAATATGGAATACTCCACTTAATTCCTGCTCGATATTGGTGACGTCCTTGAATTGCCATTGTTGCCCAAATCGCTGACAGAGAAATAATTTCCTAGAGAACTTACCTTCTACAGGTCATGTCTTTTCCCCTTTCCCACTCTGGCACTGATGTAGAAAGGCCATTGTCTGGTTCATTTTCCCTATTTCATTTTGGGTTGTACAGGTTCTTTAGGTTATCTTCTCAGAGAGAGATTGGAAATGGCAGTGTCTTCTAATCCCCCAGTTGTGGTCTTGCATTTAGGACACTGTGGCACAGAGAACCAAATGAAAATAAAGGACGTTTGCTTTCCTCCTACTGATGACTTCATTCCACACAGAAGCGAGTGCAAGTTTCACAAATTCAGGGGTGTCCAGATCTGGAGAGAGGGGGTTGATTTGGCTTGTTGTCAAGCTGCACAGTTTTGACTCAGTTCTGAACCTTCACAAAGCTTGGGAGGATTTGGCACCAGCGACCAGTACACCTGTTAGGCTGCTACCAGTAAACAGGATGAACCACTAATAGGTTGTCTTGCTCAGTTACACCAGGGAAAGGCCCAATACAGACAGCGGAACTCAAACTGCAGACTGCTTGGGCTGGACGAATGTCTCATTAAGCCATGTACTCAGATTCCGGCTGTTATGTGGGGAGACACGGCCGTTTGTCCTCCCTAGAGAGGTCCACGGGGAAAGGGGAAGTGCTGAATTTGTGGCATAGGACGTCTCAAATGTCACTGGCTGAAGTTCTTTCACTCCCACTCTGCCACTGCCCACCCTCAAAATGTTCCTTGTTTTATTTCTGCCTGTCGTGCCACTCACTCGGGGGAACACTACCCCAGCACTCGGCCTTCCAGCTAACAGAACAGGTAAGGCAGAAGTGCTGTCTGATAGCTGTGTGAAGAACCGGCAAGGTGCCGTATAGAATATCTAAGCTTCTTTCCTTTCCCTCTTCCCCTGAGACTTAATGTAATGTCTTCAGTTAATAAGTCAGAGACAGGGGACTGCACCTTGATTAGCCTTGTTATGACAGTGGGTTATTTGCTCCTGCCTATCAGCAGCAGCCAGATGAGTTTCTTCTCATGCATATTGAAACAGGCTTAGAGCTGAACAAAGCTGTTTCTTTCAACTTACAAATTGCCAGGCTCTCATGCTATTGCATTGACTCACAGAGTCAATACCACTTGGGGCTATGAGGAGACAATCTAGCTACTCACTTGGACAGCCGATGCCAAATGATATCTGATCAGATTTCTATCTGCAGCTCATTACCTCTGAGTCAGGTGATGTTTTGTAGACTGGGCAGATCAGATATGAGGCCTCAGATGTTGTTCCCTCCCATTTGACCCAGCTGGTTTGGTCACCCTCTGCAGCATCACCCACAATGACTCCTTTGCTTTCCATCGTGTTGTCATTTGGGCCAAGCCTGCTGAGGTATTCCCATGCTGTTCTAGTTGAATTTAGGAGAGAAAGCAAATGAAGCATCCTTCTGTGTTACAAAGACTTTAAGATGCACGTCCAACTGTGTAAACAGAATAAATGATTATACCAACAAGGTTGTTATGGGATGAAAAGTAATCCCATTAAACTCCAAATACCCCATCTTAAGCCTTTCAGAACCCCAACCCAGAATTTTTTAAAATTACTTTATAAGATTTAACATCTGCATGTTATTTTCCCTCTCATTCCTTTGCAGCTGTTCCCCCTTGTTCTCCTTGGTCCCCACCCTTAAATCTGGGCTTCTTTTATCAAATCTATGAGAATGGACTATATATAAATGTTTCTTGATTCATTTCCATTCCTATAAAATACATCTCTCTGCTTACTGCTGTGCTTCTCTTTCTGACTTGTTTGCACTAGACTGGTTGAAACTTGGCTAGTTACAGCCTTGGAAATGATTAAATGAAAACAGTGTATTTACCTTTTTACCAGTAATCTGGAAAAAAAATTGTTAAAGGCTAATGATCCAGCCCTCCAACTCAGGTGAAACTCCCATTTGAAACCTAAAGGAGTTCCTTTCTCCTAAGAAAGACACAAAGACAGATTTTCAAGAGGCTAACTTTGCTTTTCTCAGGCTTCTTGAAAACTCCTGTTACTCTTTATCATGGCTTGTCAGAATTATAGGTCTGGAGATGTTACAGCTATTTGAAACTGAGGCATAGCTGAAAGCTAAACTGTATCAATTCATGTTAGAATTAAATAGTCACATGTCTACCATTCATGGTCAAACCCAGATTCTCTGGACTGTATAGAAAGCCCTCATAGCATGGACTTAATTCCCAGTTAGTTGAAAGCTCAGAACTTGGGTCTGGCCATCATCAGGGTCCTGGAGATTGCTTTGTTTATTCAGAAAGTCCCCCCACAGAGTTCTTTCTTTCATGGGTGTTTATTTTGTATTAGCCTATGTACTTCCTTCTTCCAGATCTCTGTGTAGAGAAGCATTGCTGCATAGTTCTGATGGCCAAGTAGTTTCTAAAGCCCGTCACTGCTGAAGTCAGCAGAGTGTGTGTGTGTACTTGTGAGTACTGTTCATATATTTGTTTGTGTTTCTGATTTTAATGCTTGTGCCTGTTTTTTGCTGACAGCTCACACAGAGTGATATGAACATCATGGAGCCTCCATTGCTGCAATATCCTGACTGGAAAGGACATATGTTGTAAGTAGCTTCATCTCCTAGAAATTTCTCTTCGTAAATATGTGTTTGCTAAATAGAATACAGATGCTGTCCTGATGCATGGAAAAGGAAAAGGCCACCTTGAGGTTGTTCAAAACATGTAAGTATAAAACCATCTCTGCTGGATTGGTTGGATAACGGTTCTTTAGACAAGTGGTTTTCAAACTTTTTTCCTCGGGACCCAGTTGAAAAAAAATCATGTATGCCCGCAACTCAACAATTACATCTCTGAGCAATGTGTTCCAGTCTTTTGGCGGCGGCAGGAAAGGGTGCCGCGACCCAGTGCCTGAGAGTCTGTGACCCGGTACTGAGTCACGACCCTAAGTTTGAAAACCACTGCTTTCGTCTATTATATCCTTCTCCTCTTCCTCTGAAATCCCTAAGTGATCACCTTGTCTGTTCATCTAGTTCCAGATTCCAGCATATCTAAGTGGCTACCAGTTTTTGCTTTAAAAAAATATTCTTGAAGAAGTGTTGTGCAGGTTTAGTAGGTGGGATGTCCACCATTCTCTATAACTGTAGTGGACATTGCTGGACCCTTAGTTCTCCCTGTGTGTTGTGTCTAGACCAGTAATATTCTTCAAAAATATGTGTGGAATTATAAATCATTTCCATAACCTTTGCCATGTATGCAAGAAAACTCGATAGCATGGAATAAGTGGCCTGGGAATATGTGTTTTTCTCTTGTGTGTGTGTGTGTGTTCATTTCCTAGCTGTATATGTTAGTTTCTCACGTGCCCTGTCTTTTTTACTTTGAGATAGGGACTTCTGGGGAGCACAGCTTCTTAGAGAGTAAACTGAATCAATCTTTGCTTTTGTGTCTTTCGCAGCTTACGGGAGGAAGTGGCTCGATTTTTGACCTATTACTGCAAGGCCCCTGCACCTCTCAAGGCTGAAAATGTGAGTATCCTGCTTTGTACTGGTGTCTCTTCTAACATATTGCCATGCACTGTCAAACAGGTTCTTCTGTCTTACTTTACTAATAGTTGTGTGAACTGGCTGAATGTCACGGGATGCACATTTGTGCACCTTGGGTTATGATCTTTATGATTTTTCTGTTCATTTTTGCACTGTGATTGTATGATTTTATGCCAGTTATGTCATGCCAGGTTCCTGTATGAATGCTCATAACATATTCTACAGGATTACTATGGTATCATGTTTCCTGCAGCAACATGTATGTGTACAGATGTGAAGCATGTTACATTACATAGCACAGTCCCTCAGGACTGTCTTTAGCACAGAGCCTGGAGAATTACATGACAATTGCAAATGCCCTCCCTGGTTCAGGTAGAAGTGAAGAGACTCACACAGCAGCACAGAAAGGGAGGGGTCGAAGGGGTTTGGTAACAGAGAGAGACAGTTTGAAAGGCTTGGGCCTTTTTGCCTGGGAAACTCCATCTTGAAATATCTACAAGAAGGACTGTGCCCTGTCTAGGAATAGGCAGAGACAGCTGCAAACCAGATGAGCACATTTCCACTACTGTTATAGGTTTAGTATGTAGTTTATATCCTTTATTTTTGATTGTGGAAACTTCTGACTCCTTTATTAAATGATTATGCATTGATTTCCTATATACTCACTTAAAATCATATCCTAATCAATAAACTAGTAGCTGTTTTATCTAAAGCTCTGTGAACTTTAGAGAGTGTGAGTGAGGGAAGCTGGGCACGATCCATTTCTTTGTTAAATGGACCGACATAAGTATATGGTGACTGGAGAAAGATCCCAATCCCTGTAAGACAGAAGTTCCCACTGTGGTATCTGGGGCTGGGGTGCTCACTTGGATACTGTTGCCTGAGCAGCCAGAGGGCACGTTCTCACTGCCTGGGACTGGTTACACACAGGAGGCTGGTGTGGACTGACTCAGGAGTAAGTGGTCACCTGGCAAAGTGGTGTGAATTGGGGTTCAGGAGTGGAAATCTGGGGGATCACAGTGCCACACCAGACCAGATCTGGGGAGCAGCCTGTCGTACTGAACTTTTATCATGTAAATGGGAAATTGATCACTAGTGTCAGGAAGGTGACAAGCAACCTTTCCAGATGTTCTTCACACATAGCTCAGCTAATGTATTTCAGTCCTACCATGTAGCTTCCTTTGCTTTTTCACTCCTGCCTCCCACATCATCCTGCAAGTGGCCATCAGTCATGCTTTGTAGTAATACTTCCTGCGCTAGTCTTGGGCCCTACCATGCTAGTGCACTTCAATCATGATCCACAGCACATTAATGTTGTTCTAGCCCTAGGGCCCCCTTGCATTGTTCTGCTGATTCACCTGAGGCTGGCTTCATAACTGAGGGCTGGTCTATACCGCCATGCAATTTCAGCAGCCATCGAAGGGAGAGATGCAAAGTACTTAAAATACCTTATGTATCTTCCTCTGATTGCCTACCTTCTATTTACCACACTGTCTTCAGTAGCCTGAGCCAGAGGGAAATCTCTTCCCTCCAACTCAGGCTACTCCGTCTGTGGGGGTGGTCTTCCATCGTTGGCTTCCTGATCAGCTGAGCAGGTCTTCACAGACCCGGTCAGTCAATCAGGGAGATCAATCTGATGGCAGCGAATTCACCACCACCAGTGAAGACAAGCCCTGAGTCAAGAGTAGTTTTGCTCTGCTAAAGGAGGAGGATCTTGAGGAGAGAGCAGGTTCCAGTGCTATCATCAGGAATTATTTTTGTGTTGGTGCATTCCAATGAACAAAATTTACATCTGCTCCTGTTGTCTCTTCTGTAGGTGATTGTGTTGAACGGTTGTGGCTCTCTGTTTTCTGCATTAGCTACAGTTCTGTGTGATCCAGGGGGTAAGTGGGATTACTGGATGACTTTTGAATGTTCTTTATTTGGTGGCAATATGATAGTCACAAGACAAATACCATATGCGCAGGTTTAACTGTGGCATTTCCATGACTTACTGTGGAATTTCTGCCAAGTTTCTGCCAAACGCCTTATGTCCTCAGTGCACCCACAGGTGAGGAGATTGAGGACTTGTCTTCCCCAACTTTTTACTGTCGAATGTATATCCTCCTCAGTGGAACTGTAGATGTCTTGTATTCTCACTTCTGGTTCTCTCTTCGCCATTTTAGTGTAGTTGCACCTCTCAGTGTAGCTTTACAAATGTGAACTGCACTCACATGGAGTGGATTTTCAAGAGTGGTGAACTGAATCTTGGAAATGGAAGTTAAAAAATTAGCAGGAAGCTGACAAAATTTTATTCTTAAATGTTCTCATGGACCTCAAGGGTGGAACCATAAGCAAAAGCTCCCAAGCTCAGCTCTAGTGCCCTGTAAGGAACCAAAGATCATGAGTGTAGTGGATAACTGGCTTTGTTTTCTTAATTTCAGAAGCGGTCCTGATTGCCACCCCTTTTTATGGAGGTATCACCCAGAGCGTGTTCCTATATGGTAACATCAAGCTGGTTTATGCCTATTTAGACAGTAAGGTAAGAATTGGGGTGGGGGACAAATCTTTGCAGGTAAAAAGAATTGGTATTTGCGGAAGGCAGACAGCGAAACTCAAACTGCAGACCACTTCTGTGGTGCTTTCTGGCTTCAGAGAGCTTTGGAAACAGTCCTCAAAACACCCTTAGTCGTAACTTACAGGTAGTACCCCCATTTTACAGTGGAGGAAAGTGAGGCACATAGAGTTCAAGTGGTCTACCAAGTCACAAAGAGAATCGGTATCAAAACCAGGATTAAAATTCTGGATTTCCTGACTGGCATCTTGTCATGTGCTGTGATCAATAGCCTATGCTCTGCCTGTCCAGCATCCCACTCCCATAAACAAACATTAATGGAATTTGGAAATTTGTAAGCCTGATAGTTTTTAAACAGCATGACCAAGGATTAATGAACCTCAAAGACTGAACTCTCTTCTCTACTCCTCAAGGTGGTCCCAGGAATGGGGCAGTATACAGGAGCCTTGCATTTTCCTGTCTGTCCAAGGATATCCATGCGATCTGTGTGTGTGGCAGATCCAATATCAATATCTCCTTGATTTTATTTATGTCCTTGTTCCCTCCATAGAGTGAGGAAGAGGCAATCCGGGTTGTTGCTGGGCTTTTTTGGTTTGGGAAATACTTTGGATCAGAAACGGTTGACAGTGGATCTGTGGAAACATTGTTTGCTTTTATCTTGTGGGTGTTTTTCAGATCACCGGGACAAGCACCCGGCCCTTCCAGCTCACAGTGGATAAGCTAGAAAAGGCCTTGCAGGATGCTCGGTCAGAGGTGGGTGTGACTGAACCTGGCCTTATTGGGACCAGTGGGAGTGTCTGCAGGGGGCGTGGGGGTGCAGTTCTAGAAGGATGCAATAGCCTTGGACACACTTTAATTGCAAGTTCCAGCACAGGTGTAGAACCTCATCACAGACATTTTGCACCATTAAAAAGTCATCTGCTCTGGGGTCTTCCATGGTAGATTGATTATGAAATCACCAATTTTAATCATGATTTAAATCATCAATCTTCATTATGTTTTGCAGTTATACTTTTTAGTTATTTTCCTAGAAAAAGGTTGATTTTCATTGCTTGGGCACCATTAAAAATGTTGATTTGCAACTAATTCTAGCCTTTACCCTAAATATGGTGCTTCTTTTTGCTAACAGGATACATTGTATGCACTTTTATATAAGCAATTTTGTCATTTGACTATTTTCTATATGCTAATTATTTTTTTTACTTGTGGATTTGTATCAAGCTCTGTTTGGATAGAAATTCAAATTCAATTTAAATGGACAAAACCAGCATTTTATTTGTTTTTATTAGATAAAGCTACTTTAAATGTGCTGGATACCGATGAAAAAATAATATCAAAACATATTTGCATTTAAAACTATCTGTCTATTAAAGAAATGAAATATTCTCTGTAAACAGTGAATTTAACTGTTTCTGGTCACTGTGCACTTCAAGATTTTAGAACTAGTAAATCTTATCTTCTTAAACCTACTTATTTTTCATAGATCAGAAGAGGAAAAACAAGCTTTCCTGCTTTTTCAATGCCAATTGTGTTCTTAACTTTGAATTAATTAGTCATTGAACTGAACTAATTGGACATACTGAAATGAGGAAGATATTCTCTCTCCACATTCAGAAGAGGCTATTGCTGTCAAATGCTGGTGTAGCACTTCAACAAACTCTGATTCCAGATGCTTAGCCAGTGACTTCCAACTGTTCAGTGGTCTGATTTACTTTAAAACTTGGCAGCAGATATATACTGCTTAATATTATTATTTTTATTTAATTAAAATTATATTAATACATTAGAAGACGTTTAGGCATTAATGTAGGTTGTCAGTTTCAAATTTAATTTTAAAGAAGTTTATTTTTTTCCAGATAAACCTCATTTAGTTACATTTTTAAAACCTGATTTAGTTTTTTTTTTTTTTTAAACATGAATTTTTATCCACTCTGGAGCCGCCCCTTCCAAGGCATATTCCAGGGTATGAGCAGTTTCTGATCACGCTGTTGGAGTTCTGACTTCCCACTTCACTGATGCCATCACAACTCTGTTGCTTCCCATTTAAGGTCTAGTCTATACTAGAAAATTAAGTTGGCTTAACTACATTGCTCCTGGGTTTACAAAATCCACACCCCTGAACGGCATAGATGAGCCGACTTAACCCTCTTCCACTTCTTAGGCTTCTTCCGCTAACCTAGTTACCCCCTTTCCAGGAGGTGTATTACGTTTGGGAGAATCCCTCCTGTTGGCATAGATGGCATCTACATAGATGCGAAATAGTAGCACAGCTGCAGCACATACTCAGCTCCTCTTCTCTGTGGGAGAAATGTGGGAGGGTCTTTGTCAGGGATGCGCATACCAGATGGCAGTGGTGCTTGGAGAGATTTCTCCATTCTTAAAACCAGAAGCTCATTCATCCCTCAGGCCTCAAAATACTTTACAAACGAGGTAGCTTCAAGAATCTTTTCATCTTCTTGCTAAAACATCCCATAGTTGAATTTCTCTTATGGATTTGGGCACTGGGACTTGCCCATGCTGTGCAACGTGAAGGTGTGAGTTATTAGGAGTGTCTCATCGTGTTAGCAAAGGGGTATGAAGATTTATCATACACTTATTGTTCTTTTAACATTATATTGTGTTTTTGTTTTATAGGGTATTAGTGTGAAGGCCTTAATTCTCCTGAACCCCCAAAATCCCTTGGGGGACCTCTACTCCCTGTCGGAATTGTGGGACTACCTGGAGTTTGCTAAAAGGTGCGGCAATTTAAAGGTCTGAGGAGATCCAGATCAGAGATGACTTTCTGAGTCCGATGAACTAGACAGTGTCTTTGTGTCTTTCTGGCTCTGACTTCCCTCTCTGCCATGAAAATAACTTATTCTAGTCCACACAATGAAGGGCTTACGACTAGGGAATGGGAAAATAGGGTGGTGGACCATACAGTCCTTTCTCCACCCTTGGACTGACCATGTGCTTGCCCAAAGAGGCACTGGTCATACCAATTTATTGTACTCTTATTAATTAATGAAGACATTAATTTGCTATTTCTGCTGGGTACTCATAGGGATATGGTGAGATACAGCAGCTCTGGTGTGCTCCTTTCATGGAGATTTGTGTTCATTCTCTGCAGCTGTTCCATATATGCACATTAGAAGACAGACAGTTGTGGGATTCCAGCCCTCACATGTATCCCCGCTTCCCTTTAAATTCCTGTCCATCCTTTGTAGATTGTGTTAGAGTTTATTGAAGTGGGGTATTGAATGAGAGAGTTAATAAGCCTGTATTAACAATGACTGAAAACTCTTCCCGTGTAATGATTGTGGTGAGTGACAAGAAATGAGTTTGATGGGTTTCCGTCTGCTTTTCTTATACATGATGCAGCATTCAGGTGATGGGGAAATCATTCTCTCACGATCTCCATTTTCTCTTTTCCAGGCATGAGTTGCATGTAATAGTTGATGAGATCTACATGCTGTCAGTTTTTGACGAATCGGCCACGTTTCATAGCGTTCTGGGCATGGACAGGTAAAGCCAACACTGCTTCCTTGACCATCAGTCAGCAACTGTGCAACATGCTGCCATGTTGGGGATTTGTGGCTGGGATTTGACTCCTGCCCCAGGGGACTCTGCCTCATATTGACTGCTTTCTTGCAAGTGCACTTTGCAAGCTGATGCGTACCGAATGTGTTCATTAGTCCATTGTTTGCAGCGTTTCTAAAAACTTGAGAAGGAGGTTTCCTTTCCTGCTGATTGTTCTTTTTCTTTGCCAAACACTGCTGTCCCCTTCCCCTGGTTCTCATGGTGCATGTAAGGACTGCAGTCTTTTTAATTCTTTACTTTTGTTTTATGCAGAAGCAGCAGCAATGAGATCTTATTACTGATCCAGAAATGGGTTTTCTTAGTTAATGCTTTAAAGGGACACAGCAGTTACAAAGCTCATATTTTAAAATATTCCTTACTTCAGTTACTAATAACCTGTGTGATTGCCAAACAGGTAACTTTTACATTTTCTTTTACTTTTTTCCATTGAATCTGGTTTTTCTTTATTTGTGCACCGCTCAGCTGGGACAGTGCAACTAGATTGGTCAGTTTCATGTTCTTGTTCTAATCAGTTTCACTGTTTGATGTTAGCCCAGTGTTGCTGAATTTGGATTCACAGCATTGCAAAGGAATATTTAAATACAACCACTAAAATTGAATTTTTTCACTGATATTTTTAAATCAACTAATGAAAAAAATCATTTTAGATGTTGAAAATGTATTGGCAGGGGCCTGATTCTTTTAGAATTGAGTGCACTTTTGTACATGCAGCTCTAACAGTCTGGTCTATAATTTTCAACTAAAATGCCACAGTTTGATAATGTAGCGATGTATGCCTTACAAATACTTAAGATATATAATATTGAGTCTATAATTAGTTCCCAGTGTCCCTTTAAAGGTAGGTTCCATTTAGTCTTATATTTCTTCACTCATGTCTGCTGGTTTGTTGTCTGTCCTTGTGAAATGTTGCTTCTTTGCTTCTGGAATGTTGCACCTTGATCCCAAGGCTTCAGCATCCATGACGCTAATTGCTTGTGTGCATCCTTCTACATGCAGATTGCCTGATCCGCAGAGGACTCATGTGATGTGGGGAATTAGCAAGGTGAGTGCTGTTGGCCAGCCATGCCAGGTTTATTTGAGCTATGCAATCAGCTTGATGACCCAAGAGGCCTTGACCCTGAACTGGAAAGAATAAGACAGTGGTGATGGGATCCTGCATTCCTTTTCAGAAGGGTAATCGCTGTGTGTGTGTGTTTCCTGCAGGATTTTGCTGTCTCTGGGATTCGTTTCGGCACTTTGTATACAGAGAACCAAGATGTTGCCAATGCAGTGGCTTCTTTGTGTTACTTCCACGGGGTCTGTGGGCCTGTCCAACACAAAGTGGCGCAGTTGCTCCGAGACAGAGGTGAGTCTGAGAGAGTGGTTTTGCACACAGTCCTCTGCCTTTCTCAGTTATGCTGGGAGTTCAGGGGATTTGTCTCTTACATTCCAAAGAGGACTTTACCTAAAGCAGCTAAAACGACAGCCTTCAGTAATCCTGAGGCTGCATGTCAGATGTGGTTGACAAGTCTTCAGGGTTGCATAGAAAGAGAGGGTGCATTCGGGGTGAGCAGTGTTAAAGGAACAGCATGGAGTGAGGCAATTACTTGGACAACAGCAGTCACCATTTTGCAAAGTCTGCTGAGGAGAATCAAAGGGTATGAGCATATGGGAAGAGGGAAACAGAAACAGATTTCTAACTCTGTCCTGGATTGTACACCAGCAAATTCCAAAAGCTTCATAATGGATATCTGTGTGGTCTAGGGAAACTTCCACTGGGAGATTAGATAAAGAAGGGTATAACTGAAGACAGGCATTAAGCTCTTGAACAGTATTCATTCTCTATGGTATGGCAGTGGAGGAGAATGTGAGGATGGAAAAAGAAGGGGATAGGGTGAAAGATGAGTAGAGGCGTTAAGATCTCATCCACACGTCAGAGATGATCATGGGAGAAATCTTTCTGGAACTGAATTATAGGTCAATTTGTGAAGTTTCTTGTTTTTCTTCTCCTCCTGGCAAGACTGGATCAATCAGGTATACCTGCGGGCCAACCATGCCCGCCTGAAAGCTGCCCATACCTATGTGACAGATGAATTGAAGACCCTTGGGGTTCCCTTCCTCAACCGCAACGCAGGCTTTTTTGTTTGGATTGACTTCCGAAAGGTCAGTGATCTTTGGAGAGGAGGCTGCTTCTCTGGCTAGGGCAAACATCTGGTACAATGGATTCTGGAGGGGAGTTGGGTGTAATTATATAAACATATTGCTAAATCATAATTAATCATTCTGATGGGCTGGGGGAGAGAGTTTTTTTTATAAGTACCCTTAATGTGTCCCTTTAGCATCTGTATACATTTTCCTGCTTGCTGAAACCTGTCTCTTTTCCCCTCTTCGCCCCAGCCCCCCTTCTTCGAAATCACAACTGCTCAGGGATCCAAGCCACCCACCATTTTCCCTGTGTACCATTGGGATCATGGCTTGACCCATTTGCAGCAGTTGGGACAAATAAGAAAAATGTTCCCAGACTCTTATAATTTACTCCTCTTTGTTCCTTGAAGGGGGCTGCCCACCCCTCTCTATGGCTAAAGATAGTTGGGTACTCAAACTTCTCCATCTTTCATGTGACAGCCTTCCCCTGAGAGCTGTGTGGTTACTGGGTCCCAATATCAATTGTTGATATTGAGCACTGAGATTTTTCACTGGCGTGACCTGCATGTTACTAACCCCTTATCCTTCCACTCACTGCTCCTAGTACCTTAGGACTGGAACATTTGAGGAGGAGGTGCTGCTCTGGAGGCGATTCCTGGATAATAAGGTTCTGTTGTCCTGTGGCAAAGCCTTTGAGTGCAGTGAGCCTGGGTGGTTCCGTATCATCTTTGCTGACAAAACCCACCGGCTACAGTTAGGTGAGTCATATTTCCTTCTCTCCATCAGCAGATCTTGCCTCCAGCTTTGGCCAACTCACTCTCTTCTCAAGTTAGCCTCTATTTCTTCATTTTCCTTCACTCCCCGAAACCAAGTCCATCTGGATCTGATAAGGGTTGGGGGATTCTTGTGCTTTTGTTGTGATCCATATTTTTTTTGGTTTTTTTTTCTCTTCCTCTCAACATTCCAGGCATGCAGCGGATCCGTAGAGTCCTGGAAGAGCGAGAGCGTGAAATCCTGTCTGAGGACAAGGACCACCCCTGCCAGTCAGATCAGGATGGCAAAGCAGACAGTACAGATGAGGTCATCTTTGTATCCCATCACCAGGAGCCTGGTTCTACTGGTGGCTCCAACCTCGGTGACCTCATTGGCCTCCTGCAGCAGCAGATGCGCTCCTCTGACTGGCTGCAGAAGAACACAGTGGAGCAGTTTGCACAGGAGAAGCCAGAAATCTATGACGTGTTCAGCAAACTGGTGGGGAAACAATAGGGACTCTTGTTCCTCCATGGGGCTTATTTGACACCAGAACTCCTAACAGCGTGGTCTTGACTTCCAGCAAAAAATATATTTTCTATATCATGAGGAAATTGCTTTGTGAAGCCTCCTACCCAGGCCCTCTCTTTGCAATCTCTGCTTTGTAATGTAAAGGCTCTTTCCCTGGATTGGAGTATGGGTGGGAGATGTGGGGCTCATTTTTGCCATTGCCCCTTGCCTCGTATTTTATAATTCATTCATAGTGTCATCTTTTATGCTGCTTCTTGTTTCTTCTCACCCTTCCCAGGGAGACAGAAACTTGAGATAATTAAGATATTTTATATTCTTCCCTGAATGAGATTCAGAGACAACTAATTCTTTCAGGCCTGGAAGATGAGTGTTTCCTCATGAAGCCACTGTAATATGACTTGTATTAATAGTTAAAACCAAGCACTTGCCCTGACTCTCAGCTAAGGGTAAATAAGCCTGTATTCATATACAGATCCCTTTACTATGTGTGCGTGACTCCAACAGAGGTGACCCAATGGCTTGGGTAACTGATACTATGGAGCCTTTCACTTCTGAATCATTAGTTCCCCTCCTGCCTCAGGTCTATTGCGATTTAAAAATATATACTAGAGTGATCTGGTACCCTGTGTAAAATTAGCTTGGCTATCTCAGTCCAGCTTTTTGTGGTCATATAAAAGAACATCATCACAACTAGGCCTGATAATTTCTCAGCAGGAATTCCCAACAAAAGGGGCAGAGGATGCAGAGAGTCATGGAGAATAAACAGCTCTGTTGCGGTAGGAGGAAGTTCTGCTTAGAAGTAAGGCAGTTTGGTAGGACAGTTAGAGAGTGCTACCTTTCTGCTGCCCAGGCTCTCCAGAGTTGTCAAGCTAGCACCTTCCCCCCCCCAGGCAAAGAACTTAGAAAAAATATTATCCAGACTGTTACACCAGACAGCTCCAGAGGGTAACTTTCTGGTTACACAAGATTCTTTCGTTTTCTTTGAAAGGTCCTGTTTGATCCATGTTCTCTGTGACAATGGTAATCTGTAATGTAGTTGGTAAACGGATCCCTTGGTATAAAACATTTTCTTCTGCCCTTAGTTTGATTTCCTCTGAGACAAAACAAGACTTTACTTTCATCGCAACCAAGAGTTACAGAATGTCTACAGTATAGGTGCTACAGCAGCACATCTCTGCTGTTGTGGAGCCAGAGTGTAGCTGCTTCCTTCAGGGATGGAAGGGTTTTGTCCATCACTGTAGGAATATCAAGTTATGGAAGCATTCTTTTGTTGATCTAGCTACATCTACAGTGGAGGTTAGATGAGTATATAGCTAAGATTATGGTACTTGGGAGTGGGTTTTTCACACCTCTGAGCACTGTAGCTATGTCAATGTATCTTTTTTTAAGTGTAAATTAGGCCATTCGTGGCAATTCAGAGCAAAAGCAAATTGTATTCTGGAAGAGAAGTAGATGATGGTTGTGCATGTGATGTATGAAGAGGGTTTCTCCTCTTGTTATGTGCACAGGGGTCCCAGTGGTGGTAACTGGGTTTTTGTGTTATAACACAACTGCATTTACTGGAATCTGATAAAGGCCATGTTTACTCTACAGGAACCATATTAGCATAGCCGTGGCATTGCAACTATGCTGGCAACGCCCTGTCATGTGGATTCAACCTAGGCCAACAAAATGGCTTTCTCCATCAGCGTAGGAGAACTACCTCCCACAACTGTAGTAGCTAGGTTGACAGAAATATTTTTCTACCCAGCCTGGAACTCCCATCTCAGTATTGATATTATAGGTGAAAAGCAGGATTGAGAATTACCAAAAAGAGGTGGGCTCCCAGCTCTCTTAGGTGGTCATACCAACAGTGATTGGGATGTTTCAAGCAATAAAGGAAAGAGCATTACATGTATGCAAGCACTCACCCTACACAGGAAGGTCCTTTTTTGCGATTTTTGTCTCTCTCATTGGCTCCAAAGGAGACACCTTTCTTCTGTCTGGAAGACATGGCTGATGTGAATAGCAATGCCCAGCTTACCGTTGTGCCAGTAGATAGTCTCTCCTTCTCTAGCATGGAAAAAGAAAAAGTTAATCTTTATAAAATGAGGAATAAGGTAATAGTGTTTATTATTAAAGAGGATGGGAAGCAACTTACATTAGCTATATATTGGATTTATTTGATTTTAGGGAATGAATTAATTCTTGTCACTATCAATGTGACAGGGGAATCAAATATAAAGTGGGGATAATGCTTTCCCAGCTTTCAGGCATGGAGTGAGAAGGTTTAAAAGTGCTTTTAGTTCCCTAAGGGAAAGAGGCTAGAGAACAGTACAATTCTAACACAGTGCAATAGTTGAAAGCTTTCTGTTTACTTACTAATTCATTTTTCTTTCTCAAATTTTAGCCATATTCTTTTAGTAAATTCTCTGTGCTTATTAAAATTTATTTTGCATTTACTCTAAAATTTCTGCTTTGGAAAGGTAGAGCACACCTTCAGTTATTGATATGGTTACCTCTTTTAGGAGGATGAAAAGAGAAATATCAGAATAGATAGCCAAAGGAAAGACAGACTGACTCCCTTTTCCTTTGTGATGTTCCCAAGGAATTGCTGAGCTGCACAAATTCCAGTCTCTCATTAGCAAAGTGAGGGAGAAGGCTCTCTGAAATGAAGAGCATGGAAAGACTCTTCAGACAGAATTAATCAAAACACTATTTAATTTTATTTCTTTTTTAGATTTCCATAATAAACAGAAGTAAGCCATTAACTAGTGCTTGCTCAATTTTCTCTGAATTGTAGTCATTCCCAGAACTGGTGTATTTTAATATACAACTCTGGAATGGGTGTTGGCTGTTCATATTCACTGTTCAGTAAAATGTTTCTTATTAACAACATGAAGGGATTTATTTTACTTCTGGTACACTAGAAGAGCCAACAGTACATGCACATTTTGTGAGAGAGGGGTCATAATATACCCCTAAGATTCTTACTGCTCATACAATGGGGTAAAAGTCTACCTTAAATGTTTTGGGTTTTTTTAATGTAATGAAAACAGTACTAGAGAGTTGCCTACTTTGTTGTTCAGGTATGTGAAGTTGTACATGTTAGCCCATGTAAAAATACATATAGCTTTACAAGTATGAGGATCATCTAAGAAGCTGCTGTGGGCAGGACTCTTAGCGTGGCTGTCCCCAGAAACTGAGACTATAGCTGTGGAAGCTGATATGTGACTGAGTTCTCCTTTGGAACAGAAAAGGAAGAGTCTGTCCCAGCTAACACTCTTCAGAAACAATAGATTCTTGTCCGAAGTCTAATGAAAGTGACCCCTCTTGGTTGGATGAAGACAAGTTGGATAGGGAGAGGAAAGATTTGAATAAGAGTAAAATCATTATGGTGGTGTGAAAACACCATGACAGAACAACATGCACACTTTTGTAGGCTGAGTTAATTGCACACTCTAATGGCACCTTGCATTCCTCCATTTCTTGACCCATGCCCCAATACTCCATTTCAGGGACTCATTAAAACTCCTCCCAATCTCACCGCTGCCAGGCGCTCTGCCCCAATATCACCTTCCTCACATCACATCACCTCATCCAGGTGCTGTATATCCCTGCTTCCTCCTGTTCCCATCTCTGCTATAAGCCTGTGGCTCTGTGTCCCTCCACTCCCTCCTCCCCATAGAAAGGTCTCCCATTGCGCTCCCCAGCATGGGCTTTGTGTGTCCCCTTCTACCCCTACACAACATGTCAAGGTCTCTGTCTCCTCATTGTCTCCCTCATTCCCACAGGGATTCTATATTCCCCACCATTTTCCCATAGCCCCCCACCAGTGTCCCATATTCTCCCTTTACCAAGGGTTCTAGGTCCCCACCAATTGTACCTCCTCCCACACTTATTATTTATTTTCTTTATGTCTGGGAGATAAATCATTCATGGTGTCAACATTTTAAATTTGGGAGCCTGAGCAGAGCTGAGATGGAAATTATGTTGGAGAGTGTTAATAGCAGTCATCAACCAGTTCTTTGATTTGTAGACAGTTATGACCTGACTGAAGTGCTGGATTGGCTAACTGGATGGTAGGGGCTCTGCGTATCCCCCATTTCTTTGTTGCAGTTCTCCAAATTTCATCAAAATTAATAGTAATCAGTAGTAAGTAATGTTTTATTCATTACAGATCATATAAATCACTGGCACCTGACCAATGCCTTGTTCTCAGTTTATCTGCAGCCAACACAAGTACCTTAGTCTGTATTGCTTAAAAACATTCTACTTTTTGTCCTTAACTTGCTAGGAAGAGTCAGTTTTAGTAAGAACCCAATCAACCTTATCAAAATCCAGCATCAAAATTAGACTGGAGGAAACACTGGCAGCAAATACTATTTTTAGCTGCTCCGTTCCCTGCTGTTACCCGACAGATTTCTGACTGCACCGCCCATGCATACGTGCTTAGTTATTCTAGGCAGATCTTCTTCGTGTCCCTCTTTTCCCTGAGCACCTAAATGCAGAAAACACTTGACTGATTAAAGATTAATACTGCTGCAAACCGTGATAGTTGCCTTTCCTACAAGTGCTTTTGTGGAAGAGAAGACTGTGGAATGATAGACAACTTGTAATCAGTATTTCTATTACACAAGCATTTCTGTAGAAAACTTTGCCGCATCCCCAACCCTCCGCTCCACCCCCCTTGGCCTTCCCTGCCCTTCAACTGGTCTAGCAGCAGCAGGATTTTAAAGTGCAATACTTTTTTTCTCCCCCAGCAAGTTGGGAGGATGGGGATATAGACATCATGCAGCACAGGCTATGGTAAGACTGTTCTTTTCCCCCAGCATATGGGAGGCATGGGGATATAGACTCACTAAGTCAGACAGTACAGACTATTTGATGCACCCTGCTCAGTAGCATAGCTCTGCACTTGGCAACTAGTTAACAGTTGCATTGACTAAGGAATTGAAAAGGTTAATGATAGGGTTAGTTGATACACGAGGTCGTCATTTTGTTGGAATACAGAAAATTGAAATACTGGACCAGATCAATGGTCAGTCTTATCATATCCTGGCTTCTCCTGTACCAGAACAGTACTGTCTATGTCTTATCTAGTCTACATCTCTGACTGTAGCCGACACCAGAGGTCTCGAAACAAAATCGGATCCCTTAGGTGATCGTCATGCTCGGTCATAGGGCTGAAGGTAAGTGGAAAAGATAAGCCCCGTCCGTACATTAGCTGGCAATTCACTTTTGAAATGATCTCCCCTTAAACTAGCATGGCTTCTAAGAATGTGCTGTTACACACACAGGTGCTGGAAATAGGGGTACTATGGTTACTTCCACACCCTCTGGCTTGAAGTGAGTGCCATCATATACAGGGTTTACGGTTTGGTTCAATGGCTCTCAGCACTGCCACTATAAAAATTGTTTCAGCACCATTGGCCACTGAGCACTGAATACCTGGTGATTTCCCTGAATCTGACATAGTGATTGCACCACTGTACATGAAAGAGATACAGTATCACAAAAGAATGCTGAGATGACTGGAGAATCATAACCAGGTATTATGGTCATTCTTCCTGTGCCTTCAATTCTATGTAATAGAACAGTTCACCCATAATAGATAGAGCCCTGCAGATCAGGGGTATCCGCTTCAGATCTGTGGGTATCCACCAGGGTTGCCCTTGGGGGGCCGAACGGGACGATCGCCCTGAGCCCTGTGGTTATGTGGGCCCTGTGCTATCCTGCTCCCAGCTGGGGGCAGTGCGGGGCCCACACCACAGCTCTCCCCCACGGCCGCCCTTCACCCTGATCCCACTGCCTTTAGCAGTGAGCCAAAGGCAGCGGGGTGAGAGGCTTCACCCAGCCTCTGGCCCTGAGCCGGCCATTGCTAGGCTCCCAGGGGCGGAGTGGGTCGACCTGGGCCTCCCTTCCCCCATCCAGTGTGGGCTGCCCCCCCAGGCCAATTGGCCTCAGGCCCTGCTCCCCTCTAGGGGTGGCCCTGGTATCCACGTCCACAGATGCGGATAGCTGCAGATCATTTGTTGCAGATTGGAGCTCAGATGTGGATTCTATTTTTGTCTGCTTAGGGTGCATTAGCTGCTGCTGCTGCCTGTGCAGCAGCTGTGGAGGGCAGTGAACAATGTTAAATGGCACAGCAGGGAACAAAGGAAATGCTCCAGCCAATCCCAGCTCAACTCTGCTTGCAGTCTGCCAGCCAATCAGAGACAATCATACAGGGGAGCTTAGTTTATGAGCTAGTCCCACCTCTGATTCTAGAAGCCCCAGCAGCCAGTCCCTACACTCCACTCCTCAGCTTTTCTTGCAGCATTGCTGTCCGCAGTTCATTCTTAATCCTCTTCAGCTGCGAAAATGGCCTTCCCCCTGAACAGTTTGTTACCATTAGAATCAAAAATAGCCGCAATATTGCTTCTATGTTAGGAAAAGTCAACTGAATCTTACCTTGGAAGATTACTTGATATAAATTCTGGTGGCATAAATGTCCTTTATCTGAATAATTTTGCGTGATATAAGCATAGAAGTACTTTATTTCCCCAACGAGGTAAACATCAACATTGTCAGGATCGTCCTTCATCAGAAGCTTTACACCTTCACACAACTGTTCTTCCGAGGCTTCTAAATCAACCAAAAATGTAAATCTTTTTGCAACATTATCATATATGGTTTCTCTTTTCTTCAAGTTGATTTCAAGGGCATCCATCATAGAAATAAAGGTTTTCACTTGAAATTTGTCTCTTGGAGAAACCTTTCATCAGCATTAGGTGCATCAGCATCATTGACTTGTGTTACAAGAAGGTTACAGGACCCTGGCTACAACCTATAGCTCAGGTCCTAAGGTTCAGTTGGTTCTGTAGGCACAACAACAGTTTTATTGAAAAACACAGACAAGAAAGCAAAGAAATAGGAAAGCACCAATGCTTACGCCCCTTCAGCAGACGGGAACCCCATTAAATGACTGCGGGCATGAAGCATGGGGAGCGATGACTCGTGGCAGCGAACGTAGCAGTTGCCCCGATAACAAGGTTCCAATTTGGGAGGGGCTTAGCCAGCTTTTTATACCTTTTGAGTTTTCTAGATGGGTAAAAGGCATGATGTTTTTCACACTTATTTACAACATTCCTTTGCCCAGGTCTTATTTTGTTGTTTTACAGAGCTTGCAAGTTATGTCTGCTACTTAGTGGGAGCACGGTATGTCCTTGGTCAGTACCAGCTCTATTTTGCTTATACACAGAAAAAACTTTTGGTCAGGGCTAATTAATGGGTACACCATGTACTAAAGCTTATCGCGTCACACGGTCTTCGGTTGGGTACTACAACTTGTTTTTTTCTCACTCTCTTTTATTCACACACTTGTAGTCTACATCAAGCAGCTTTCCTTTTGCTTTGAGTTTAATTTCATCAAAATGTTCTCGGGTTTCTTTTAAAAAGTGAGAGAGCCATGTGTAAAGCTTTGCACATGTGCTAAGGGAAATCTGTGGATCCTGTAGGGCCTTGCTGGTTTTGTGGAACTGATCTAACAAACGATTCCAAAATTCTAACATGAACACAATTCCTTAATGTTCTCCAGAAGAATGCCAGCTTCTCTTCTTGTATCACCCTTTTCAGTATCAGTAGTATGGACATAAGTAAGAGCATCAATAATTGAATTATAACCCTGAGCTATTGCTGAAGTAGCCTTTGCATGTGCTTCCCACCTAGTGTCAGAGAGATCTTTTGGTACTGTGGAGTTAGGATCCAAGAATGATTTGAGTACTGCCCAGCATTTTATAGAGGCCAAGAAGAAAGTGTATATTTGTTGCACAGCAGCAAAAAAATGTATTGCATCTAAGCAGCAATTAACTGCAGTACGACCAACAAGATTCAGTGAATGTCCAGCACATGGAATATATATAGCATATTTATTTTTCCTCTAGAAGTTTTTTGCTGCAAGCCATTATATCTACCTGCCATGTTAGCTGCATTCTCATATGACTAACCTCTGCACTTCCTGAAGGTCAAATGGCTTCACAAAAGTCAAGTGACACTTTGGCCTTTAGAGGCCCCTCTGCTTTCATGTGATAAATTTGTTAGTCTTTAAAAGTGCCACAAGACTCCTTGTTTGTTTAGCTGAACTAGACTAACACAGCTCCTCCTTGGGAACTTGTCAGGATGCAGGTTTTCCTGCTGCAGCCAGGGAGACAGGAAATCAGCAAGGTGGCAGTCTCCTTGCTGAACTCCTTCCATCTGGCAACAGGATGTGTGGGGCCTGCTGGCAAAGACTGATGGCTCTTCAGGACTGCAAAAATAATCTGTGGCCCTCAAGCCAAAAAGGTTGGGAAACACTGGTCCAAGGCAATCTTGGTCTGCACATTTGATAAAAATAAACTCTTGTGCACCACATCTGCTCAAATCCCTCTGTTAAGGAAGCATTAATGAAATAATTTAAAATAGCAAACCATTTAGACATGGGCTACCCATCACTTATTGTTCACTTGGGTTTTGCAGCTTCCCATGTTCATGGAGCTTTTACTGCTCCTTGCTGGGACAGCTTTTCGTCATTTGTCTGTGGTGTCCAACTTTCACTAAGTAGTTGATAAATAACAATAATCATTCTTCGAAAATTCTCATCCTTTGAGCCTTATCCCAATACATATCTGTGCTCTGATATCTGCTAACTTTTAGCAACCCTCGTCCATCACATTTTAGGATGTTAGAAGGATAGGAGGCATTTGTCCTATAATTCAGCGTGTGTTCGTCCCTCACTTCATGTCATTTATCATGCTCCACTGTTGAAAGAGCACTCATGCTTTTTTTTGTTAATTTCCACAGTGTTTTCTATTATGGTTTTTCCTCTTTGTGTGTTAGAACACCTGCTGTTAACATACATTTGGCTTTATCCATTTTAAAAGGGATTTACATTTTTTTTAAAATGTGTTTTAGGTAGGTTTTAATTATGTTGTCTTGTCTCCTGATTTCCTTGTTTGTGATGGGAGGAAGGAAGACTCTGCCTATCTATCTAATCTGAGTTCTCATATGGGACCCATTACTGTGCTATTGGAATGATTATAAATGACACATGGATACCATGCTAATAGACAGCTTTTTAATCTCTTCGATCTAGGTATTGCCTATCACTATGGTTTCTGAGAACATATGCAGACAGGTTAAGTAGAATGATGACATTAATTAGCAGTGTGCCTGACTGAGAATTCAAGCGCAGTTGGCCATGCTCAATCCCTTACTTCACTAGGGGTGCTGATTGCTCAGTCATACCCCTGACACACACATTGATTTTTCAGTTTTGACTTCACAACAGCATTTCATTTAATTCATTTAACAGTCCAGAATTTTCATTTGGACCTTAAGTCAGGCTGCTCCCACCAAGACAAGCATGAGGACTTCTAACCCCAGGTGGAAAGAAACATCTTCACAGAGCCCTCTCCACTCCTGCGCATGCACCCTCTAGCCGCCTCATGATGTCATTTCCCTTTTGAATATAGGTGGAATGGGTGCAGTCAAGGACCCAGACACACTGCCTACGGTAGCATTAGTCAATAGGCAGCCTGTGGGCCTAATTTGAACTACCAGATGCTTTTTAATGGACCCCAAAATCTTTGTATATACTTTATTATTATTATTTTCTCTGGAGTATGGACCTTGACCAAGAAATTTGGCCCTTGAAAAAAATAACTGACTACCTCTGACCTAGGGACACCAGCTTCCCTGTACTATACCCACCCGAAGGAAGCAGCGCAGCTTGCAGCAAGGTCCTAAGCTGGAGCAGTTGGCTTGGGTAACGTGCTTGGAAGAAGGAGGGCAGCAGCACATGATGACCAGTGATGTAGAAGCTGCCCCTAACATCACAAAGGCAACAATGACAAAGACTTGTTTGGCTTCCTGCACTGCTGGAGGGGAAAGATAGAGGCTGGAAAGACCAATACATGGGGCAGAAAGCCTGGACGAGAGGGTGGATGGAGCTGTGGGGAGAGCAAAGGAAATGTTGTTGTCTCAGCTTTAGTTGGTGGGGGATGGCGAGCTCACACAATTTGGCAGAAGTGATCCAGTATCTGGTGCAGCCCTCTCCAGCTAGTCAACGTAGATGGCTGTTTCAGACACCCCTTCCCTGGCTTGTGGTTCTCTCCACATTTGGTTAGTCTACATTGTGCCCCATCCCCATTTATACGCCCTTCACTCAGCTCTGAAACAGGTAACGTTGCCAGCCATGCATGTTTGTGCACAAAATGTAGGATGATTTGGCATCAGTAGTTCAGAGGTGTTGAGAGAGATTGTTAAACTGAGAAACTCCTTCTTTCGCTATCAGTCCCTACTAGCTAGCAAGGAATATAAGCAATGAATGAACCTAAATGAAAATGGACAAAACAGACAGGGAGGCAGCAGCTGTACATTCAATTTAAAAACCAAAATCACGGGCATTTCCTTTCAGGACTAATTCCTAGGCCATAAAGTCACATTGGGAAGGGAGTGGTTTGTGTGGGAAAGACTTGCATGGCTGCTTTCTGTACTGGATTTATTTTGTGCGGGGGCTTGAACCTTGAGGATTGTTAATCTGACACCTTTCAGCAGCACAAAAACCACTTGGAGATAAGGAATAGTCCAACATTTAAAGCAGATTTTGGTATTTTTTTGGTGAGTTTTGGCTCTTTGCAGTATAAACTGAAGTGCTTGAGGAGACCTGATGGACTCTTCCAGTGACATCTAGAAATAAAAACTACTACTTAGAGCTTCAGCACCGGTCAGTTCCTTTGGTTTTTCACTCCCTACCTCAGCGGCAGATCAATGAGGGAATGATTGCAGGAGGTAAATACTGCTGAAGAAATGAATCTCTTTCCTAAGAGAATGTTGCTCTCCTGGCTCCAGTTTCTGCACTGCCTGTGAAGAGAAAGCTGCCCAAGGGGAAGAAAGGAAATGGGATTTTGAACTGTTGCAACTTGAAGATAGGGAATTCCTTTCATACCATCTCTGGTGGCACATGAATGGGCTTGCAGCTGTATTGGCAGCACAAAAATGCAGGTAATACCTGTAATATGATTAACTTCTCCCAACTCAGCGGTTTCCTATTTTTCTCAGTTTGGTATATGAGATAATCATGGCTGTTGTGATATGAGTATTGTATTGTGATGTTGCTTTCGCACACTCCATGTGAGTTTTTTGGGATGGAACTGTTATTATTTATATTATTGTGGTAGCCCAGACATGAACCAGCACTCCATTGTGCTAGGCACTGTATAAATACAGAACAAAGAAATCCCTGTTCTGCAGGGTTTACTATCTAAGGCCTTGTACTCACTACAGCCTTATCGCGCAGTAAGGCTCTGAGCGTACACACACAAATGTTGCTTGTTGCGTGGCAACAGCCCTCTTGCTGTGCAACAGGTAAACCACCCAAACAAGGATGGTTAGGCTTACCGCGGAACAGCTGTTCTGAAGTACAGTGTGTGTGAGGACAGTCCTTGCACTTTTGACAGCTTCCAGAAATGTCCCAGAATGCCAATCGAGGCCACTCTGGGACACCAGAGCTGTCAAATTTGTTAATTTCACTGCTCTAACAGAGCAGTGAAATTGACAAGTAGCGGCTTGCACTGGGGTTCCAGGATCCCCAAGGCAGGAGCTCTGCTAAGCCCCAGGAACCCCAGGGGGATTCCCTGAAGTCACCCAACTTCCCAGCTCCTGGGGCAGGAGGTGGCTGCCGCCCTGAAGCTGAGAGCCTAGCAATCAGCTGCCTGGGTTGCCGGCTTCAGGGCGGCTGCTGCCACTGCTCTGGGAGCTGTGAAGTCGGGCGGCTTCAGGGAATCCCCACGGCAGCAGGGCTCTAGACGCCAGGAGACATCATATCTAGCCGCCACAGTTACATCATATCCGAACATATTCATTCCACAGGCCTGTGACCTTATGTGAAAGACATCATTGCATTGTGAGGTTATCACGCCCGATGTAACACGATGTCATGTCAGGCCACGGTCCTTTCCTACTGGTGAACCAGGACATGCCACTGTACCATATACCTTGAAAATGATTCTGGAGCTGGGGTGGTAGGGATCCCGGTGACCTGGAGTTATGGGGCTGTCTTAAACAGCCTGACAACAGAGTCTTGTGGCACTTTTAAAGACTAACAGATTTATTAAAGTGCCACAAGACTCTGTTGTCTTTCTACAATAGACTAACACCGCTACCCCTTTGGAATTAAACAGCCTGGTTCAGGTGGCACCAGAAGTATCTCCCTCACCCTTGTCCGGGGCAACACCAGCCACACTACCCTGTCCATTGCTAGGACCAGCTGTGCCCCCTTCCCCATCCTTGCTACTAGCACCAGCCGTGCCCCCGATCCCTAGCGCCCTGCGTGGATACAAACATGTGGATCTGCAGCCGATCTCCATCTGCAAGAAATGGTCCGTGGATATCCACCTTGTATCCGCGGATGAGGATATAATGCGGATATCTGCAGATATGCCCGACTCTAGCCCTGCACAGATGCAAATATGTGGATCTGTATCCGATCTAAGAAATTGTCTGCAGATATCCTCGTTGTATCTGAGGATGCGGATATCCATAAGCATAATGTGGATATCTGCAGATTTGCAGGGCTCTCCTGCTCCCTGCCCCCCAGCCATGCCCCCCAAATCCCCACCAGCCGCCCCAGCTCTCGTCCCAGACTCGCTGCCGGGCAGCGCCACCCGCCTACGTCAAACCCAAGGCAGCCTATTGAATTCCGGCCCGGCTCTTGCGCCGGGGGCGCCAAAACCACCGGCTTCACTGCGGAGCAAGCGCGTGCGCTGTTACCGCGCATGGGCAGTGAGCCGCGCCGTGCCGCGGTTACAGTTGACTTGGCTGCCATGCGCGTTGAGCCCTTCCTCCCGCGCATGCGCTGTGACGCGCCACACCGGCCCGGCCCGTGCCCGCTCTCTTTGCGCCAGGGGCTGTGACCCAACGGCCGTGCGTCCCTCTGCCGCCGGGCGGGGCCGCTCGCTCCCTCTGACATGAGGCCGTGAGCGGCCTGGGGGCGCCTGCAGCGGGCGGGCTCCGCTGCTGCTGGCTGAGGTGAGGCTGGGCCGGGAGCCTGGTTTGCCGGGGACGGGCCTGCCTGACCCGGGAAGCACGGGGCGCCGGGCGCCGGCCGGGCCCAGCAGAGGGCGGCTGAGGGGTGCGGGTTCCGCAGGCGGCTCGTTCTGCGGCACAGCGGCTGTCTCTCTTCTGGGGTCGGGCTTCAGCTGCCCCGGCCTGGGGAGAAGTAGCTGCCTGGGGCTCAGGCAGGGCGGCGATTCGCTCCTCAAGTGGTCGCTGCGTCTGGAAACTGGTGCTGCGGGGCCCATGCGGGGCAGGCCAGTTCTTTAGCTATAGTTCCCACTATTGCAAAAGAACATATAACGTGTGGCTGGGCCATCGGCAGCTTCTGTTTTACCCTTTTTATTATTAGACACCTTTATATGAACTTTACTCGCTGTATTCCCTGTGCTTTCCCACCTTTCTTCAGCAGGTGGCATAATGGTTATAGGTTTTAATGACAACCTGTGCCCAGCACAAATTTTGCTGGGTATCCGGCTCTCTGGTGCAGGGGTTAGGGTAGGAGCTTCGGAACTCAGCAGTCAGGGGTTTGAATCCTAGCTGGGGCTGAAAAGCTGCTGTTCATACCATTTGATCTGCTTTTAGCCTTGATTGAAAAATAATATAAAAAGACAAACTTTTTAGCACAGACGACCTTAAAACCAACACAGTAAAAGGGACAAAACAAGTACAGAAGTAATTCAGGTTGGTCAGACTTCTTGTACAAGGCGTTTTAAGCACCGTGAATGTATTTGTTTGCAAAAGGTCGGCTGGCCAGTGTAGCATGTACGCTGTATGGATGTTATGCATCGTTATGAGATATCCCTATCAGCAGACTAGCATCTTCCTAATCATTGACGTTTCATCTTAGATGCCTCAAGGCTTCTTAATTTTTTCAACCATTTCTAATGTAACTGTGTTAATTCTCATTATCCTGTATAAGTGTATTTCCTTTTAGAATCTTATTAAGTACTTTGCCTTTATCGGATGGCAATGAGTTCTGGAAATTAATTATGCAGTGTGTAAAAATGAATAACTACTTCTTTGTCTGGAACTGAGGCTGAGGGGAAAAACAGACTTTCTCAGTGACTCAAGAGTCTGTCACAAATGTATGATCATGGTGATAAATCAGATGATTCCAGCATTATATAGGGGGCGTGAAGGAATAACTAGACTAAAAGGCAGAAGAAATATAGATGATCTTGGGCTATAATGCTAAAAGTAATACTGTGAAACTCCCGTTCTTTTCTGGGCTATATTATGATTTCAGCCTTTCATCTGCTCAGTGATCAGCAGTAGGCCAGCAAAACTATTTGATTGAAATCGGACTGTGAAGCTAGTCTGACCTTCTGACCTGAAACATTAAAAGTTGATAACTTCTTAAGTGGCATCTAAAACATCTTGGTGTGCTGTGTAAGTGCTATCACTTCATATTGCAGACAACCTCTGTTGCAATGTTCTTTGGTAAAACCTATCATATAAGCCTTGTTTTTGACGTACTCTTAAATGTCTTCATTTTGGTGGTGATGGTTTTTTGTTGTTTTTTGTATAATTTCTCTTTGGCTAACATTTGCTCTTTAAATTTCTTTTAGTTCTCAGAAATTACCCTTTCCACTGTCCCATGAAAGAAAGAATATATGATTGTTAGCCTTGCTCTAGGGGAGCAAAGAATTAATAGCATGTTGCAAAAATTTGCTGTTGAGCAATTTGCAAGTTGAAGCCATGATTAGTTTCCTTAATGTGAGAAATTTTGAGTTCTAACTATAAGTTAGAACTCGAAAAAAACCCAAACACCCTAATTATGTAAAAACCATAATTTGGTAACTATGTATCTATCTCTTTTGAGTAGCTGTTCTCTCACCCTGAAGTTTACAAGTTGGCTTTGTTTAGTAACCACAATTTTGCAAGCACAGAAACTAACCTATGTGATCAGAGCTGGAAGAAGATAGCAGCTCCCAACTGTAGTCGCTTTCTTTATAGTCATATTATATAATGCTTTTTCGTCCCGAAGTGTTTCACAAGCACTTATATTCTACTGAAAAGCTTCTTTCGAGGTGAGAGAAAACTAGCTGGTACTGCACTTGGATGAAAGGGCACATTTTGCCAAAAACAGCAGGGCAATTACCAACTATTGCAAAAAGTACCTTGGTATTTTTCTAGTCCACATGGGATAGACAGGTGGTGTTATAAGGTTACTGTATAATTTTTTTAGAAGCCACCTTAGATTAGTGACTGTATCTTGATTGCAGGTGCTGTATAATGCTCTTTGTTATCCCAAAGCTGGGTAACAATGACACATACCCATTAATCATAGCTAAATAAAGTTGAGATTAGCACTGGCCATTCCCCTGCTTCCTCACTACATATATTTAATGTACATTTAACAACCTTTCCCAGGCCATGAGTGCAAACCACTAGGAGATGCACTTGGGAACACTCTGGGAGATGGGCTGGGTGGGACCTATAGAATGAGTTTTCTCATCTATCTGATAAAGCTTAGACACATTCGTTAGTCTGACGTGGTTGCTAACAGTTTGGGTGAACTATTTTATAAAGACATTGGTCCCTGATCCCCATAGGTTTTTGTTGGTTCTGCTTCCTAGCAGGTAACTGTTTCATGTTGGTGCTTCCAAGTGTCATCCTTGTTTCAGTGGGCAGCCAGCACTAGGCATTCCAGTGGAACAACCGAGTGTCTAAAGAATGTAATCAGTGTAATCCTCTGAGGCAAAGGACCCTCACAAAAGAGTTAACTGACTGTATTTCTGCCTTGCCCTTCCTGCCCTATATCGTACCTGCGTCTCTCCTATCGCAGTTTACTGTCCCTGTTCTTACCTTGTACTTTTGTGTCTCCGTCCTCTATAGGCACAAGGAAAAAGTGGCTAGTTCCATTATGTGTGCGTCAGCCAAATATAACACTCGGGGTCCAGCCCTCATCCCAAGAATGAAGACCAAGCACCGCATCTACTACATCACACTATTTTCCGTTGTCTTGCTTGGCCTTATTGCCACAGGTATGTTCCAGTTCTGGCCACACTCCATTGAGTCATCCAGTGATTGGACAGTGGAGAAGCGCAGTGTCCATGATGTGCCTGTGGTCAAGCTTCCTGCTGACAGCCCGATCCCTGAACGAGGAGACCTCAGCTGTAGAATGCACACCTGCTTTGATGTCTATCGCTGTGGTTTCAACCCCAAAAATAAGATCAAGGTCTACATTTACTCACTGAAAAAGTATGTGGATGAGTATGGGGTGCTGGTTAGCAACACTATCTCTCGGGAATACAATGAGCTGCTGACTGCGATCTCTGACAGTGACTTCTACACAGATGATGTCAACCGGGCCTGCCTCTTTGTGCCATCCATAGATGTACTGAACCAGAACACACTCCGCATCAAAGAAACTGCTCAGGCCTTGGCACAGTTATCCAGGTACCTGCAGAAACTTCACTGTGTGATTCATAAAGTTAGAGCTGGACAGGATAAGGTTAGGGGTGGGAAAAGTGGGAGAGCCCAACAGAGAAAAGCTCTCTAACTGGCTTAAATTATTATTTTTTTTCTTTAGGTGGGATCGAGGCACAAACCACCTACTGTTCAACATGCTGCCTGGTGGACCACCTGACTACAACACAGCATTGGATGTTCCCAGAGATAGGTAGGTCCCATGGTGTTTTGTGATTGTACTGGAGGGTGCCATGTGTAGTGTTAAATGTCTCTAAAGAGGAAGTGGGATTTGGAACTCTTGGTAGTCCTGCTTTACACAGGTAGAGTGTGTCTTATCCTGTTTTGACAGCAGATGAATTATGTAGCTTTTCTAATTGAAGAGGCCAACTGTTTGCCCATGTCATTCTGCAATGTGGCCCATCCTTAAATTAACAGGGAGTGTGGCCCATAGGAATGTTGCAGCTCTCTCTATGCTTCATCTTGATGTGAGCTGGTAGGCTACTCTGATCAAGGTGAAGCATTCTATGGGCCAGTCTACGCTGCTGGCAAAATTCGGCCGCAGTCGACGGGAGTTATGCAAGATGTGTAGACTAGAGTATCTTGTGTAACTCCCGTCGACTTTCTAACTCCCCTTTAGTGTGATGTCTTCACTGTGCTGCGCCAATAGGAAATGCCATTCCCATGGATGCAGCACTATGCCACTTGAGAGGGTGGTTTTATTAAGTCAATTTCTGGATCAACTGAGTGTGACTTAACTGACAGTTAAGTTGATCTAGAAAAATCAACCTGATGGCAGCCAGGAAATTAGTAGGAGTTTTGAACCCCTTATCTTAATTGTCAGTCGTAAGGTAGATTTCTCTACAGGCACTAAGGGAAATGGAAAAGTGGGAATGAGGGTAAGAGGAGCATAGATAGGATAATAAAAAACAGATATTTTAGATGGGAAGATATAGGAAAAGGAAAAAATTTTAAACTATATTAATCATAAAAAAGTAAATCTTTTTACATTACTGACACATGCACAATTTTACTGACATGGGCCTTACAAAATCAAAAAGCTATTAGAGAGCAAGGTGGGACTTTTTTTGCCATGTGTCATTAGTAAATTCTGGCTAAAGTGTGATTGCAGGATCTTTACTATGGATGATAGTATACGAGGAAGAATGTAGATGAATTTTTAGATCTTGGTGTGTTTGAAGCACAGTTAACAGATTGCTTCCTTATTCTGAAACAGAGTAAATTTTCTCTGAAGTATTCAGAGAATAAAGATAAGACCACGGTATTAGGTTTTGAAATTACTTTACTGATATTAAAGTCAAATTCCAAAGGGTATTTACTGATATTAAAGTGTAATTGTAATTGGAAAAGGCAAAATCCGAAACAGGTTAGATGCATGTGATCCAAGCTTACCCTGAAGAGGGCAGTCAAGCATAATTCTTTTACAGTCAAAACTTGTTCAAACCTGTAACTTAACATACACACACACATGCTCTCTTAAAGTTCTATCATTTAAAGAGTGGTTTTCATTTCATTTGCTTTCAGTTTAATAGAATATTTTGTTCTGGTACATTATGTATTATAGCAAAGGTATCTATGAAAAAAATATTTATTGAATTAATGCAATAGATTTACTTTATGCTTGACAACTTTGTTTAATTAACCTCTTTTTATATCAGGCATCCATTTAAAACTGGCCTTATGTCTTGGCCTTCATACACAGGAAATGTATTATTTCGGTAGTTGTTTGTTTTAAGTATATGTCATACTACTGGGAGATGTCAGGTAATTCTGAATCCTCTAAGGTCTATTAATTACAGGGGAAACCAGGTCAGAAAAGAGTGGAAAAAAACCCCTGCTTGGTTGCAATGGAAAGTCATGAAATCCTGTCTACCAGATAACGACTCCCTTCGTTTTAGTAAAATATGCCATCAATGACATGTTTGTAGTCGGAATATCTTCAGAGAACTTGAGTCATAGTTTGGGTTATTGCACTAGGTTTTCCCTTTTGGAGGCCTCAGTTCAAATCTAACAAAATAAGCTGTAGAGAGTTGAAGGTCAGGAATGAAGTACATTAGTAGATCTCTATAAGACTCTAGGACTGGACTTCCTAGGGGTACAGCAGGTCAACATTGAGGTATATTGGTGCTGTCTGGGAATTTGAACAGAGAACCTACTGTTTCTCTTTGGCAAGTACCAAAATCTGTGTCAAATATACCAAAATAGTGCACTGTGAAGTTCATGAAATATGACACAAAAATGTTGGGTTGATTTAATGCTGAACATTAATCTGGGTAAAATAAGACTTTATGCTCAGGGACGAATGATGTCTTTTATGATGTTCCTGTAGCTGGAAAAGCTTTTAGCTAGGTTACCTCACTAGTTGTTTGTTGTTAGCTTTAAAACCAATATCAGGATTTTCATAAGGTAGTTTGAAAACTTTTGATTTCATGACCTTGAAGATGGAAACATGGGTTGTCAATACTAAGTACTCTGTTTAATTGGTGCAGAGACTGCTTTGCTGACAGTGTTGTAGAATATGTAGTTTTCCAGCCTTAATGCTTGGGAAACAGACTTTGAGTTTGTAGACAGGTCAGATAGTTGTTGCTACCATAAGGATGAAGAAGGGTTTCCATTGACTGGGGGAGGTAGGGCAATTCAGAACTCTTTTTTGGGGTAAACCTCAACCTAGTTTGCAGCTGGAAACCTTACTTGATTGTCCCTGGCAGCTTGCCTCATTGCTGTTGGGTCTTGAATTAACTGCTGAGTTAGGCACTGCTGTTTAGGAAGTTGGGTTCATTCACAGGATTGGGGAGAGAGCTGAGTGATGCTTCAAGGTATGGGATGTGAACAAGAAAACTTACAACAGAAGGAAATGCAAGCAGTTTTGGGTACTTCCTTGGAGGAAAAGAGGGATGAATGACTGGGAAGAGGTTAGGGTGTTGAGGTGGAAGAGTGGAGTAAGGAATTGAGAACATGTTCACTCATCTTTAGTTTAGTGCCATTTGAAGACTACTTTTCTTCAGTACTCTCAGGGTTAATACCTTGGGTCTCTTGCTGCACTGCATGTTGAAAATCTAAGTGCAGTTATTTAACTGGTGTTGGTTCCTGTGGGTTTATTTAGGTAAAAGTCTATGTAATGCACACCTGCTTTCTCAAAGCTGATGAAGTGCCGTCATGTTGTGCACTGGATCCAATTAAAACAGTCTGACTGTAGCTTCCTAATTAAGGGATGAAAAACTCTGGGTATAAAAGAGCAAGAGCAGCAACACATGAGCCAAATCCAGTGTTTTTCATACCCTGCCTGGCAAATTAATTAATGTGAATGAGACAAGGAACGTGAAGCTGGTGTGTGTATATAGAATCATAGAAATTGGAAGGGCCCATGAGAGGTCATCGAGTCCAGTCCCCTGCACTCATGGCAGGACCAAGTACCCTCTTACACCATCCCTGACAGGTGCTTGTCTAACCTGCTCTTAACTTCCAATGATGGAGATTCCACAACCTGCCTAGGCAACTTATTCCAGTGGTTAATCACCCTGACCATTAGGAATCTTTTCCTAATGTCCAACCTAAACCTCCCTTGCCGTAAGTTAAGCATATTTATATGCTCGTGTGTGCATGTGCACACAGAATTGCTGAGAGTGCGGCACTTCATTCCAAAATAGTCATTCTGGGCTTTCAAACCTAAATTTTCACTTAGCATCATTTGACTTTTTCATCCTGGGCTCAAGTAATCTCTCTCCCTATAATGTCTAATTAGCTGGTGCTGGTATGCAGTTGCAGCCCATGAAAGCTTATGCCCAAAGAAATTAGTTAGTCTTCAAGGTGCCACAGGACTTCAGTTGTTTTTGCTATATGCAGACTAACATGTCTACCCCATGGAACTGAAATGCAGCTTGTCTCTGACAGTTCAGAGCAACATAAGACAATAGTAGAGCAGGACCTGAAGAATCTGGTGTTCATTTAATTGGAATTTAAGATGTAATTGCTCAAACTGAAATTTAGCTATAACAACATGATCATTAGTAATTACAAGTGATCAGGGTCGTCTCGTCCAAAGTAGAGTCCCTCCACCAGTCCTGTGCCCCCAAAACAAGCACAGTCACTAATTCAGTCACGATTCAAAGATAAGAGCGCCACCTCTTGAGTTACCAGAACTATTCTGGGCACCAAAACCAGGCTTATCCCTGAGGAGAACTTGGTATCTTAGTTCTTGCCCAGGATAATTTTATATTAAGGAAATGTTCACAGTTCCCTTTTGTTTTGTAGTACAGCTGGGGTAAGTTAAAATAAAGGTAAAACTTCATGGGAAAGCCTCTGATAAAAGTGCTATAGACATTGACACCTTAGAGCAGGAAAAGCCGGCTGTTATGTTAGGAATGATGGCAAGGTATCATGATGCGGAATTTAAACATAATGGTCTATGTGCTTCATTCACAATCTTTTTGTTTTCTTACATTTTTAGAGCCCTGTTGGCAGGAGGAGGCTTCTCTACATGGACCTATCGGCAAGGCTACGATGTCAGTATTCCTGTTTACAGCCCTCTGTCTGCAGAGGTGGAGCTGCCAGAGAGGGGGCTAGGGTAAGCTGATCCCGGGGAATTAGGCTGATTGCATTTACTAACTTATTCAATGTTTGGTATTAGCATCTGGATATAGCTTCAGACTTGCTTATGGCACTGGGTAGGTTTGTAAGAAATGATAACAGAATTGTTATAAGGAGTGTGTGTGGAGGGGAAGGGGGATTGCTGTTGGAATGTAGACATGTTCCTTCATCAGTGACTGGCTGAGACCTTTGTATGTGATACTTATATGGAGTGAAGCATAGTCACCTCTGGGCTGTTCCCACTCCAGAGATTGCAGGGATAGTCATCTTCAGATAGGGGTGATTCTAGTGGAGTTCTGCTCAGATTCAAAATACATAATCACTGCTGATAAACTTTTCAGGTGACATGAAGACTGGAGGAATGGTAAATAATGAGGGTGGAGCAGTTATTCCGGGCATATGGATTGCCTTGTTACCTGGGCCTATTCAAACAAAATGTTTTAATATAGCCAAATGAAAGAGTATACATTTAGGAACAAAATGTATGTCATACATACAGAATGGGAGACTGTCTTAGAAAGTGATGAAACTGAAAAGGATTTAGGGGTCATAGTGGTTAAAGAATTAAACATAAGCTCCCAGTACAGTGATGTGGCAAAAAAAGGGCAGATGCAATCTTGGATGTATAAAAGAGGAATCGTGAGTGGGAGTCAGGAGGGATTTTACCTGAGTCTATGGCTTTGTTGAAAGTGATGTTGGAATACTGTGTCCGATTCTGGTGAGCCATAGTTTAAAAGGATGTTGAAAACTTGGTGACAGTGGGTAAAAGACAAATAATTGGAGGGCTAGAAAAAAATGACTTATTTAAAGAGCTCAATCTGTTTAGTAGTTCAGCAAGTGAGTTACTTAATATTTTGGTACATGAGGAGGGAATACTGGATACCAATGGGCTTCAGTAATCTAGTGCAGAAAGGCATTAACAAGAACCAATGGCAGGAAGTTAAAGCCAGATATATAAAGCATATGTTTTTAAATGAGGGTATTAATCCATTGGAACAAACAACCAAGGAAAGTGGTGGATTCTTCCTCTCTTTATGTCTCCAAATTAAGACTAGTTGCCTTTCTGGAAGATATGTTTTGGTCTAACATGAATTATTGAGCTTATTATAGGAGCAATTGGGTGAAATTTTCTGGTTTGTAATATAGAAAAGATCAGATTAGATATCTAACAGTCCTTTCTGGCATTAACATCTATTAATCTATGATTTTTTTAAATACTGTATTTCATCATATCTTTTATCTGAACAGCAAGCAGCACTTGACAGTACTGATAACCTGTCAGTTTTCCTGTGTAAAAGATGAGATGCTTACTGCTCCAGTTTAAAGTGCCATGTTTACATGTCACAGCGAAAGAGATATGGGAGGAACACCCAGTAACTTTGTTCTTTGTGATGATCACTCCTGTGTAATGTTGGCCCTTAAGAGATGAAATATCTGCTACATAGGGCAATGCTACAATGATGCATCTTTATCCGGTGTACACCGTGTACTTGAAGTAGTACTCAAGTGGTTAAACAGATGCCATCAACTTTAGATCAGAAGTTTACTTTACATGGCACAATCTGTGCCTATTTCTTCTGGTAACAGTGTGAGTATTTTTACAATTGGCTTTTGAGGACTGTAAACCTCAATTATTTTGAATGACAAGTCACTTCAAACTCTAAGGTAAACATCCACGGCTGAGGGTCGCCCTGCAGTCATTCATGTACGTGATGCTTTTCTTGTAATGAGCCTGCTTTGGATATTCTTGTATATGAATAATGCATTGACACTTAAGTGAATCCCAGTTGGCGTTTCGGTAAATTAGTACTTCAAGCACAGAGGAATTTAACATCATATTCATGTCTAGGAAACAAAATGCATTTGGTAGACCTTAGCATTGATGATTTCTCTTTAGCACAGACTTCTTCATAGTTCATGGTCATCCGGGTGGCATGACTGGTTGCCGTGCATAAGAGAACAGACCTTTGTCTGGGAACAAGTCCAAGTGCCTCAGTCACTGATTTAGGGAATACTTTGGAGCAACCACGGGTCACTGCATGCTCATACTTATTGGCAGTGGTGAGCTAAAGCTTGGGTAGAGTGCCATCTGGTGGCTAATCATTATTGGTGTAGTTTTAAAAACACTTGTTTCCCATGAGGGTTTTTTTTTTTTTTTTTTTACTTTTCTGTGAGCATGGGGAAAGAATGATAAAAGAAAGGTGGTCAAAATTTGATCATAGGTTGAAAGATACAATTATATACCATTGTCCTACACCATCAGGCTTCATATATGTTAGGATTTTACATCCATTTTTAGTAAGACTTGGATCACAAGGTTTTGTTGTAGGATGTTGACAGTTTCATGCCAGAATTTTGGTCTTAAGCTAAAAGTGTAAACCTGAACAACCCTGTGTGACTTCTGCCTGGCAATTGCCATTATGAGCACTTACTCACAGCTATGCTGGCTTGTAAGGTAAATTTTGTTTCTTTTAGAGAGTTGACTTGCGAGTGTGATTTTTAGTTTCATTATAATTCTGTTGCTTAAAACAGAGTTGTTCATTTAGTGCTGCCAGGAATACTCCAGCAAGCCTTTGCTAGTAGTTTGATACTTACATGAACTTTTTTTTAAACTGTATTTTTGTAACTCGCCTGTCAGTTGGAGCAGCCAAAGCTGCGGGCATGGAGATGTTAAGGGGATGTGGGTAGGGTAGTGTTCACCTTTATAATATGTGCTGCAGAACTGTATATTTAATTGGAAAAAAAAAAAAAAAAGGCCAGCCATCAAGTAGAGGGAAATTGGACTCCTAAATAGATACCTCATATTTCCTTGGCAGCATGGAGAGGCACATGTTATGCATCTGACAACGTGGGTTAGGGCCCACAAAGGCTTATGCCTGAAGAAATTTGTTAGTCTTTAAGGTGCCACAGGACTCTTGTTGTTTTTGCTCATCATAAATGTACATTTGTCAGTCTCAGCAGAGTTAAATGACTGTAAGATGAAGCTAAACTCTGATTTTTTTCCCCTATAAATTGTCCTTCCAGGGTTGTATAAAGGCATAAGGCTGAGTCAGTGCAGAGATCTTGTCTAAGTGCTGCCCTCACTGTGTCTATTCTGTGGATCAACACAGGGTGTCAGAGCTGTCAGTTCAGCACCTTTCAACTGTACAAAATTACGTACATTTTCTCCAGGCTGAAGAACAGCATCAGTCGTCCAAAGGGTCCTAGGTGCCTTACAGTAAAACACTAACATTGTGTCAAAGTACAACCAAGTGAATATATACTGCGATAGTCTTGCATCAGAGGCTTTCTCAGTGTGTCGCAAAATGATTTTTGTTTGTTTAGGAAACAGGTGAAGAGTTGCCCCTCCCAAGCTGTTGGGAACATTTTCCAAGATTTAAAATTTACAATAATTTGTACATCCCTTTGAGCTGGTTACGTCTACCTCCTGTTGCCTGTACAATTACAGTGTAATTATCTGGCCAAATCTTAATTATACTGTATTGGTAACTAGCTCTTTTCAACCCTCATCCTGTTCTCTTCCCAGACATTGGAGTTAAAAAGCAGAGTTTTGCAGTGTGTCCAGCAGTTAAGTAAATATGGATTCTGCTGGATCAAGATAGAAGGAAATGAATTCCAGAATCTTTAGAGAGTAAACTCCTGGAAATGTCAGGTCACGTTGGTTCCACTTTTCAGTCTTCGTAGGTACTTCATCCTGTCATCCCAAATGGCCCTTCACCCGGAGTACCGCTCTGACTTGGAGACTCTTCAAGATGAGAATGGAGAGTCTGTGCTGATCCTGGATAAATGCACAAATCTTTCAGAGGGAGTTCCTTCTGTTCGTAAGCGTTGTCACAAGAACCAGATCTTTGATTATCCTCAGGTGCTTCAGGTAAGGCTGCTTAACCTGCATAGCCCCACAGTCCCCGATGCTTAATTTAGCAAAAAGTTTTTGTTTAGTTAAGTTCTAGAGGGGTAGCTGTGTTGTTCTAATTCAGCAAAACAAACAAGGAGTCCTGTGGCACTTTTAAAGACTAATACATTTATCTATCACATGAGCTTTTGTGGGATTACACACACGAAAGCTCATGCGATAAATAAATTTTAATTTTTAAAAGTACCACAGGACTCCTTGTTTGTTTAGGTAAGATAGCCCTTAATTTTCACTGAAGTTGCTGGAAGAATTTGAAATGGGCAATCCATTGCATTAACCTGAGTGTGCTATCCTTTTAAAAAAAAAAAAAAAAAAAAAAAAAAATTAATTTTCAGTTAAATGGTTCTGGAAGTTGAAGGACCAGAACTGTGTTATAAACTTGAAGGGATATACGTGCTTTAAAGGGCATGTGGTTTAGTGTTTGAAAAACCAATACCACACAGCGCCTTTTATGACAAACTGAGCTGGAAGATCTGATAACAGGCAACTATGAAAAGATCTAGCTGAAATGTGTTTGATGGCCTTGATCCAACTTCCAGAGGTCTTTTGTAGTTTCAATGAAGATAAAACCAGATAAGCTTTCCTTAGACTCCTGTGTCTTCTGGCAATTCCCTAATACAGAATGGAAGTACTTTAGCATGCTGTGTGGTGAAACCAGCTATATCTTTGGCCAGTTGGGGAATATTCCACTGCATCTCCACCCACTAGCAAATAATCCATCATTGAACTTTAACAAATTATGATAAAACAATAAATGTACTGTCGAAAAACAAATTTTCCTTCAGTTTTATAAGAAAGATGCTTAAAATTCCAAATGGAGGAGGGGAAGAGAGAGGGAAGGGCTGTTCTAAGATGTAAACCTTCGTCAAGAATTAAAAATGATTTCTCTTCACTTTGCTTCTTTAATATAGACTGTATTACTCAAGGATAGCAGATGAGGGATGGACATATAAGAAAAAAAAACTTGAGAGCTGGCACATGCAGGGATTGTTGAAATACTTTTTCTTGCAGAGAGCCCTACATCTCCCTGTGGAGTGTCTGGTGATAACAGCAATGATGTATGGAGATATATTTATAGTAAACTTTGTCTAGACAGGAAAAATGGCTATCTGGGCAGATGAGCATGTGTCCACATCTGGGGTTCTTTTCTTATTTCCCTGGACCTTCCAAGGGTCTTGTACCTGCTTCCCTGTGATCTATCGAGTGGGTATTTAAAATGTTTTTTACTTCTTTTTCCTCCATCCTGCCTAAAGCAGTCTGAGGATTGATCCCAGCCCATTTTTTTCCTGCACTCCCTTTACTGTCTTCTTACTAAATGGACTCCTGGAGCTGGGTTGCTAATGTGTCTTGTTCATCAGTCTTCTTTTGACTGAGATTTTAGGACTGCTCAGCAATGTTCTATTACGAGCATAGGTTTTATGTTTTAGTGGGAAGCAAGTGAGGGAACAGCAAAGGCTTGTAATTCTTATATTTAACTGCCGCCCTACAGAAAGAGAACTGGGTTCCCTGAATAGATACTCATTTAAATTTTTTGCCATTGTACAAAGCACTGGTGAGACTTCATCTAGAATACTATGTGCATTTCTGGGCATCCATGTTCAAGAAAGAAGACTCCAAACTGGAACAGGGCAAAGAAGGCCTACTAGGTTCTCTATTCTTCTGATCATCCTTCCTTATGAGGGGAAACTTAATAAATTTGGTTTGCTCAGTCTAACAGAATGAAGGCTATGGGAAGATATGATTGCTTGCTATACATACGTCAGAGGGATAATCACCTGGGAGGGAGAGGAGTTATGTATGTTAAGGGCGAATGCTGACACAAGAACAAATGGCTATCAGATGGCCATCAACAAGGTCAAGCTTGAAATTAGATGAAGATTTCTAATCACCAAACAAGTGAATTTCTGGACCGACTTTCCAAAGTGAATTGTGGGAGCAAAGAACTTAATTTGTTGCAAGACTGATCCTGATAAGTTTATGGATGTTATGATGAGATTGCCTACAGTGGCTCATGGGGCATCCTTGATTGCTATTAACGAATACCTCCAATTGTCAGAGATGCAATATTAGATGGGGAGGGCTCCATAGAGAATTCTTTCCCAGGTGTCTGGCTGGTTGGTCTTGCCCACAATGTTCAAGGTCTCACTGATTGGTGTATCTACAGTTGGAAAAGAATTTCCCCCCAGGTCAGATTGGCAGACCCCTCCTCTCCCCCTCACTTCTTTTTATTTATATAATTTGCCTTCCTTTCCAGCATATGGCATAGGTCACTTGCTAAATGGAAGATTGTGTAAATTGAAGCATTTAATCAAAATTTGAGGACTTCAATAGCTCAGTCTGAAGTTATGGGCCTACACAAGAGTAGATGAATGAGGGTCTGTGCTTTTTCGATGTGCAAGAGATCTTATAAGACAGTCATGATGGTTTCTTTTGGCCTTGGGGTCTGTGTGCCTCCTCTTAGACTGTGTTCCTTCTCTTTTCTTGGGCTCTTGGATAATAGATTCACTTGATCCTTTCTTAATAAATCAATCTATAAACAATTTTTGAGTGACTTTCTGGTGCTGGAGAAAGATTCCAGACTGAGAACCATGGGGAACATCGTCCTGTTAGTGCAGTACTTACATGGTATCAGCAGCAGTTCAAGTGTCACCTGTGCTGCCTAGCCAATGTATTCCACCCCTGCCCCGCAGAGACCACCTATAAGGTTAGAGAATTTGTTAGTCTTTGTGTTCTTCTTGATTCTCAGCTTCTCCTCTTTGGTTCCCAACCAAGTTGCCAATTAATGCCAGTGGGAATGGTGGTTTCTGTGGGTACTATCTTCTAGAAACTGGAGTGAGACCAGAAAACTCTTTTACATAGGCCATTGAACAGTATACTAATCCTGGGCTAGTTTTGAACCAGTGGCCTAGAGGTGAAAAAATCTTTGGCCCACTACAGTCCCTGAATCAATTCCCAGTGTTTAACTGAACATCAGTTATTTTTGAAGAATGTATATAGTACTCTTTCAAATACATATATCAGCACAGGGGAAAAATGTTTCTCAGGCTCTCTCCACTGCCATTCCAAAACATTTATATACCGTATTAGATGAATAATCATGATCATAGTCAGGTATTTAGATATTAGTTTTGGCATTCTTTGGCCTTTCCTGCTGGATTATGTTTCTGACATAGGGTCATTAAAATACAAGATGGAAAAGCTTTATTTGTGCTTCCAGGCCTCATTTTCTTCCTTACACCGAGGAGCCAGTGCAGAATAAAGTTGCACTTTTATCTTGAGTCTAACTACTCAGAACATCATGATAACAAAGAACAAACTTGAGAAGTATTTTCCTTTAACCTGTGTGTTCATTTGGGAATGAATGTTTAAATTATAGTGCTGTCATATTTGTTTGGTTGCTATTCACTGACAGGAAGCCACATTCTGTGTCATTCTGCGTGGTGCTCGCCTGGGACAAGCTGTGCTAAGTGATGTACTTCAGGCTGGCTGCGTCCCTGTTGTCATTGCTGACTCCTATATTTTGCCTTTCTCTGAAGTTCTGGACTGGAAGAGGTTCGTACTTATTGGTTTGCACCCTTTGTACCTACACAGGGTATGCATTGCACTTGGAGGTGTGCAATACATTAAACCACTTGAAACCTTGCAACCTTAGATGTAAAGAAACAGCAGAGTATGCAGGCAGCTGCACTGAGAATGCTGACAACAATGGCAGTTGAAGTCTAAACCATGGTTGCATCCAAGCTTGGGTAGTAATGGAGGAGGAAAATTGAGAGAGCCCAAACTGTCCAATTGTTGGTCTGTGCACTTGAATTTCCTGTCTCTTGCACTTCAGGATATTCATCAATAGAACAGAAATTCTTGGTCTTTTCACACTTGTATTTGCACTCAAGCTGTTTAAATTCACTTCTAGCAGTCTATGCCTCCCAAACTCCTTTGCAGGAGAGAAGGATTCCCATTTTCCAGGCGTGAGTAACTGAGTCACAGCAGAGGCTTTGTATACATGCAAAATGCCTATTTTGTGTGCATACAAGTGTACACGCTTTAAACTCTTGTCTTTATACTTAATTCATCTTAGACCACACTCCTCTATGTAGCCACTTGCAGCTGCTCTTCTGGAGATGCACCCCAAAGAGTTTTTGGCCATTTCCCCTGGGCTCATCAGCTGGGGTCATGAAGAAGTTCCCTAGAGGTCTAGTACTGAATAATTAGTTGCTTTACAGGGGTTTATGCCTCCCACTGAAATCTCCAGAACGTAACATGTTAGGACAAGATACCAGTTTAGATGGACCATTGATATAGTCTGTGGCATTCTTACACGTTTTCTTTCCTCCTCTCTTTTTTCATTCAGAGCCTCTGTTGTGATACCTGAGGAAAAGATGCCTGAAATGTACAGCATTCTGCAAAGCATTCCTGAGCAGCAGATAGAGGAGATGCAGAGACAGGTAAAATAGCTCGAGTATAGCATTTAAATCTGTACATGAGTTTGTGTGTGTCCACTTCCTATGTATGTAAAAGCATTCTGCATACCTCCCATATTATTAACATTCAGTTTATTCAGTTCTCTGTTGTGTTTTGGGGTTTTTTTGCACTAAAAATACAATGCCTGACATTTATATAATGCTCAGCACACTTGAATATACAAAGATCACTTTATTCATTTCTGGTGCAGCTAAAGAGCAGCTGTTTTAGCAGTACTACAGTGTAGTTCAGATCAGGAAGTTAAGAATATTACATGTGATTGCAGTTGTAGAAGAACACTTGGGTAGCCGAAATTCAGTTACTTTTATTGGAATTTCTCCGACATACCGCGTTAACATCTATGCTCTTGTGAAATGAATTATAGGATCTTTAGTGTCCACAGTGATCAGAGCCTCTCAGGAAAGACCGTAGCAAATACTACGAAAAGTAAAACTGAGGTTCTGCCCACCAGTTAATTAGAGATCCCGTGGCACTTTCCACAAGAGTAGGAATGTTTAACCTAGCAGTCCGGCCAGATTTTCACTGTAAGCAATTACCTTTTACTCTGTTGTGTTCCCCCTGCTTTCTCAATGCACCATGATGATCAAATTCCTTCAGAGTTCAGCTCTTACAGGTGGACAAGTTTTCTGATAAAACCATGGTGTGTATTTGTAGCTTCCTGCTGAACCATCGCTAAATTTGTTAAAGTGAGAGATTAATGAATTCCACCGACTTTGTGTATGTCTATAAATTACTTTGAAATCTTTGAATGAAAGATGGTAACTAAGTGTGAAGTGCTTGATGTATGTTAATTACACAGGCTCATCCTCGTAAGATAGATATATATATACCTATTTACAGGGAGAAAACAGAGGCACAGAAAGGTTGTGACTTATCTAAGACTGTGGAATGAGTTGGGCGGAGCCAGAAATATAATCGAGTCATGCCCAGTTCAGGCCAATAGATAATACTCAGGGCCCAGTTCAGGCCAATAGATGATATTGCCTATTTACACAGATTGTGTGTGGCCATCATACCAATAGAACCTCTGGGTTATGAACTGACAGTCAACCACACACCTCTTTTGGAACCAGAAGTATGCAATCAGGCAGCAGCGGATATTAAAAAAAGGGGGCAAATAGTGTATATTGCTGTATTAAACATAAACTCCTTAAAAAAAAACAAAAACGAAAACAGCATTCTTCTTCTGCTTCAAAGCTGTATTAAGTCAATGTTCAGTTTTAAACTTTTGAAAGAATCAACTTTTTATTTAGAATTCCTGAGGTGTTCATAACTCTGAGGTTTTACTGTACTTGCTCTAAATTGAGCATTCTCATCCATGTGTGTATGTGTCAGTGACTCAGCTGAGCAAATCAGTACAGTTGGCTGTGGACAGATGATGGTAAAGTGGCTGAGCCTCTTCAAGAGGGCTTTGGGTATAAAATTAACATGTACAGTAGGATTCAAACATTACATTGTTTGCATGGTGTTTTGAATATGTAAAGTAAAATTACATTTTGGAGACATAGTGAAGGAAGCATATTTACACTTCACAAGTACTTTTATGTAAGGTATTTCTATGACCCTTGTCACTTGAGTACCTCACAGTTCTTGATGCATTTATTCTTACAACACCACTATAGGAAAAGTAGTACTGATATCCTTCTTTTACAAATGGAGAACTAAGGGATGGGTTTAAAGTCATATAGAGCAGGAATTGAGCCCAGGCCTCTGGAGTCCTAAGCTATAACCTTATCCACAAAGCCATCCTTCCTCCTTGATTAACTTTTTAAATATCAAGGAGAGGGAGAATATGTTGAAGTGATCCAAGAGGAGTAGGAGTAAGGAGATGAAATTCAGAAATAAGAAATTTAAGGTAAATATAAGCAATATTCCCTCATGGTGAAATTCTTAATCTGAGGAATAGTATGTCAAAGTAATAGAAATTCCCTTCTTAAAGTCACTGTAAATATTTAGTGTTGGAAGCCATACCTATACCGTATGGATCCATTCTGCATATCCTAGAGGAGAGAATGGACGAGGTAACTTAATCCTCCATTTCTTGTGTGTCTAATTTCTATGATTAGTTTAACTTTGTTCTGCATATAAGGAGAAGCCTTTGCAAGTATCAGAGCAACTAGCAGAGATTTCCAGTCCCTTTATTCATCCCACTCCATTTAATACTATGATTCTGTTATCTCTAGATCAACTCCCAGAATTAGCAAAGACAAAAACAGCACTCATTAGAATTGTTAATATGTACACATGCTTCTCTATATGTGCAAAGTCTTGGCCAGGTGCTTTGAATTAAAGTATATTTTAAAAACTTCTTTAGAATGTCTGAACTTCCACTGTAGGATATCCTATATTCACCACAACCCTTTTCTATTTTAGAACCCAGCACTTGTATCTGGTCTTCAATTTTCTCCTCCCCCACCAAATCAAGGTAATATTTGGTTGGAGAGGATCAGTGACTTTTGATATGGAGTTCTCTGGTGTATAAATGGCCTGCAGTAGCCATTGTGTAAGTTCTAGAGTATCACTGACTATTTTAGAGCTTCACTTATTCCTTTGATTGGGGTTGAGAAGTGCCTCATTCATATTTTTGATTCTTCTGCACCTGTGGTGAATATTCTGGTGTATTTAGCTGGTGGAAATTCTGGAATAAAATTTCAGCAAGGTCTGTCAGCAGGCTCTCTGTCCACTTTCTTCTTATCTTCTGAGGCTGGCTCTGCCTGCTGCATGCTGAGGACACATGCACAGATTATCCATTCATTTCACATTTGTCAGCCTTATTTATTCTTCATTCCAAGTGCTAAGCATCTGATATACCTGGTCTTGTGATATTTCCAGGACATATGTTCAGAAAATAATATCCAATGTCTGATATGACACTGAATAGCAAAATAAAGGATTGATTCACAAAGTAAATCATCACCTGTCTCACAGGTGTCTGCTTCCTACTGTTCAGTGAGTTTCACAATGGGGCAATATAGTTGGCCCTTGACATGCAAGTTAAAAACATACTCACCTTCTTCTGATGCGAGTTATTCTGGGAAAAAAAACCCTGGAACTTCTTGTCTAGTTGGAAGGATCTCATTTGACATCTTCACTCTGTGAACTCTCATCTTTGGCTCCTTAAGTGATATTCATCACTTGTATGGTGCTATGCAGGCACTAATTAATAAATGAAGAATCATCACAATTCAAGACTTCAGGGGCAGGTATGGGGAAGGAGGATGGATTCAGAATGTGAGTGAGTCTTTAAGGTGTCAAAGGTACAGCCAACTGGTAGGTAACAGATCAGCCTTGCAGGTCAAGCAAGGTGTTACTAAAGCTGGACCCTGACTAATAAATCTTTGTAGATGCCCCTCTGTAGGTAAATTGAGGATTCTGTTGATACTTTTTCCTGCTGTGAATGACATTTCTTTCCCCAATACTTTTCCATTGTGGTCTGTGACAGTGTTTACTAGCATCTGTCTGCTTAGCTGCTGTCTCTTACGTCATGATTACAGAATGCTTTTCTAATCAGTATCCAGCTTTCGGGGGCATTGTTTTCCAACAGTCTCTCTGCACTGTTTCAGAGGATTATTTGTCATTGGTCACAGGTAGATTACTTTGCTCAACAGCATTTAACAGTGCATGCCCTGTTTTCTTCTGCTACTATTCCTTGCTTCACCTCTGAAGAATAATAGCACTTTCTTTGCTGTCTTGTCCTGCTCCTCCTCGAGAAGATGTGGGTCTGACCTATAAGAGACTCAAGGTAGCTAGCCTTAAGCATGTCATTTTATTTCCTGTGAAACCTGTGGCTAGATTCAGTTCCTGGTTAATATGAAGTGTTGTTTAGTAAGTGGAACAAGGGAGTGAAATCATGACTACCCTTCATTCTAATTTCACCTCTAACACACTTTGACCGTGTTTAACCTAAGACACAAAGATTGGAATCTGTCCAATAGTAAAATAGATATAATAGTGTTGGGCTGAGGCTTGTTCATATTTATAAAGTGGTTTGATATCCTTGGATTAAAGTTTCTATGGAAATTATTATTGTGCTCTTCAATCTAGGTTTTTCATACCAGGAGGTGAGTTTAGGGTTATCTTTTAACTCCTTTTCTCCCTCTTTCACAAAATTCCACATATGGCGGTGATCCCATGTGATAAAATGAATGAATTATTTACCTTTGAATGGCTCCTTTTCTGTCTGTTCAATAATCTATATCCTTCATAACTAATTTTAGCATTTCCCATTGCCTTCTTTTTAAAAAAAAAATCAACCTGTCCCACAAAATGTCCTCCTTCACCCTTGTGTTGACTTTTCAAAAATAAATAAAGAAAATATTACACCTACTCCCTGTCTGGGGATGAGCAAGAATCAGTTATGACAATTTTTTTTTCTGTACATAAAAATATGACAAAGTCTATCAGTGTGTTTAGGATTTAACACCACAGAACTAGAAATGGGAGTTTTATTCCATTAGTAAGAGGAGTGGATGAAAAATATTCTTAGCTTCCCAATGCAGTCCCACCACATTTGCTTCTGGGGCTTGAAACGTAGAAGTACACCATTTAAAAAAAAAAAAAAAAAAGTTTCCAGGTGTTTTCATGATATTCCTGAATTCTGCACACTTGGGCTAATGGTGTCTTAGGTGCTGGACAAATAATGCTGTGAAATATGTGACCCATATAGAATACATAATAGTATGGTGTTGTGTAAAAGTTTTGTTTCTCTTGGGGGGTGATCTGAATAATGCACATTGGCTTTTTATAAATAATTCTGCCACTCTGAACTCAAGTTGATAAAAATCACACCATCACAAAAAACGCACACAAATAGATGCATTCATACATGATGAAAGATCCAAGTTGGGCTAAACTTAAGGGAGCACTTTAGTCTCACTGGACATTCTGTAACAGACATGAGTTACAAAACTTCAGAAAAAAACTTCAAAAAAAAAAAAAAAAGACTTCAGCATGGAACTGCAGAACTGGAATTCATATGTGAACTTGGACACTATCAAATTGGGTCTGGATAGGGACTTAGAATGGCTAACTCACTACAAAAAGTAATTTCTACTCATTTGACGTTCTCATCTTCTCATCAATTGGCTGTGTGGGCACCAAGAGGCTGTCTTGCACTGGCTTTGATGCCCTTTTGGTGTGTGTGCAGCCCAACTCTCCCTCAGTTCCTTCTCAACTGTCTGCGGTAACGGACGGAGCCCAGCTTCTCTCCTCAGCTTATCAAAGAATTCTTTCCCCTAACTCCATTGAACGAGAGAAAAACTATGAACTAGCGGTTTCTTTCTCTTAGTAATTTTTAGCAGTTTTTTTCTTCTCCCGTTCTCACACACCACAAGAAAATAACAGTAAAAAAACCTTCGCCCATATCAGGCTTTAAGAGGTGTGAGTCCTGCCGCGACACTGTGCCGGTATCTGATGGCTACCCTGTCTGCATAAAATGCTTACGAGAAGGGTGCGTTTCCCAGAGGTGCCCATAGTGCAAAAACTTATGCTCGAGAGCCAGACGAGACAGACCTCCGTTTGAAACTTTTTACTTAAGGAAAGGTTTCTCAGACCAGTGTCTGACCCCGGACAAAGTCACTCACTCTTCAAACAGACACCTCACAACTCCACATATCTCATTGAAGAGGAGAAAATCACTGTCTTCTCGTCCTAAGTCTAACTGTATCAAAGAGGCTTCAGGTTCCTCAGGTACTTTGGCTGGCAGGTCCCTTAAACTGTCTGCTACAACACCTTTGGACCACAAGGACAAAACAAGCAAACCCCAGCACTCAAAAGCAGTGGTCGGCAAATCTTCGTAAACCACCACGTCATCAGCGCCATCAATAGCTATGGTGCCTAAGACAACCTCAGCACTGATAACTGCTCAGACTTGGGCACTGACAGGCACAGTGGCTGCAACACTGACCTGTTGCATGCACTGGCACCATCCAACATCCAGGTGGCACCACTACAGTTTGCACCCACAGCTGTTCCTACAGCACCAAGCGCAGTTCTGGGGCAGACAGTGCAGCACAAACACACGGAAAAACGCAAATATCAAGCTTCAGATCATGATGATCCTTGCACCTCATCTCTGGCCTCCCTCATTTACGGAATCGACAGACCTCCAGTGCTGTTCTCACGTGCAGGAATGATATCTTTGATTCCCTTCTCAAGTGACAATGAGGACGATGATCACAGAGCCACCTTTTCACTTCTATCTGTATCTCCTCATATTTGAGAGCATAGACCTCAGCCTCAACTTAACTTCCCACCATACCTGTGGTATGCTCTGCCTTCAACCAACCACATTGGCCCAGATGGGACTCCTGGTACCATTATTCTGTGCCTTTTCCTAGATCATCCACTTCAAGAGCGCACAGTTCCCCTCCCCCCCAAGACAATCCTCCCAGCAGAACTTGAGCCTGAGCAAGCCCCTGACGAAAGGGACAACCCCAGACCCACATCACCTCCTTACAATTCTTTGTCTTCACCCAATAAAGCAATTATTCCTTCATCACCTACAATGGCAGATGTCTGTAGACAGTTCCAGGACCTATTTAGACATGTTGCAAAATCCCTAGAAATTCCAGTGCAAGATATAACGGAATGCTAACACAAGCTTCTCAAGATCCTGCAAACCAAATCTGCCACTAGAATTACTCTCCATGTGGATGATGCATTGCTAGACGTTGCCAATGATATCTGGCAGACACCTGCCACTATCCCGCCTACCTGTAAGAGGGCTGACAAAAATATTATATCCCTAGAAAGGACTCTGAATATCTTTTAAATCACCCCCCACCAAATTGGTGGCTGCCAATCAGCGACATAAACAAGAGTTTAATAGATCCACTGTTTATGACAAGGAGGACAAAATGATGGATCTGCTTGGCAGGAAAGTATACATATCTTCTACCCTTCAGTAATGAGTTGCAAATTACTTAGCCTTACCAGCAAACTATGACCACAACAATCATATCAAATTAGCCAACTTTATTGAATACATTCTGGAAAACAAAAAAACAATAATTTCATTCAATAATCAGAAAGGGACCCCTAATCTGCAGAACAGCCCTCTAAGCGGCAGTCGACGTCACAGACACTGCAGCTAGTACCGTTGCCACTGGGGTAGTGATGCGAAGATCCTCTTGGCTGCACTCGGCTGACCTGCTGAAACAAGTGCAGGCAACCATCGAAGATCTTCCCTCTGACAAGAAAAAGTTGTTTTCAGACAAAACTGATGAAATCATGCATACATCCAAGGATTCCCGGGCCACCCTTCATACATTTGGCATTTGCACATCGGTTACTAGACAGAGACCATACTGTTAACTCTAGGTACCAATTCCAATATCAGTACCGTTTACAGCACAGATGACAGGAACAACAATCACGTAACAAACTATACACACAACTTTGAAGACAACCTTCCAATCAGCCTTTGACAACTCAAGCATCTCCTTCAAAACCCCAGTTTTGAAATTTTGGTTGAGGGCCTGCATGACCTCCCTGAAGTTCCAGAGCCACAAACATTGCTACTCTACCAAGACCATCTGCGCCTCTTTTATCACTCTTGGGTGGACATTATCACAGACAAGTGGGGCCTAGAGATGATCAGGTTTGGCTATACCATCCCATTTACATCAAAGCCTACATCCCAGCACCCTTTCCTCTCCCTTTTCAGGGACACAACTCACGAATAACTGCTACACCAAGAGATCCTGCAGCACCTCCATGTAAGAGTGATAAAAAGGGTACCCGACCATCACAGGGGCAAGGGCTTCTATTCCCCATGCTTCCTGAAGCAAAAGAAATCAGGAGGTTGGAGACCAATCCTCGATCTCAGGAAACTGAATAAGTTCATAAAGCCATAAAAATTCAAGATGGTCACCCTCTCAATAATCATCCCAGCTCTGGAAGATGGTGACTGGTTTGTAGCCCTCGACCTCTAGGATACATATTTTCATATTTCAGTTCATCCTGCCCACAGGAGATATGTCTTTGGTCGGCTTACCGTAGGCATAGACCACTACCAATACACAGTTTCACCCTTTGGCCTTTCCCAGCTCCAAGAGTCTTCTCAAAGACTCTCTCCGTAGTCGTGGTGCATCTGCGCAAACAGGGAATCACCATATTCCCCAATCTTGATGACTGTTTGATAAGATCTTTCGCAGGCTGCAAGAGCCTTCCTTCCAGACCACAGGTTTGACATAATCTCAGAGCTAGCAAACCTAGCCCAGAATGCCTCTATGATCATTGTCTGATATTGCCTACAACTATTAGGACACATAGCTGTGACCACCTTCGTAGTAATAGATACAAGATTACACCTGCAAGCTCTCCAATTTTGGCTTGTAAACCTCATTACCACTCGATAGACAAAATAACAACACTTCCAACTGAAATAAAGAAATCCTTACAATGGTGGACAGTACCACAGAATCTCAAAGCGGGCATGCCATTCTTTCAGAAACCTCCTTCCATCATTATGTCATGGAGGCATCCCTTATGGGATGGGATGCTCAACTCAACAACATACTGTTCAGAGAAAATGGTCAACACAAGAATCAGCCTTTCATATAAACCTTCTAGAGCTCTGTGCTGTCCACAATGCTTGTTTCCACTTTTGAGACTTCATAATCCACCAGCATGTAAAAGTCATGACAGACAACATAGCTTGCATGTTTTATATCAGCAGGCAGGGGTGAGCGTGATCAAACTCCCTCTGTACCAAAGACATAAAGCTATGGAATTGGTGCATAATGAATAAAGTTATGAGTTCTGCATCATACTTGCCTGGCATACACAATACTATGGTGGATTTTCTCAGCAGATCGTTTACTCAGGAACATGATTTGGAAATTCACCCTGATCTACTAAACGACATCTTCCACTAATGGGGCTACCCCATCATCGATCTGTTTGCCACGTATCACAGCCGCAAATTGCCCAACATTCTTTTCCAGGGCAGGCATAGGGAAAGGGTCCTTGGGAGATGCATTCCTCTGCTCATGGAACTGGGACTTACTCTGTCTTCCCCCCAATCCGTTTAATCTGCCAGACGTTGCTGAAAATTCTCAATGATGCAGCAACCATCATAATGATAGCCCCAGCCTGGCCCAGACAGCCATCGTATACTCACCTCACACAAATGTCAGCAAGAGCACCAATTGCTTTCCCACTCCTAAGGAACCTTATTTTTCCCACCACAGGAGTTGCACTCTTCACCCAGATCCCAGAAGACTACATCTGATAGCCTGGTTTCTTGTTGGTTCCAGCAAGAAGGGTTACAATGCTCTGAATCAGTACAACACGTCTTGCTAAACAGTCAAAAGCTATCTATCAGAAAGACTTACCTTCAAAAGTGGCATAGATTCTCCCATTGCTGCGTCCTGAACAAAACTCACCCACTATCAGCTTCTATCCTAACCATACTGGACTATCCGCTGCACCTCAAGAAATCAGGTCTGATGATTAGCTCCATCATCCATTAGCACCTTGCATACATTGGTGATAT
>ML685785.1:11080430-11126488 GCA_007922175.1 Pelusios castaneus | reverse complement strand
ATGAAAATATAAAACCTATACCAGAGGCCCGCGTACCCACTCCCACATGGGATTTAACTTAGTACTTAAGACCATCACCAAACCACCGTTTGAGCCAGTGGCAACGTGTTCTCTCTCCCACATGTCAATGAAGGTGGCCTTCCTGGTCAACATTATATCCGCAAGAAATGTAAGTGAACTTACAGCACTGATGGCAACCCCACCATATACAATATTTCATAAAGACAAGGCCCCCCTGAGACCTCATCCAAAATGTATTCTAAAAATATCATCCTCATTTCATCTGAATCATAGAATCGTAGGGCTGGAAGGGACCTCATAAGGTTATCTAGTCCAGCCCCCTGCTAAAAGCAGGACCACTCCCACTAAATCATCCCAGCCAGGGTTTCGTCTAACCAGACCTTAAATATCTCCAAAGACGGAGATTCCACCACTTCCCTAGGTAACCCGTTCCAATGCTTCACCACCCTCCTAGTGAGAAAGTATTCCTAATAGCCAGCCTCGACCTCCCCAACTCTAATTTGAAACCATTGCTCCTTGTTCTGTCCTCTGTTACCACCGAGAACAGAATGGTATCTTCCTGTGCCTTTAACAGGGTTTCTTTAAAATACAGCCAGCTCTCTTGGACGACTTTCCCCTTCAGATCAGCCTCCCAAGGGATCCTGCCCATCAGTTCCCTAAGGGAGCCAAAATCTGCTTTTCTGAAGTCCAGGGTGTGTGTTCTGCTTCTTTCCTTTCTTCCATTGATCAGGATCCTGAACAACCTATACACTTACCAGTTTTTATGCCAAAACTACATTCCAATCTACATGGTGCTCTGCTGCATACATTTGGTGTGCAACGGGCTCTGGCCTTCTACCCAGATAGAACAAAGACCTTTAGGTCAACCAACAGACTATTCATATCAACAACTGAAAGATGGCCCCATCTCAAATCAAAGTCTTTTTAAATGGATTTCGGGCTGCATCTATACATACTATAAACTAGTGGGGGAAATGCTGCCAGAACACATCAGATCATAATCTACAAGAGCAATATCCACCACAACTGCTTTCCTGGACAGTGTTCCAGTCACTGAAATATGCAAGGTAGCCATATTGGCATTGAGACATATCTTCAGCAAACACTATGCCATTGACCAAACATCTAAATCTGATGCAGCCGTTGGACTTTCGGTCCTTTCAACACTACAAACCGATAACACTAAAGTCCCTCCATCCTATTGAGGGCACAGCTTGGAAATCGCCTAATGTGGAGCACACACAGGAACACTACTCGAAGGAGAAAAAAAAGGTTACCCACTTTGTGCAGTAACTGGAATTCCTCGAGATGTGTCCCCCTGTGGGTTCTCCTCCACCCACCTCCTCCCCTCTCTACTTTGGAGTCACACACTATGCTCTCGAATGGAGAAAGAACTGAGGGAGGGTCAATGCTGTGCGTGCTCCGAGAAGGTGCCAGAACCGGCACAAGGCAGCCTCTTGGTGCCCATGCGGCCCCAATGAGCACTGCTGGAAAGTTCTCCGATCTGTGACGCGAGGATGCGCTAGCACCTAATGTGGAACATTCACAGGGACACACATTTCAAAGAACTCCAATTACCGCACAAGATGGGTAACCTTTCTTTCATGGATCTGAGGAAGTGAGATTATGACCACAAAAGCTTATGCGTTAAATAAATTAGTATTTAAAAGTGCCACAGGACTTCTTGTCTGTCTTTTATGTGCTGTGCCACTATAAGACAATTTATGATCAGGTGCAGAAATCCCTTTGCCACTGGAATGAAGAGTTGCAGTATTTAAAATGTTATAATTTGCCTGTCTTCTCTATTTATCTGTTAGCAGCTCTCTTTACAGCATCTTTTTGTGATTAATTTAGTGGAGTTCATAAATCAAGATTAAAATATTTTTTCTTCAAGTTGATAAAGATTAAAAATCTCCTTGACAAGAGACTGTTGAAGGAAGCTGTTTGTGTTTAATTTTTCAAATTTTGTTAGTGTCTTGCTGGAGTTACTTTGCTGAGCATCTGACAGGAAATCAAGGAAGCCATTAAATGGAAACATCTTAAATTTATAGCACACAAGAACTTGTAAATAAACTTTTTCTCTTTTTGGTTTGGGCTTGCAGAAAGTAGTTTGTATGGTCATTATGAGACTTAAATCATTGCTATCATGAGGAGGGTAATGTATAGACATATTAGCCCTTGTGTTGTTTTCCCAGGGTCTGTGGGCTGACGTGACTGGCTTTTGTGATTTCAATCCAACTTGATTTTGCATAGCTGCTTTACCAGGACACTATATTGTATAAATCAGGGATGAGAGCCAGCAGTATTTAGCGGTTTGAGCAGGACTAAAAGTCAGGAAACTTCAGTTGTATACCTTCTCCCTGCAATGCCACTGATTTGCTATGAGACCTTGAATAAATCATCACAGTAGCCTATGCTTTTTTTTGTTCTGGTTTGCAAAATATTTTGCCATCAGAGCCCCCAAGTCACCCAAGTGCTGCATTCTGTGCCCCCTCCCCACCCAAAATATCCCCTGAACAAACAAAAAACCTGACTCTTGTTCATGTTCTCTGCCCACTCTGCATTGTTGTGAAGGAAGTGTCTCTAAATAATAAAACATTTATAAAATAATTATAACTGATGGGTAAGCTCAGAAAACAGGGATCCTTCCCTGTGTTCAGGGACAGTCTCTATTTCTATATTTATATACATATGCTTGTCCCTGAACATTGGAAAGGATCCCTATTTTCTAAGCTTAGCCCTCTCATTTTGACAGAAATCAATACAGTAGAATTCCATTTATCTGAGCCTCTATTATCTGGCTCTTCATATAAACAGAACCACCAGCTGCCCGGTGCTGACAGCTGCTGGGGCTTGGGCTGTCAGCCCAGAGCTGACAGAGGCCCATTCTCCAGTTTATCTGGATTTTTGGTTATCTGATCTGGCCTGATCCCAAATAGATTGGAAATCAGAGCTTCCACTGTACTTTGTCATAGTTCTTGCAAACTCTAACACACTGGCCAACTAAAAAAGTCACTAGCCCACTGAGCTGGTGAAATTGATACAGAGTGGGTGTGAAATACATGCGCCCCTGAGACTGCACTCACATCTTATTGTTACCATCCTGCTTTCTGTGCCGTTTCCTAGTGAGCATCTTCCTTGAGCCATCCTTCCCTCACTTGCAGATCCACATGGAGTCTGAAACACTGGCAGCGATGCTCAGAGAGAAGCCTGCAGGCCATCATCCATTGTTCTGCTTTTACTTCCTCTGTCCCATAGGTCAACAACAATACTGGGGGATTGTGGGAGGGATAGGAAGCGGATGTGATAGGAGTATGATAGAGTGAATGAGCAAGGATGAGATATAAAGGTGAGATGTAGGAAGGGAAGAGGGAGAAATATTTAAATAAGGGGAAGGAGAGGAACAGAGTGAGGAGGAAAAAGAAAGAAAAAGAAAATACCTCTCTGGTTACTGCTAAAACCATCTATTTTTTTAAACCACCTCTTACAGGTTAAATCTCTATTTTTTCATTTTGGAACTCTGTTTATCCTACAGATTACAGGGTCTTCCTGATTTGATTTTTTTGGTCTGCAGATGCATTTAGCAGACTATTGTATGTAAGTTGTCTTGAAAATTTATGTTCTACTGATGATATAAATCCCAGTTCATTGCCCCAAATCCAGCAAACACGGATAAACTCATTGCTGTCTAGGACTGGAATTTGAGTGTAACCTTCAAGGTTATGGGGAGGGAAGTGCCTGGAGATGGGGGAGGCTTTGTGGTCTTTTTCTGCTTCATTTTTTACATTGGAAATTAAGGCCTTATCTACTCTGAAAGACTGATTATTATCTTATGGTGAAAGAGTGAAGACGCTGAAAGGTGAAGCAACAGAGGGAAGGGGATTTTTAAAAATTTTGCTGTTCAAACTTCTTGAGTGACTATTAAAATTCAGTGACTAATGGAAACACTGGAGAGAAAATGTCTTTGTTAAAAGTACACCACCTGTGCACTTCAGCTAATACATGAGCTCATGCTACGCCGCTTTTTAAAACCCGGCAAGAGATCCACCTGGAAAACTTGAGAATACCAGCTGTGAAATTTGAGATGCTTTGGGGGTGGGGTGGGGGGAAGTCAGAAAAATTTAAATAAACATAACTCCACACCTTTTCAGGCCTTCTTTATGCTCTTTAAAAAGACACAATCCCAATTTTTAAAAAACTGAGAGTCCTTTTAGAGTGGGATTTTCTCCCACGGAAGCTCATTCAATAAATAAATGTGTTAGTCTTTAGAAGTGCCACTGGGCTCCTTGTTTGTTTTGCTGAACTAGACTAACACGGCTCCCTCTTTGGAACTTTTCTCTGTTGGATTGGAAGCTGGGATTGGTACCATCTGTTCCCAGAACAAGCAGTATCTGAGTAATACCACAGCAGTTTTTCTAGCTCATGTCCCACATTTCTCAACCCTGTCTTGAAGGGGCATACAGTCTCCAGGTCAAATGGAACTGAAGACACTAGCACAAACAAAAATCTGACTTGTTTTAGTGCTGCGTTAAAACATGAGTGGTTAGTGTCTGACCCCCTCCTATTTAATGTGCTTCTTCAGCTTTTCACTTTAAAGAGGACATTGAGGAGTAATTTCAGCCCTTATCAGTTTGCTGACAACTATACGAGCCTCTCTCCTGGCTCCAGGCATTGAATGCAGGGTGTGAAACTTCTCATTCTTGCACTGAAATGGTCCTGGACAAAGTTTAACCAAATGGATTGTATGGAATTTGGGGGGGGAAGGTACATATAGAGGTAGGATTGCTAGTTTTAATTGGTTGATACCAAGAGCAGCATCTATTTCCAGCCAAACTTAATTTCAATATTTCAACACTCTGGGAGAAAGGAATGATGAAGAGTGAACTTCCAAAGGGCTGCTTTTATCTTGTCATTTGAAATATAGTCCCAGGCTGTATTGGTCTGCTTTTTGTAGTGAGCAGCAGGACAGATCTGAAGGGTTGGAACTTACAAGCCATTTAACTTCCAGCTGCATATCTTTCCTTGGCTGGAGAGCAACTTCTGTCTCGGGGCTCTTTAGAATCATCATTATCGACTATAGAATCTTTCATCCATCTGACATTTGTAGCATTTTAGGGAGTGTGATTGGAGAGGCTAACCCTGCTTTAATCCTCCCAGAGTGCTTCCATAGAACCCTGGGTCCTCTATAAATGTCAGGTATGGACAGTTTGCCATCTTATCAGATACAGTGGAGTTAGCTCTTGCCCTCCTCTTCCTCTTGGGAAGGGTCTGTTGCAGCACACAGCAAGGGAAAGGAAAAACGATTACCTGGCTTATTGCCAGGAGCACGACGGGAGTTGCAAAATCCTTGGTATTCACTGATCAGAATTTTTTTGAGTTACTTGAAAAGAACACACTTAACCTAGATTCTGCCTATTCCTATGTCCATCTTTGCCTTCCAGAAAGTGGGAAATTGTCTTCATGTTACCTGTGAAGTGGCACAATCTTCATGCTACAACTTAAGGGATAGTGGAGAAGTCTCTGAGAGCACTCCACTCAATGATTTTATGGATCAGAGCTGTGTTTATTAGAATTGGAGCTGGGAAAATTTTTTTTAATGACTAGGTTATTAGTTGAAAAATACAGTTTTGGTCAACTTACATCTAGTTGCAAACTTGACATGAGATCACCAAATAGCTCTAGCCAAAATTGTTTTGGGAGGAGTAGATTAACAAAGGTGTCCTAGTGCCATTTTATAACTCCTAGCCCACTTATCTGTGTACTTATCTAGGATGTGAGAGATTCAGGGTTCAGTTCTTTCCTCTGATTTTGAGCAGGGATTTAAATTTGGGTCTCCCACCTGCCCAGAAACTGCCCTAATCACTGGGTGATGGTTTTCTTGGGCACGTCTTGGTCTCAGTCTCTCCTTTTGAACATGTTCCACTTTATATGAAGGAGTTGGATAGTCTCTGGGCAGAACTAAAGATTATAAAGCGGGAGGAGGGGGAATAAAAACCTTCTTCTCTGGCTAGTTTGGAAATCTGGCCCTTTAAATATGCCTGGGAACAAAATGTTTCTGGTTGAACATAATGTTTTATGAATGAAAAAACAGTTGTTTGCCCAGCTCTAACTGAAAATTCAGATTCTAATTTGGAAAAGAGAAGGTTCGATGTGAGCTACAAGAGAGCAATTATGCTAATTTAAGTCAACCATTCCTCTTTAAACTAGAGAGAATACAGCTGTGAATTTGGTTTTCTTACTACTAAACCTTGGAAGATTGCTGTGTGCCAATTTAAGTGAAAGGATATCTTGGATATTCAACAGGTAAATGCAGATTATCCAAATCTGAAAGCCCAGGATTTCTTGCACTGTTTGACTGAAGCAGCTAACTGCAGATTAATTACTTATGATCACCTGGTCCTGGCGCTCAACCCAGTCTCTACGCTGCTTCCCTTCTTCTCTTATTTGGACTATACCACAGTTATTTTACCTAAATCCCCAGCTTGCCTACTAATAAATTAGGGCTTATCTGTACAATAAAAACAGTGCACTTTTATAGCACTTTCTGTTCAAGGGTCTTAAAAGCGCTTCACAGACAGTAATCGAATCATTCGGTGCTACTATGAGGTAGGTATGATAACCATTTATATAATGTATAAAACTAAGGCATACACAAATAACTTGCATCAAGTCAGAGTGATAATGCTACAAATGGAACCATGCTTTCACCATGAAATCATATTTCCTTATACAACAAGATAGAATATCTGTTTTAAATTACAAAGACTTGAGGTGCCCTGTGGTGGCACTCAGTTTGCTGCTGGATAGTCGTCATTTCTATTTATATTTTGTACTTGTTGGCTAGCAGTTCTGCAAATCAACCTTTTGGGTACAGTTTCTTAAATGCCGCATACAGGGCAACCATATGGCTCTTCCAGGGATGGCAGAGCCAGCGTTTGAGCAGCTACCACAGCATAAATCACAGAGCAAGAGGAATAGTGCAACTGTTGTGAACTAAAACCTCGTGTTGACCCAGCTCTTTGCAACTTGTTCCATCTCCTGCCTGATGTAACTGTAGGAATTTGTGTGTAAATCCTCCCCGCCCCCAGTTGTCTCTCAGTGCTGGGAATGAATTGTGGTGCGTTTAGATTTTGAAACAGCCATGAATTGTTATCAACTAAGGTCCTTCTCTTATTAGCAGCTAACAGGAGTAAAACATTGATCGTCCTTTAGACATGGGAACAGAACCTTGATGTGTTTCATTAAAAATGTTCTGTTTAGATGACACTTCCATTTCTAGGGATGTACAGAAATAGTAGATAACCCTGAAGAGCCACATGTTCCATTGAACTAGCAGTGGACTAAGATGTCTGCCGTCTAGGATGCAGTTTTGAATATGATTCAGGCTGAAAAAAATTCCTTTCAATAACTAACAGCTGTTTATTCATCTAGATCAAATTAATTTTATCTCCAATCATTTCCTTGCTGGACAAATTTGTACATCACATGATACCATCACATTTGTCAGTAATTGATCCCTTTGTCTTCACCCCCAGTAGACGTTAAGGTTTGAGGGTGAAGTTCTTTGGCCCGCAAGAGATTGGTGCTTCATTTACATAAGTTATGGGGGAAGCCGGTAATATTACAACTCCATGTTGTACTTTCTTTGTGGATAAAAAATTTCAGACTCCAGCAGCTTTCAGCAACGCACATCTCATTAAAATGTGTGTTGTAGGCGGAGCTGGCAGCAGTGCCTGTGTTGAATGCCTTCCACTGTGTGTGTTTATAAATATATAAAAAACATATTTCATATTTAACAGAAAACAATGCAAAGAGGATAAAAGTATCTTTGTGACATATAGCTTGCACTCTGAAATAGAGGAGTGTGCTGGTTTTTTGCAAATTAGAACATTGCCATAACTTGACATACTTTTTTTTTTTCTCTCTTACTACAAAATGCTGGCCTTTCATGTGTGTGATTGGCACTGGGCTTGTTTTGTGTTTGACCTCTCCAATCAAGGGAATTTAAACTTCTATTCTCCCGGCATTAGTATGGCAGTCATGGGAAATCTCAAACAAGATGGATCTTATTGCAGCAGTTGACACAAGTTGTGCTTTTATTTATTTATTTTTGATGTTGGATACTGATTAAAAGTTTCCAAGCATCCTTTAGCTATGTTATAAAGCTAGCCAGCCGAGAGCTTGGCAGCTGCTGACCAGGGGAGATGTTAGCGGACACTGGACAAGATCACAGTGGGTAGCATCGGTGTATGTAACTCAGAAAGCTGGGAAAGGTGTAAACAGATCCCCAATTTAGCTGTAGAATGGGCTCTGCAAACACTGGTTTATTGGCCAGTGGCTCCTGCTTTACTAACCTATAACCTTTGCAATACTCAGAGGTGCTGCCCACCCGCCAGCCTTGCCTTTGAACCCCTCTTGGCTCCTGCCACCTCAAAGACTTGCAGTCAGATTCCTGTGTTTTGCTTGGGACCTCACCTCTCAGCAGGATGCCTGCAGCAGGGAAAACTGATCTACCCTTAGAACATAGACATATTTGAAGGCGATACCCCTGAGGTTTTAAACCTATTGCTTTGTGTTTCAGGAGCTGTCTGTCACTTTTCAAGAAATGTGGCTGAACCTTCCCCCTCCTACTCCCCCTTTACTGGGCAGTCACATAACATTTGAATGTTTCCTACGATTGTGTACACATTATTGATTTTGTTCTTCTCTGGACTGTTCTGGCCTTCATAACTGTTACAGCAGAAATCTAGATTGTCATAGTTTTGATTTTGTGTGGCTAATGGAGAGGAAGTGTTCAAAGCAAAAACAAATCTTGCCGTGTAGTTATAGTCAAAATGACTCTGTTTAAAATGGCATTATATAGGTTTATATTTATCCTTTCTCAATGACTGCCTAATCAACTCAAAGGATCAATCAACATTGCTTTTGATTTGGGATCTAAAAATCAAGCTGTGTTCCCCTCTGCATTTTACACCTTCACCAATTTATCTGACAAATACAGTTTTCCAAAAGGCAGAATAGACTCCAACTTGCTCTTCTGTAGTGTATTGGCTCTGCAGCATATACAGAAATAAACCTTGGTTTGCTGTAAATTAGGAATATCTAAGTTGAAAATCCAATGGGACCAAAGATGTTCAGAAAACAGGGTCTGTTTCTGCATACCTATTTTTCAGAGTGTAAGTGCACTTTAACTGTTTTTCCTTTTTACACCATTTTATTTTGTTCTGGTCTTCTCCCCAGTGGGTCCTTCTGCATGTTTTTGCCCCATTCTCTTCATTTGGAAGGTTTTTGGGTCCCTGTGACTAGAACGCATTTTTACTGCTGATCTGTGGTGTTATGAGGACAGAGATGCTAAGTTTGTCAGTCAGCCTTTTTGAGTCTGTGATTGCTGTAACTACCTTTTGCAGGAACAGGGAAGGAATGTGGGTTTCAAAGAGCTGTCCAATACATTAGTCACAGCAGAAAGTTTGCAGTGGGGGAGTGATAGTAGATCCAACTTGAGCAGAGTGGGTGGGAAATCCTGCATTTCTTCTGTCCTGTATGTCCCGATTCCCAAGACTAGTCTGACATACCCAGAATGGGAAATGCTTTCTTAAAACCTACTATATTAAGGATCATGATAGTCTTGGATTTAAAAGCCATAGAAATGCAGCAACCTCATGGGCCAATATGGGAATAATTCTTCCTGTCAGGTAGTAGCTGTGTATATTGTATAGTTGCAGCTGGACCTTGAACAAAGTGATGCTATTGTGAATTGACAAAAATGAGATGAGGAGGAAAACTTACAGACAAAACTAACTAGATACAGGAATAATTTGAAAAAGCAAATCTTTAACAGAGACCTGTTTACTATTCTATATCATTTTGGTATCTGAGTGTGAAATGCATGGGTTACTATAATTATACCTTGCAAACTAGCAAAGCCAAAATGAGAGACAAGGACTGAAATAAAAACATAGTGCAAAAAACTTAACCCAATGTGGAATTAATGTCTTTGCTGGCACTAACATTTTCCTTTAACCTCAGCTCCAGGAGTCAGCATTTGGGATGTCAGTAGTTTACAGCAATAAAATTGAGACCCCCTAAAAGTCTGCTCCCAGGCGACTAGTATCTGGAAGGTCAAACTAGCATTTTGAACTCTGACCTTTCTGTCTCTGAGCATTGACAACAAGTACAACCACCAAAAAAAAAAAAAAAAGGCAGTGGTAAAGATTTGGTTTCCTCTTTTCATTCTCTTTCTCAAAAGGGCAAATATACTTGTTTAATCTATGATCAAAATGACTACAGTGCAGATTCAAAGTAAGATATTAGATTAGATTATTAAGTACATTGAAAATTTCATCAGGTCAAATTAAACTGTACCTAAAATTAATGTTAAAAGAAAAAAAATCCTGTATTTTCAGTTTATAAAAATATCTGTAGTAGAATGTCCCTAATCTCCACCTCCCTCTTTTCAATGCTTGTGACATCTCTTAGCCAGTGTTTCAGATGAACTTAGGCTGTAGGGGTGGTAAGAGGGGCCATGGATTATCTTACATCTGCTCTGACCCTGTGGCATACATTGTCATAACCAGCACTGCTGATGCCCAAGGCAAGAACCCACACAAGTACATTTGTGACTAATGAAGAACAGTTGAGAGGTAGGACAGCGTCGATGGATATTTGTGTTCTGTTTAGCTTCCACAAACTGCTTGATACAAAGGATTTTTACCTCTGTAGGTTTCTCATGTGGCTAGGCAAAGTTAAATAAATGCAATACACGCCTGGCTTCATGTGGCCCCGGGACAGGCAGTTCAGCACAGTTGGGAAGTATGGGATGAACAGTAGATGAATGTACAGAAATAATGTTAAAATATCAGTTATGTTTAATAAAATAAATTGGTCATTAAATGTGAGAAAATGTTCGAGGTATGTGATATTTCTACAAGTCGCTCTTCTCCTTTATTCTCTATTCACTAATTTACCAGAAACCCAAGCCAGGTTTAATAATGCTTACCTCAACTTAGACATTTTTTCATGTTTTGTACAATATTAACTTAAATATTTAAATATTTTAGAAAATTTGTTTGGTCAGGAAATACAGAATGAGTTTATTAATACTCCATTGATTTAATCAGTCTAATATTAACATTCCTAATCTTTGACCTATATATGGCAAGAGGCTTTAACTTTTTGCTTTCAGCCCAAATTTTCAAAAGTTATTTGATCTTGGATACCTCAATTTTTGGATAATCAAATTAAGACACCTTAAAGGGGCCTGATTTTTAGGAAGCGTTGAGCCAACCATCAAGACAGGCTAATCACTTGTGAACATTTAAGGTACATTGTCATCTATTTCATACAGAATCTATTTGTTCCATTTGGAAATCAATAGGAAGTAAGCTCCTAAGCATATCAGTCATTTCTGAAAATTGAATGTGGGTGCCTAAGCCAGATAAGCACTTTTGAAAATTTTACCCCAAATCTTTATCCCGGGCTATAAACTACACATTGCTGTATGACCCAAAATTGTGCAGTCTTCAGTGAATTTTTCTTAAATCCTGCCTACCAGAGGAAGCAAAAAAGCTGACTAAAGCATTCAGAGGTGTCTTGCCCAAGGAGTTGAATACAGACAAACTGATTCACATGTTGGCAGTGAGGAATTCATCAGCACAGCAAGCTACTTATGGATAGAGTAGGGGCATTCAGTTTGGAGGACTGCTAAATGGCAGTTTAAACTCTGAGATGTTGGAGATGTTCTGTTAGACAAGGGGTCCCCATATGTGGTCCATATGGTACGTTTGGAGGAAGCTTGCAATAAGATGGAGCATAACTTGCTAGGATATGTAGTCCCTGAGGTCTCTGCTTCTTGATTGAAGATGACTGGGGCTACAGTCAGCTCTACTTTATGTAAATTTTGAGCCTGAAGGCTTCTCTTGGCAAGCTTCCAAACGAGATTTCTGCTAGGCGAAGTTTTGAACATTCCTTTGTGCAACCTTGAAAAAATGTTTGCTGAGGTTACCATATTTAGCAACGGGCCAGAGGGTTGCAGTAGTCAGTTACCTTAGTAATATTTGTTAGTGAAATGCTAGATTTAGAAGTCTTGGCATTCTACAAATAACAGGAGGGGAAAATGTTTTATCCTTCTATAGAATCTTCCATCCATGGATTTCAAAGTGCTTTATAATCAAGTAGGCCTCACAACATCTCTGTGCGATAGGTGTTGCATATGTTGCACAGATGGGAAAATGGAGGCATGAGGTTAAGTGAATTGTATAAAGCTAAACAGTGGGAAAAATGGCAGTCAGTAATAAAACTGAAAATACCTGGCTCCCAGGATAACTTGTAGGTTACGCTCTTTCCTTTTGCCAGAGATACTCCAGCTTACCTGATCAGGGAGTGGAAGGTTTATCTGAAAAAATCACTGTGGGGTGGAAATGGGTATCTGCGCCCACACCATATAAAAGGAAAGCAGTTAATGTAGAGTAACCTCAGCCAGTGTGAAAATGGTAACACTTCAAGGCCTCATAAACCTTTTCAGGAGTGGCGCTTTGGGAACACTTGGCTCCTGCAGTGGAGTAAAATCTTATAATAGCATGGCGCCTGACCTGGAGGTTGGGAGAAGTGGTGCTTTATGGGCAGTTAAATTTTATTGCTTTCTTCAAAATTTCTTTTCTGTTGACTTTGCCCATTCTCATCAAACTGTGGACTGGATAAATGATAGAAATCTAGAAGCTTCTTTTTAAAGAGGATTCTTCTCCCTCCTGAGATACACACTCTCTTCAGCTATAGAATAAAGTGCTCCTTTCCTCATGCCCAGTGTTTTTCTTTTATCAAACTAAGCAGAAGGTTTACCTTGATCTGTCTTGTACTCTGTGCTGGAGCACCATTAGTGGCATTAACACTGGGCCTTGTAAACATTATATGAATAGACTGTGTAACCCGATGCTATGCTGGCTTGTTAAGAGCTTGTAAAGAGATGCTGGGCCCCCAAGTGTGTTTATTTCTAAGAAAAATAACACCTTGCTTAAATAAATGTTACTTTCACTGAGTGGGCTACCCTCTTCTTGCAGGCTGCTGTCTGTTGTCTCCTGTGAAATTATTTGTAAATGCTTCTGTCCCGTGCTCCGCATTCATTAAAGCAGTGTGATTGTTTCACTGCAATCAACTTGACCGAAGTTGTCAGCTGTAGCCAAGTAGGAAGGGAATCATTGGGTTTCAGTGCTTTGTGTCATCTTGCTTAAGGAATTCCAAGAATAAGTATTTATGAGCAGGACATTGGAGTGGTACCTTTTTAAATTTTAAGGTTTAGTTTTTTTTTTTTGCTTTGTAACTATTTTTTTCTATCCTGAATTTGCTAGGGACTTGTTTTATTCTCCATCTTACAAATACTGCTGCAGCTATTAGATATACTACAAAAATTGCTTTCTCAACCCTCTCCCCCAATTCTATACAAATAGAATCATCTGGATGTTGGTTCCTTTTCATAAAGCGATCATTTAAGGGTTTTTTAAATTATTACATATATTAAGCAACTTTAGTTCTGATTAAAATGCTAGAATTGACCGCTTAGCAGAATATTGATGGTGGTGAAAGCTTCTTTCATGCTGGTTCCTGTTGAGGCTTATGTGTATAGTGCTGTGGCACCTTATAGACTAACAGATTTTCTTCGGCATAAGTTTTCATGGGCTATAACCCACTTCGTCAGATGCTGTACACAGACTAACACGGCTTCCCCTCTGGATATGTCTATAGTGCGATCAGAGCCTTTTGGCTTGCAGAGATCAACTCTAGGGTTGAGTGGGGCAGAGAAAGGAGTTCAGTCTCTATAGCTGGCTCAGTCTTTAATTACTTTTCTGAGACTATGAAGAAGGGTATCAAATTGTTAGCTGCAGTAGTGTGTTTGTTAAATGGACTGTAGGAATTGGACTGAGACCATTTAATTTCATACAGGTTACTGAACAGACCTCTAATGGTAGCTTAGTTGGCAACCTAGTCTAGGTCATTCTCCATTCTTTGGGCCATTCAATCTCTTGAATTTGAAGGGTTGGTAATTAGTGGAGGTAGGCTCTTTGGCAGAAGGTTTCATCTTTTTCTCCTTGGATTTGTCTAGAATCTCTTGCCCATTTAGCAATGTAGGAAGATTAGGGTGATTGCAGTTTCTGGATACCTATTCTTGCTTCCCTGCAGGTTGTGCCCCACCCCCTATGGGTTGAGAATCTCTGGATTAGTGTTTGTTTTTCCTTGTACTGTTAACAATGCCTTTAAATATATGTTTGAGACTAATAAAAGCTGGTGAAGATCTAGGCATCATCATTTAGCTGGGAAAGAGACCGACGTACGTTTAAATTGAGAATTCTCTAGTGAATCCTGGAAGTACTCCTGATTTCATCCATGTATGAATAAGATACCTTTCATAGCTGAATTAAGTGGTATCGTAACACATTTTTAAGGTTATGGGTATCTGGGATTGGGAATAATCATTGTTACAATAGTTGGTATTCCTGTCCTACTAGGCGTATGTGTCCTCCTGGTTTAGGAATTTTTTCCCAGGGAAAACTGGCAAAAGGTCTGGGGTTTTTTGCCTTGCTCTGTAGCATAGAGCATGACTCAATTGCTGGTGGATTCTCTGTACTTTAAAGTCTTTAAATCATGATTTGAGGACCTTAAAAACTTAGTCATAGGTTAGAGGTTTATTGCAGGAATGGATGGGTGAGTTTCTGTGGCCTGCATTGTGCAGGAGGTCAGACTAGATGATCATATTGGTCCCTTCAGACCTTAGAGTCTAAGAACTGTATCCCTGCTAATATTTGGGCATAGTTATTTCATTTTTAATTTTACAAAGTGTCCATTTCTACCAAATGTATAAAATAGCATAGATTAGTACCTAGAATGGCACAAACTGGAAAAAAAAAAGTCTTTGAAACATTGAAGAAATGCAGCTCTGCCCAGTCACCATATGAAAATAGTCTTTGCAGCATGCACAAGGAAGATCTTTTCCAGTCCTGTGTGCTATGTTCCTTTACCCTGGAGGTCAGGTAGTAAGGGCTGTATCATAGCAGAAAGTATGAATTTAGGGTACAATAAGGATCATATGTGTGGAAAACAAAAAACTTTCTTGGCGGCCACAGCTGAAGTCAGACCATCAAAAAACAAACAAAGAAACAAAAAAAAAAACCAGCCTGGATGGACACTCCCATACTGGTGGTATAGTCTGTAATTATCTTTAACCAAACTAGTGATCGTGAGTGCTCCTGAATTGTAATACTAGCTTAATACAGAGTTACAGATGGTCCCCTTAGACACTCTAGCCTAGACAAACTTGACTGCTGCGATGAAATGTTAATAAACCCAAAAATCTTCACCACAGGGATCACTTATCTAGTGATCAATGGATGCTCAGGACCTTACACCAGAGATAATGCTGTAGTCAATCCTTCAGCAAACTAACTAAAGAAAAAGAAATGAGTTACTACAAGATTAAAGCAAACACAATGTATTGCAATTGGATCAAAGTATGTAGTGCAAAATGATAGCAGGGATGTTAAATTTGCTAGTTTTCTATAAGTTCCTCTGGGCTGCTCAAGTAGATTTGGGAACCTCAGTCCTTCTGTTTAAAATTTCCCTGGTTCGAATTCACTAGTCTAGAGATGGGGTAGGAAGGTGTGGTATGGGGCTTTTGTTCTCACCTTTTATATCTTCACCCTTTTTTGCTGAGAAAATCCAGGCTTTATCATGGGTCTGACAGTTCAGTGGTGTACGGGTTTTGCCATTAGTCTTTCATATGAATTGTCAATTTTGCTGACACCTCCTGTGTACGTGCCATCAGAGGTGTCTTTGAGAGGATATGCAGAGGTTCATATCTACAGTTCTTTTTTAATCCCTAGAGAACTAACATGTGGGCATTTCTAGTGTTGCAATATGTTTGAGTTACAAAGATATACCAAAATTTCATAACGCCATATACAATGTTGATATACAAATTATAACAAGATAATATTCAGCAGATTGCAACTTTCCCAGTGATATTTCACAAAGCATACTTTGTAACAATGGTGACTGTATGAGCATAGTGGTCACCTTCCCCTTTAGACAGCATCACAGCTTGTATATTTTCTAAAAAACCACTACACCCTACTGAAACGACACTCTATTTCACATGCTTCTCCTACTGGAGAGAGGATGAGAGAACAGACATCATGTGACAGATGTGTAGTCTCATTGCTTAATGCACTACTAGAAGGCACTCAGCTACTATAGGGATGAGCATGGTACAGGGATCTGTATAGAATATAATGTCATTTGTTACTGGGTGCTGCCCAGTTGATCATCTTCATATTCAATCAACTTTACCTGTGACAGTGGAGAACTTCTCACAGGAAGAAACACTGAATGGTTTCCTGAAGGAGGCCAAATACCCGTATCCAGCAGAAGATCTGCCTGCTGAAGCAAGTCCACCGATCAGCCGTCTGCAGATACCTTGTCAAAGAAAGCAAAAACATGTTTTGTCACAGCCATGGCATAAAATATCAATTGGTGGCATATAAATTATTTGTTGAACTCTGTGATTTTTGTTGTTGATCCTCTAGCCTTCTTCCTTCATACTTTGATGTGGTGTACAGTAATAGATGATCAGTAAAGGCAGAGTAAAGGGAAGGGTCATGTAAGAGCCATTGATGACTGTACTTTGTTTTCCTTCAGAGAACTCTGAAACTTAACCATTAATCCCAGGAATCAGACTAATAGATAAAGCCCTGCAAATCTGTGGATATCTGCATCCATGGGTACAATGCGGATAGCCACAGACCATTTCTTGCGGATGCAGATTGGATACAGATCCACGTATTTTTATCTGTGCAGGGCTAGAGCCTTGCAAATACGTGGATATCTGCATTATATCCGCATCCGCAGATACAACACGGATATCCGAGGACCATTTCTTGCAGATGCAGATCGGATGCAGATCCAAATATTTGTATCAGTGCAGGGCTCTACTAATAGAATAGGTTGTCTACCTCATGAGAGTAAATGGGAACTGGACCTCAACTTGAAGAAAATGATTTTCCATGTCATGAGTTTAGTGTCCTCACCAGCCCTTATATTAAAAACAAGATCTAAAGGATGGATCTCACACAAGTGGTAACCCCGTTGAATGTTCTCAGCTTTTTATAGCACTTCTCAGATTCAGAGCACATTACAAAGATTAACTAATCTTCCAAAACCACACTGAAGTACATAACTATTAATATCCCAGTTTTGTAGATGAAGAAATAGAGGCAGAGAGTTTTGTGATTTGCCCAAGGACACAGAGGGCATTAGTGTCAGAGCCAGGAATAGAATGTAAGCTTTCTCTATTCCTTGTCCTGTACTTGGACCGTGTTAGTAGACTATGTGTGTATCACTGATTGCCCACCCAATTCCTAAATTTTTCTGTTACCCTCTGATAAAAGCTGTTCAATCACATACACTGTAAAATAGAAAATTAAAATTATTTTGACTTAAACAGGGAAACACACAATCTCCCTGGTAAAATAACTTACTTACCACGTTGGATAGCAGAGAATAACTAGCCACATTAATCAGCTCTGTTTTATAAAGCAAACGAGGTGGGAAGGAAGTAATGAGCCCTCAAAACATCTGTCTGGAGACTTACAATCCCCATAGAAGGTTTTGGGTTTTGCCTTAAAGAAACACAGTTCTAAAAAATTACAACCAAATGTTGAAACATTTTCTATCTAGCTCTTCATCCCAAATTAATAATTACATAAATATTAGTCTGTAAAGAGTAAATTCCCTTTACCCCCTTCTCCCTTCCTGTTCCTGGTGCAAACATATAATTCTGCCTGCCACTGAAAATATTCTTGCAGCAAAAAGAAGCTGGTTCAGAGAAATTTCTGCTATATTCAAAAAAAGGGAGAAAGTGTCTAAACAGGTAATGCTCACAACCATTTGTCTGGAGGTGTTGGTTATCAGAGAGATGAATAATCACAAGTCTAGCATTGCCAGTAAAAATGTTACCACATTAGGGGAAATGGGTGTACCATTTACTAGCAGAAGTAGCACTCGGGATTCTGCAGTAACTTAGTATGTAACTGCTGCTGCTGCTGCACCTAGCTAGGCTATGTAAAATTATTTCTCTAGCAATTAATTTCTCTCTTGCAGAAAACCTCTAAAACTATTTATTAGTCAACATGCAGATGAAAGGTAAAAGATTTTTTTAAAAAAAAGTTCTGTCTACTTATGGTCATTACAGATTTTGGAAGAGAAGGGTTGCTAAATCTGTTGTGGTCAAATTTTAATTCTCACTCTTCCTTTGGTTTCCTTTAGGATCTTCTGTAAGACTTGTGACTTATTCTCTGTGGGTATGTCTACATTGCAATCAAAAATTTGCAATGAGGCCCTGCCAGCTAGCTGGAACTCACAGGGCTCAGGCCAAGGTGCTGTTCATCTGTGGTGTAGATGTTTCAGCTTGGGCTACCACCAGACTACTAGGACCCTCCAATCTTGCATAGTCCTAGAGCAGGGGTTGGTAACCCCTGGCACGCATGCCAAACCTGGCATGTGCGACTGTTGTCAGCAGCACACAGTGCTGCAGTTTCTTCGCCCTCTGGCCCCGCCCCCCAGCAGGGTCTGGGGACTCAAGAGCTGCGTGCACCGAGGCTCCTGTCCCCTGCTGGCCTTTCCCCGTCATCTGTAAGTTCTTCATCTTCAAGCGCCTGACCAAGTGGGATCTTCTCCTATGAAAGCTCATGTGATAAATAATTTGTTAGTCTTTAAAAGTTTCACCAGACTCCTTGTTTGCTTTGTTGGACTAGACTAACACGGCTATCCCTTTGGAACAATGTATTTCTGTGGTGTCTGAAGTGATTCGGTCTATACATGGTTAGTAAAGTGCTTTGGGTTCCTGCTAGATGAAAGACCCCGTAGAAAGGTAACTAATTGTTGAATAAACTCACCTACCCTCAGGATGTAGTCTTTAAAATATTCTTAGGTGACAAAGCCGGTGCTTAATGTTCTTTCCCCATAGTAAGATAAAAAGTCTTTTAGGTTGTGCTACCATTGTTGTTCTCTATGATCATTGTTCCTAATGAGCAGTGGGTCAGTTACTTTTTGTATTATTTGGATAGCTTTTCCTTTCCAAAGTATAAAACCGAAACAGTCTGAAGAGCCTGGCTTATAAACTGCCTGCAAAGTGATGTGATGGGAGCGAGGGCTTGGCAACAGACCCCTGTTTTCTTCATAGGTTGGCGCCATTGCTCAGGAACATAATTGAGTCTGCTTGTGACTTTGCATCCTCAACTCTTTCAGTAATGAAATCTTGGATTTATTGTGCTTAGTTATGCTGCTATTTAACCTGAAGAATCCCAGAGATCTTTACAAGTTCTACATACTGGATTCACTTCATTCTTTAGTGAAGAGCAGCCACTTCCAGGTTGGAATGCAGCAGCTCTTGAGCATTACGCATCTACAAAACAGTTGAATGTTCTTATCCAAAAGCCTGTTCTGCCAAGACAATGGGGTTCCCCAAAAAACCTTTTGAGGAAGTTTTTTTATTTTGCTATCATATCACTAGAGCTGTCCTTCCTGCATTGTTTCAAAGTCCCGTGGGCAGAGTTAAATAGTACTTGGGTAGGGGTGTATATTATCCTTTCTGTTTGTCTTCTGGCTCTGCAAGCTTCATATGCTGTCAGTGCATCTGGAAACATCTTTCCTATCATGTGGTCTCTCACCTAGATTCACATGCATACTCCTGCAGGCTCACGCTAAAGCTTGTGGGATCCTAAAGAGGTGTGCCTACTGGACACTTCAGGATGCTGGAAAAACTAAGCTCAGAAAACTCACTTTTGTTAGGCCAAGGCACTTGGGCTATGATCATGGCAAACACCTTTCCTTTTGGGTTAGATGTGGTTCTTTGGGATCATTTGATTCTGGGCTTCTAAAATTAAGTGTCTCTCTCTAATACCGATTTGTATCAGTCAGAATATTCATTACCAAACCTGTTTACTCCTGTTTGTCTTCGGAGAAACTGAATCTGGATTGAAACTTGTCAGACAGTCTCAGCCTAGAAGTGACTCATTCATGAAATTTTTGTACACTTGTCTGTTTGAATAGCTCTATTTTTTTGAAGAGCCTTGGTTTAGACCAAAGGCATACAAATTTTACAACACCCATGGCTGTGTTTGAAACTTGCCGGGAGGGCCAGCCTTAGCGGTAGGCAAACTAGGCAGCCGCCTAGGGCTGCCTATTTTAGGGGCTGCGCTAATTTTGAAAAAAAATATTAAAATGTCTGTAGCTAGGGCGAGGAGGCCCCCACTGGGGCGGGATGGTGAGTAACGGAGAGGACAAGCTGCCGGGGGCACCGGTAGCCGGGGTGTGTGTGTGTGTGTGTGTGTTTTCCAGGGGTAAAGTATGCCGGAACACTGTTCTGGTGTCCAGCAAAGCAGAAGACTCGGGTGGAAGGCTTGTTCCGCCATCCTGTCCTGCTGCAGCCAGGCTGGGGCGTTTCAGATCTCCCACCCTGAGCATGCTCAGACAGAGTATGCTCAGGGCAGGAGCGGCCTGGCCAGGGAGCAACTCTGAGTCCTTGTACCTCCGGGCCTCTGGCCGGGTAAGGGGGGCCAGAGGAGTGGGGAAGGGGGGGGGGAAGAGGAGCGGGGAAGGGGCTGCGGGGGGCCAGAGGAGCAGGGAACGGGCCTGGGGGTTTGGGGAGCTAGAAGTCGGATGGGGAAGGGGCTGCGGAGGGGTGCAAGCGGAGCGAGGAAGAGGCCGGGGGAGGGATTGGGGAGCCAGCAGTCAGGCAGGGAAGGGGCCCGGGGGGGGGGGGGAGGAGTGGGGAGCCGGTGGGCAGGCGGGGAAGAGGCTTGGGGGCAGGGGACCAATGGGCGGGCAGCAGAGGGGCCCCTTTTGGGGACAACACCAGGAAGGCCCACTGGGAGGATCTTCCACTGGCACCACACCATCTAGCGCCAGTGTTCCCCACACCCTCTGGCACCCCACCCCACCTCTGCCCTGTCCTCTCAAGCTCCCCAGCCATTCCTTCTTTGCCATCCATCCCCGCTACACTCCCCTGCCAGGGTACCCCTTCCTTTCCTACCACTCCACAGTTCCTATGCCTTATCTAGCCAAAATTTGCTCACTGGACCCAGTGACAAAACGTCCTTTGACTTCAGTGTGACTGAAGATCAGGACCTGTACTTGTTGCTTAGAAGAGAGGGGGAAAAGGTGAACAGTTTTTGCTTGTTGTAAACAAAATGCAGAGCCACAAGAATATAAAACTGCCACAAAACTAATACCTTTAGCATTAATATTACCGGTTAGGTGTGTTGGCCCCGATTCCCCCACTGCCACACTGGGGCCAGCAGCGGGCAGCTGGGGCCACGTGGGGGGCTAGGGCCGCAAAGGTGGGGGATCAGAGCTACAGAGGTGGGCTGGCGATGAGGAGCTGGGGCCGCGGAGGGGGTCCCCATAATGGGCCTTCGCCTAGGGCCCCTCATTGCCTTGGGCTGTCCCTGCGAGCCGGAGTCCAGGACTATGACTAATTTGCATGCACATACATTTTTATATAAAAAGAAATGCTAATATTTGCTTGCATTTCTATATTCTTTGTGGAAGAGCAGAAATTGGTAGAGTTTACCAGTAGCAAAGACCTGCAGCTGATCAGCTTTTTCACATACTTCAGTGACAAGACAGCTGTATTTTAGGCTCCACTTCTTCAGTGGGCTGTTGGAGTCCACTTTGGGTTCCCCTGAATTAGAAAAGTCAAATGTAACAATAAATTACATTCTGCTGTGGTTAAATTGCTTACGATCTTTGGAGGGGGAAAATTGATGATAAAAATATGAAAGAAACTGGCTTCTTCATATATTGCATATAATTTCAATTAATTTTTAATAACTTTTTCAATTTGAGGTCTCCAGCCGCTATGGAAACATTCTTCGTCCCAATGAACTTGCCTCCTGATTTGATTTCCACCTGATTTCTCAGTAGCATTGAACAGCTTGCATATGACAAACAACAATTTATAATAGGCATGGAGTCTGTAGAGTTAACAGATTCTGAAAGAGCATTTCGTCCTTTCCTTACAGGCAAGGTGGTTTTGGGAAGCATATTTTCGGTCGATGAAAGCAATTGCTCTGGCCACTCTTCAGATCATTAATGACAGGATCTATCCCTATGCTGCCATATCTTATGAAGAATGGAATGATCCCCCAACTGTTGTAAGTAGAACATACTTCTGTTGCTTAGTCATAAAATAAGATTTTTGTTTCAGGTATTTGTTTGCTGAGGTATTTAGTATGCAGCTTGGTCATACGAATACAACTAACCTTGAAATAGTAAGTTGCACAAAATGAATGTTTTTTTATGATATTCAAGGAATGTATGTATAATCTAAATGTCTTTGTTAAATTTTGTGTGAATTTGATACCTTTAAAAATGAGTAACGGAAGAAAGCACCCTAGCAAAAATCACATGGTATATAAATGTATTCTGTCTGGGCTTCCCACATATAGCTCTGACAAAATGCCTCCTCTGCCCCCAGCCTGCAGATTTCTTCTTCCTGTTGTTGTCCTCTCCATACAGTCCTGCAAGTGCATACCATTGGTACTCTAGTCCTAGAACTCACTTGTATAAACATTGATAATCATCCTGAGTGATCTGCTCACTTCTTGGACAAAATCTTTCACTGTGTACTTGGTTGGGATTTGAACCCAGTTCTCTGAGGAGGAAGTGCTAGTGGAGGTCAGTTCTCAAACTTATTTTCTGGGGCCCACTTTGAAAAAATTTCAGGCTGTGGCAACCTCCCCCATAAAAAGTGATGACTCCTCCATGCCATGCCACGCCATGCTCCTATGATATAGCACCCTTACTTCTGTACTGCTGCTGGGGATGGCACTGCCTTCAGAATACCTGGCCAGTACCTGCTGCTCTCCGGCCCTCATATCTGAAGGGCTCTGGCTGTCAGCCATAGCTTGCATGGGAGCTGACAGTTTGCAACCTCCCTCCTTCTCCCCCTTATAAATCTCGCAACCCCTTGAGAAGTCCTGACTACCAGTTTTAGAATCCTTGTGCTAGTGGGTTAATTAACCTGCTGCACTATTCAGGCCCTTTATATTTTCTTACATTGCAGAATTTTGAAAAGTAAGGAAGGAAAAAAATTAATTTATCTTTCTACATATGGAAAAAGGAATAGGCATTTATATTGTACAAACTGTCCTGCAAAAGCTGAGGCAAAGGGTTTTCAACAATGCAGGAGAATAGCGCTCAGGAATAGCATTTTGGTATTAAACTCCTTAGATTGCTGGAGAATGACAGGAGCATTTTCAACAGACCGAGCCTAACATACCAACCCATTAGTGACTCTGAGTGTGAGCTGAGCGTGGCACTGGCAGATATTTAGGGTGAAGGGTTGAAGTATGAAAGAGGGAAGCAATTACTCAAGAACGAGGAGATCAGAACACCTTAGTAGATGATTTAGGCTATGCTATAGACCAGCAAGAATGCCCTGACACCTGGCCTCGGTTCAATGGTAAGAGAAAGATAGGGATTTGGAAACACCCAGCATTAAAAGCCACCTCTTGGGCTGCTTCTTCCCCACTCCTCCCTAGTAGGATACCCACTGACTTCAGTGAAAATTCCTTCCACTCCAGGGGACAATTAAGCCCCTGTGGTGTTTGTTTATAACTTATATTTAGAGGAAACTATGTTTCTTGGAGTCCGGAGGGATGAAAGGTCCTAAAGCACTTTACAAGAGATCAGCCCCCAAACACAGCAATCTTTAGAGCTCAACGCTGGAACTGGTCAGCAACACACCGCAATAGTAAACAATAGCGTAACACAAGAAATGAAGAGGAGTATTCTATTCATTTGAAATTGAAGAACATATTTAAGGAGGCTGAATATAATTAGGCATATTGGCATTTATTAAGGACAATGGAGATCACACTCCGTATTGAGACTCTTTCATGCCCACAAATGGTCAGTTCCTTGATGGATTTATACTTCAACTGAAAAAGCCTGAGTGTTGCTAAATATATGCAATACTTTTTTACTTCGGTAGGGATAAAAAATGTCATAAAAATCTTCCTTTTTGAGCTGTATAAGCTCCGTGTTAGCTAGCTATGCAGAGATCTTGTGATCCTCTCTCACAGGATAAGCAAAAGAAAACACAGTTTTGGATCAGGAATTGGTCTTTATATTTAATTTTTCCTGAACAGACCCACACAATCCTATAAAACAAACAAGGAGTCCTGTGGCACTTGTAAAGACGAACAAATTTATTTATCGCAGTCTTTATTGTTCGCCTTTAAAAGTGCCACAGGACTCTAGACTAATATGGCTACTCCTTTGGAACACAATCCTGTGACATTAATGATCATGGATTTTGATGCATGTTTATCACCCTGGTGTGAGTATATATAAAAGTGTAATTGATTTAGTGATTTCTTATCTGATTGGCTAAAGTGTGTAGCTTGTATATTTTGACCTTCACTCTAATAGTTGAAGCAAATAACTGGAGCCTTCGGTAGCTATGATTTATCCATTGTAAAAATTTTTGCTTTAGACTTATTTTATCTCTTGGAGGTGGGCTTATTACCATGTCAATCTTCTAGGCAGACTTTTCTGCAGGGTCCATCTAATTTATAATTTCAGACACTTTGGGAGATGAGTGCTTACATAGTGTCTGCCGGTCAAGTTAATAAATCACTGTTATTTTTTAAATAGTTGCACTATGCAGTTATAAGAATTCCACAGATGGTCTGTGCTTGTCAGAAGGAAAAATGTCCTTCTTGACTCATAAACATATTTCTTATGTTGGTTTGTTCCTAGATAACATGCATTTATAATGACACTGTTAATTTCTGATTAGCCTTGATGGGAAACTATTATTCTAAAGCAGATGCATGTAGAAATTTAACATGGTATCTTTTAGGAGAGTGAAACTTGGCATCAGATTCAGATAAGAAAATAGAGTGAATAATTAAAAGTTAATTTGAGAATGCTACCTGCTTACAAATGATAGCTGTATTCTGGGCTAAGCAAAGTTCAAGGCTGAGACATGTACAGCAAATAAACTCAGAGATTTCTGACATCAGAGTTCTTAGTCTAGGGTATGGTTAACAGGGAGCATCTTCAAGTCTCTATAGCATTAGTTATCAAATGTGCACCCAGCTGGACTTCTATAAATCTCTCTTCTCTTATTGGCTTCCTCAGGACTTGTCAGTCCCATTCCCATAACAAATATGGCTGATTCAACATCTGACTTGCCCCTCTTTCTGTTAGCCCTCCTAAAGCTACGTTTTCTATTGAATGCCTGTTCCATCCACAATTTGGCTTCATTGTCCAGTGTAGGCTAGACATAAGAGTGATGGATTTGGGGATGGGGTCTGAAGATGAGGCAGCTAAGTGAGCTGTGGGCGTATCAGTGAGAGGTTCAGAGAGGGCGGTAGCTTTTTGGTACCGTGGGATTTATAGCAGTTTTTCTGAGATTTATATGATCACTATATGGTTATTAACCTAACATTGATCCTTGTGCTCTGTTTATAATGGCCCTGAGCAAATCGGAGAACACAGATTTGCTTACAGATACTTATGCAGGAAAGGCCTGTTTTTACCAGAGCAAGTGATATGAGATTGGGTAGCTGGGAAAAGGAAACCTTTCTTACTACTTAATCTAACAGAATAAGGGAGTCTACTGCATCTCTAAAGTTCATCACACAAAGGAGGAACTAGTGAGAATTCTTATCTGGGCTTCTAGAGATCCTGCTTCATTTGTGCAGTGTTCTTATATTTAGAAGGTAAATGTATTCACTGCCCCACACAGTAACCTAACTCTCGTATAGTCACTGCAAATGTCAGAAAAAAGTGTTCAGTAACATGCCTTACCACGTCACAAATTATGTCACTGGACAAATACTGTCCAGAGATATTAAATAGATCAATACGTGATTGTTTTCCACCTTAACAGTCCATGTAATTTGTTCAATTCCTGTTACTTCCCTGGGTGTAAAATTCTACTCTTTGACCTCCTGGGGTTACCTTGATTTGAGTCACCTTTTTATTTTAGTCCTTTATTTCCCAAGATTTGATGGAACACTGCAAGACTTTCACATTACTTTGAATTAGATCTGAATTAATTTTTTAAAAGGGATGATAACCTCTCAAAGTGCTACACACAGGAGTTTGCCAGGGATCTGAATGTTTCCTTAGGCAGGTTTCTAATAACCTGGCATTGTTACAAATATAGGCTAAATCAACGAGAGTTCTGTGGCATCTTAAAAACTAACAAATTTCTTTGGGCATAAGCTTTCATGGGCTCCAACCCACTTTGTTAGATGCATTGGCTTTTGTCTTTGACAATGAGGATGAAAGTGTTGTTTATGCCCTAGAGTTCGTGAGTAAGTTCACATCTAGGACTGTGTGTAGCTCGTCTTTATTTTTATTTCCTTCGTTGAACCCCTCAGATGCCGAGTGTTGCTGCCACAATTTCTGTGCAGTAGCAGCACGTTAGTGTTCTTTGATCATAAGAGAATGTAAGGTACGTGAGGCATAAATGCACGTGTAATGCATCACATGTTGACTATGTTATACATCAGGGAAGTGATCAAAGCAATTTCACCTATTCAAATAGTTTGGCTGGTTGAAAGTTTGTAGCCCTTTTTTTGAAATAAAGGTAACCATGTGAAGTGGAGCAAAATCTGTTAATAGACCTTCCATTGAGGAATGGTTAAGTATACGTTTTAGGATTTGTTATTTTATATATTATAATACAATACTGTGTGTATGTACCTGTGTGTGTGTGTGTGTGTGTGTGTGTGTGTGTACACACACAGAGCTAGATATTTTTTCCTTTTAATAAATGAATAAGGGCAAGTGAAAGGTGCTAAATTGACAGATCTCAAACCTGAGATTTAGTGTCTATGTCCCATTCAGCCCTTTGGCACCTTTTGCTGAGAATACCTGCAAATGTACTGATTATTGCCATTTGTTGGGAGATGCAGCCGTTATCCATTATAAACCAGACTGAAATTACTGACTAACTTCAAATACATTGCCAAATATCTATCCGCTGGTATAGTCATGATTTTTGATCTCTACCAACTTGGATTAGAACTAATAACCTAGAGTTGAGATGGGCTCCAAAGGGGTAGCCGTGTTAGTCTATTGCAGAAAAACAACAGAGTCCTGTGGCACTTTTAAAGACTAACAGATTTATTTATCTCATGAGCTTTTGTGGGAGAAAATCCCACTTCGTCAGATGCTTTGAAAATGGGAACTCATGCGATAAATAAATCTGTTAGTTTTTAAAAGTGCCACAGGGCTCTTGTTTTTCTAGAGTTGAGAGACTCTTTATCTTATTATCAGTCTCCCTCTCTTTAATGGTTTCTTATTATCTAATACAGAGATAAATTTATCATTGCAACTCTAGACTGGACACTATTTAAAGTCTCTCTCTGTCTGTCCCTGTACCTTCCCAACACATGTAGAATGTACAAGAATGTTCTTCTTTCTTAGTTTTTCTATAGCTGCTGTTAGTGGAATTCTTTCAGTCTTACTTACAGCCCAGGGTTATAAAAGATTTGGCCCCATTATTGTGTCTGTCTCATAGGTTTGAATGTGAGTGTTATAAACTACGGTTTAATAGTTTCTACTTTAATAATGGTTGAGAAAATCAGTGTGTGCCTAGCAGTACATGAACGACTCTAGCAGACATCCGTTCTCCTCTTGAGTGACTGCCAGACTTTTTTTTTCAGTAAGGCAGAAAAGAGAATCTCCTCCCTATTTAAATACTCAAATTAACTTAATGCAAAAATGAGTTTTTCTCTGAGTAAGAGTACTACATCTGCTATTTACTTAGCAAAACCTAAGTCAGATGTTCATTTAGAGAATGGATTGCGTGCTTCAGCCAGCAATTGAGCCTTTTAAAGCACTTAAAACAATTTCTGAATAGTTTGGTTGGCAATTTACATCTCACTGTTCCTGTGAATAATCTAGATCCTGAGTGTTACCAATCAATCTAAAACATCACTTCTCCAAGTTTGAACTATAAGTGTTAAACAGGTGATTCCACTGTATTGTATTTTCTGCTTATGCCCCCAATAATACTCTTCACCTTCAAAACACTGAAAAAATGTATCTGTTAATAAGAGGAAATCCTCCAGCAGTCTTAATTGGCTGACGCTCACGTGGTGTAACTCGTTCAGTTTTTCACTGCCTCATTTTTTTTCATTTCATAATGCCCAATCTACTTCCAGCCACCTTAAATTTTACTTGTGTGATGCGTTGGATAAGTTAGGTTGGATTTTGTCTTATTTGTCATATTGAATTCCTTGCCATGTCTTGATAAAAGGTGTAGTTGCTAATACATTTCTGCAGTATTTGTATTATGGATAGGTTGAGTGTACTAAATATGATTATTCAGACTAAAATATATATTTTCTTGGTGAAACCAAATTGGACAGTCAATTCTTCTTTGCTTTACCTGCCAAGAGCAGAGTTCAGGATTCTCTTCCTATATGGTAAAAGATGACATAGTACTTATCTAATGCAGTGTAACTGGTACCTAATGAAGAGAAGGTTTAACTTCATCTGCTTGTGATATCCTCTGTGGCATGAGAAACTGACTCCTGGACTTGGTTCTTGGCTTGCAGTGGAGAGAAACTGGGTTTCAGGTATTACACTTTAATGTCAGTTGTAATTTTAAGTCCACATGCAACCTGACTATATCAAATATTCTTAGGTTTTTTAGAGAGCTTTTTGCTTCATGTTTAACCTGAGAAAGACTGAACTGAGAAGTACCTTAAGGAGCACTCTGATAATTATCTTGGAAGTTTGTTTTTTTCACCAACAGAGGTTGGTCCAATAAAAAATAATTCCTCCTTCTACCTTGTCTCTCTAATATCTGGGACCAACACAGTTACAGCGCTAAAGATAATCACAGAATGTAGTTAGACTACAGAATTCACAGTTGTTGGAAATCAGAGTGAAGTAGATTTAGCTAGACTTTAAAAAGGGAGTGCATGATTTTATATTTGTAGTTACTGGTTAAAAATTGGTAATCAAAGTTCATGCTTCAGGACAGCAGCTATTTCCACAGGAGTCCACAAGGAATTCACATGGATAACCTCTGTGTGCACAAGAGGAACCCAGGTGTACTGTGTAACAAAATATATTATAGGTTTTCAACCAAACCGTAATACTCACTACTGATGAGTGTACTAAACTCCATAGAAAAAGATCTTGTCGGGTCTGGAAAAAATCCTTTGTTTTGAATCCTGTGAATCCACAATATAATCACTGTGGTTGACTTTGGAGAAGTAGAGAGGGTTAACTCCTCTGGTTTTGCCCTTTGACCACTTGAGAATGGGAACCATGATGAAATACTTTCTCCAAGTATTCAGTGGAAACACATCATGCATAATTGGAACAAAATAGAATAAATCCAGGGTTTTTTGGTCTGGTAATTCATAATTGAAACCACATTGTTAAGATTGATATTTAAAACAACCCAAGCAAAAAACCCCTCTGTGCAGAGGTAAGGGATAAGTACATCTCTGCTTTCCTGGATACATGGAAAAACTGTTTAGTTACTGTACCATTCAGCACCTCATACTCCTTGCCTCTTGGCTTTTTAATGACAGTGGATTGTCCTTGTTCAAACTGAATATGGTTTTAGTAAAAAGTTTGGTTAACAACAAGCATTAAGTCTGATGGTTGTTGAAAATAAAATATACAGAGAGGAAAAGCCACGGTTCTTGTTCATGTGAACGACGGAGTCTGTTTGCTATATTGTTGCTAGTTTTTCCTACTAAATGGTATACAGGAAATTAACTCTTCTGCTATGATATGGGCCTTCTTCCACACAGCCTCAAGTTCCTAGAACCTACTCCTTGACCCATCTGTCATGCCTCCACTGTTCCTCCGTTCAACTCTTTCCTTAATATGCCCCTCTTCCTATTGTCCCGTTATCACCTGACAGAGTAGTTACTCAACAAACAATATTAAAAAAAAAAACAACAAACCCATGTAACTTATAAAATGTGTGCTTCGCTTCATTGCTTTCTTATCACCTTTCATTTCTCCTTCCTTTGCGTTTAAATTAGAAGCCTTTTGGGGCACAGACCTTGTCCTAGTCATGAGTAACATGCTATTGGTGTTGTATGGATGCTATATGTACAGTGATTAGCCAGCTGTAGTATAATAGGGTTGGATGTGATTTCTCAGATGTCAGTATTCCAGTCCTGCATCCTACTAAGATTGATTTTGTTAAACCTAACATGCCTTTGATTCCTCACACCTGAAGGATTGGTGTCCAGTACAGTCTTGGGTATCCCTAATGAAGGGGATTCCCTTGTCCTATTGCGTCCATTGCTTCAACTGCTTTTAAAATAGAATCAATTGCATTCAGTAAGGAAGAAGCAGAACAGTGGCTCAATTCTCTCACCTCACCAACTTCAGGCCGATCTCCCACCCTTTTTCCCATGTTGTGGGTTCCAGTGCTTGGGCTGTGCATGTTGCCTGTGCAGAAGATTGCCAAACAACTGAGACTACCAAACCAAGTGGTTTGAGATTGTTGTTAGAAAGCTAGCATTTGCAACCTGATACTGCTTCCCATAGAAGTGATTCATAATAAACAAACTATCAATCTTGGGTTAATTACCATGGCTCCTGTACTGAATATTAGCTTGGGAGGGGGTAAGGGGGGGTGAGGTTGCCGTATCGATAGCTGTGTGTCAACACTTTGTCATGGAAAGTGATAAATGATCACCCCACAAGTGCCTCTTCCTTTTCTTTCTGACAGTGAAAGTTCAGATGGGCACCTGTCATGGGGGTTAATGATAAGGCTCCAGCAAATGCTCCCTCACCATGTTGACTTCTCTTGGTGCAACGATTCATTTCATGCCCTGCTGCCATAATAGAGATTTAATTAGGTTTCTGTTGAGTTAATTGCCCACATTGTTTGCCTTTTCCCCAACAGAACTCGAAGACTCAAGTAAATTATGGAGGTTTGAATTTGCCCAATTTCCTGCAGAAAGTGGGGTCAAGAGGTCTCAGACTGTAGACACACACTTCAGGCAGGCAGCAGGGGGTCGGCTGTTAATGGCACTTCAGAGATGCCTAAATGTCCTTTTGAAATGTTTCTCTCAAACAAGAGGGCTTGGTTTTCTTTCCCCATTAGGTTCTAAGGAGCGGAATAAGCTTTTCCTTAACTTTGGACATCATTTACCGGGGCATAAGTTGAAATAAACCTATTTCTTCTGAGTGGTTACCTTTCTTTCATTAAGAAGATCCTGTAGTAAGGAAGTATTGTCTTTTGCAGAGAGAATAGGGTTAGTTGGAATTAACATCACGTCATCTTAAAAACCTTCGATTGTTGCTTCTGGTAATACTCTTTGGGCAGGAATGTAGCACAGTTTTGGATGTTTTTTTTAAAAAAGTAGTCTCTGACAAAGATGTTGAAAGGAGTCATCCTTGCAAATTATATTATTTACTATTTCTGTCGCCATTGTGCCTAAGAGCCTGAAATCATTGATCAGGTCCCCTTTGTGCTGGACGTTAATATAGTCTATTAAGATATACTACCACCAGAAAGGAGCTTGCACAATGGAGGAAACTTCATCTGGGTGCTCTTCATTTGGATGGTGGGTGTTGACGTTAAATAATGAAAAGGATGTTGTCTGTAAGATTACTTTACCAGTTATTTCTTTTTGTTGGGCAGAAACGTATGATTTTCTTGGCACTGGACTGAATATGCAGCTAAACCCCTGCTGCAAGTATTAATACATGTAGGCTTGTGGGGATGCACGAAAAAGTTTCTCCCCATTAAAACGATCATTTGGTGGAGATGGAAAACTTGGTATTCAGGATCTTTGAGAGAAAAAAAAAAATTTCTGAAGTTGCTCATTAGAGGCCTAATGAGGTTGACTGTGTTCTGTTCAAGTTCAGGTTGTGATTCACCTTTAGAAATTCTTGGGACTGCTCCGGAATCAGAGTGTTCTACCCCTGCTCTTCAAGTTGCCATAAATATTAAAGAAAATAAGCCTAAAAGCTGGTTTTTCAGAAAACCAGTGCATCTGAAAGCTATTCCTGCACAGGTCAACTGCTACTGTAACCAAGGCAGACCAGTAGACATGCAGAATATTTTAGTAGTGTTAAAGTGGCATCAATTAAAGCTGAAAAAGGCAGCCACTTCTGAAGTGTGAAGAAAAAGAACCCACGGACTCTTTAAGGAAAGAGTCTTTATCTCTTCCCAGCAAATCTGAACTGATAACTTTGGCTAGGTAAAGCTTGTTTCCCTCCCAATGCTAGTGGAATTATAGTATGTAATTAACTGGGGTGTCTAGGGTTGCTGGAAAATGTTGGCAGTTACTGGGTGGTGTTTATAGACTATTAGAAGTGTTCATAGGTTTTGTCCGCTGAGATTCAAAGACTTCCCAGCAAAACAGTAAGCTTTTCCTTTCTCCCAAACCCTTTTTTCCCTGACCCCCAAATAAGTTTTGTTTTCTCCTCTGCTTCTCTGTCCTGGCTTTGGTGTCAGCATTTGAATAGCAAGTGGGAATGAAAAAGTTGAGAGTCAAAAACGCTTGCAGTTTCATTGCCATCTAATGGTTTCTTCACAGCTGCCTCCCGCCACATCTTTCGTTCCAAATAGGGTTGGCACATTCGGTGAGAACAGAGTTGTCTGTCTTGTCTCTTGCCAACTGAGCTGGCTTCCTTATGCTGGCAATGCATTGAAATAAGAGCTTTAAAGTCTTAAAAGGGACACTCTAATTAAAATTCAGATGGAGTAAATAACTCTGTGAAATTGATCTTTGCGCCTCTTCTGGGGTTTTTCCTTTAATGCTGTAATATCTTTTCTTTCACACAGAACAAACCTAGTTATGTTGAAGTTAATATTTTATTCCTCTTTATAATGGTGTCAGCATTTGTCTTTTTTATTTGTGTGCCCATTTTGTGTCAGAATTATATATTTGCTGCTTTTTGTTCTATTTCCACTCCAAAATTATGGCTCTGAGCTGGCTCTCTGCTTGTTGGCTCATAACTTATTTTAAAAAAACAAAACAAAACCCAAAAATACTTTCAAGCACAGAGTAGCAAATTAGAGTCAAGCCATGCTAGCTGGGTTTAAAATGCCTCCTAGTTCCCTTTCTCCACAAGTCTTTCTACTCCACTTTTCTTGTGCCCATCACTACATACAAAGTGATTGTCGGAGAATGACATAAGAAATGGGGCTGGAATGAAGGTGTTTAGGAACTGTGAATTATGAAAAAGAAATTGAACCTTTTGAAATTCCACTATTTCCAAGGATTAAGGTGTTGACCAATGAGATGTACTTTAGCTAAATTCCTGCTCTAGTATTTATATTCTGTCTACATTCTCTCTTTCTAGTTCTAACTGACCCTGCTCTGATCCAATATTCTCTCTGATATTCTAGAAATGGAGCAGCGTGAGCAACCCACTCTTCCTTCCATTGATCCCACCACAGTCTCAAGGCTTCACTGCTATTGTCCTGACCTATGACAGAGTGGAAAGCCTTTTCCGAGTCATCACTGAAGTGTCCAAGGTGCCCAGTCTATCCAAGCTGTTAGTTGTCTGGAACAATCAGAATAAGAATCCACCAGAAGGTAAGGTGTACCTGTTCACGGGAGATAGTACATGTTAGAGTAACGACAGTATACCTGCTTCCAAAGGGGTGGCCGTGTTAATCTAGTTCAGCAAAACAAACAAGGAGTCCTGTGGCACTTTTTAAAGACTAACAAATTTATTTATTGCACGAGCTTTCATGGGAGAAAATCGCACTTTGTCAGATGCTTTGAAGATGGGGAACTTACAGAATGGGAGGAAATTAAATGTGGCGAAGTGTATGACATAGGATCAGGTCAGACTGTAACAGCAAATCAAAGCAGATGTTTAAGATTCAAACACTGGGGAACAGCATAGAGAAGAAGGTGAGGTCAAATCACCTGTAGTATTGAGAATAAAATCCGTAGTCCCTGTTTAACCCTGAGGCAACGGAGTCGAATTTACATATAAATTCCAGTTCCGCAGTTTCTCTTTGAAGCTGTGATTTGTTATTCATTTGTTTGAGCAAAGCTATTAACAAGTCATCCATGGAGTGAGCAGGGAGATTGAAGTGTTCCCCTATTGGTTTTTGAATGTTGTGATTTCTGCTGTCAGATTTGTGTCCATACAGTATACCTATTGTATGCCTAGAGCAATGCAACCTCTCTTCTATATACCTTTGAACACAAAACTATTTCATAATAATATTTTTTCAAATAAATAACTGGTATACTTTCATGACAATACCTTTTTTGAAGTTGCAAAATGAAAACGGCTGACACTCATTTGATTTTTCTCTCCAGACACTATTAATCTCAGTGAACACTCATTCCACTAGACTATTTGTTCTTTGTAAACACAGAACAAATTTATCTTGATGCAACAGTGTAGCTTGGGCATTTTGTGGTTATAAAATAAATGAACATTTGATTGATTAAATAAAAACTTGAGATATGCTGGGTGTCGAGAAATAAATTACTGAGACATCAGGTTATCTTGTGAAAATTCTGAGACTCCTCATAAAAGTGAGTCATTTGATCTTATTATTTAAATATTTATATTTAAAACGCAGATGATTCTATTTATATCAGTGATGAGCAAACCTCATGGAGTTTGGAGGACTTTTGAACCTTGCAGTCTTATTTTGAGTTCATGGGTTCTTAAAATTATTTGATGGTCATGAATTTTCTTTCATGTAATTTAAAACTAGTTTTTCTAGCCATATTTGGTTTCAAAAACATACTACAGAGAAGTTCATGCTCGGTGTTGGAGATGAAAAGCCACCTGCTCCAAAACTTGAACATGACAAGAAGGTGCCGTGTAGATAATGTGTATTAGGATTTTTCTCTTGCTTCTCTTTTTCTTGGAAGATCTCTATATTTTTTACTTTACCTATTTTCTGCTCCATTCCCCCCTTGAATTTTTTCCTCTGATCTCTGCTCACTTTCTTCAGGCTTTTCTAACCTGCATGTGAACTTTCTAACTAATCCACAATATCTGAGTGACTGAATTTAAGTAAAATAAACTTGCCTTCCTATAATTAATACTAATTGGAAATATGAAGGAGATGGGTTTTGGGGAAAGAGTGCTTCCTCAAATATTAAAATCTATGGCTGTAGACCCCTTTGAATTGAGTAAAATCTTTTCTGTCTCCAGTAGCCAATCAGATGGATCTTTAAGACAACTCTTTGGCTTTGTAATTCTCCTATATAAGAATCTACTGACAACCTGAAATATAGACTGGCCATTTATGTATGTTAGATACAATGTTAAACTGAGTTCCTGATAGGTTGCACTCATTTAAGATCCCATGGGACTTTTGCAAGAGTCAGGCTGATAACCCCACTGTCCTGGTGAATTTCCAGTTTTGGTTCATTGCGTCCTGCCTCTTTATATTCTTATTCCAGTTTAAATTGGGTACGGTATTCATTTCTTGTCTCAAACTGTTTTTTGGTACTGCTGTGTAAAATGCACCTGATGTGGTTGCTCATCACTGACAAATGAAGTGATTCTTACATCTACTTGTGGTTCGTAAATTATTTTGGGATCTTTTGAGATTAAAAACGTTGTCTATAAATGGCAGATTTTGCTTTTGTGTACTCTGAAGCTTTTATGGAAAATAAATTTGTAACATGTAATTGATCTGTTACTCCAATAGAGTAAGCACTGCACACACCATGAAAATAACCAAAAATATTTATTTCTCCTCCAAATGGATTGTTCCCATATATTTTTCTCTGTAAGGCAGGTGAGAGAGAATTGAAATAAACTACTGATTTGAAAAATCTCATATTAATAATCATTTTTAGTAATCTTGGAGGCGAAAATTCTTCTTGTAAGCATATTAATTTTCTGCCTTATGTTTGTGTAGATATTATTAAATCATAAATTATCTCCAAAAAGAATGCACTTGCCTAATGGATGATCATAGCTCCTATTTGAGAGCTTTGGCTATTGGGGTCTTGTGTTGTATTAAATGTGTTTTAATGAATTATGTTTCTCATATGGCTCCTATCTCCTCCCTTTGTCCATTTATTTTTAATGCTTTGATAACCCACATAATCTCCTGGACTGCAGCTGAGGAGAGAGTTTGATTAAATTAATTTAATGTATTTTATTACAGCTCCATGCAGTGCGTTCCACCTGGCTCTTCAGTGGGGTAGTGGGCCTTGGCTGCACTTAGTCGTTCTTTCAGTCTGTCTATTAGCGATTCTAATCCTTGGACTTCAAAGCTTCTGCCATTTATAGCCTATTAAAGCCAGGAAGTTTCTGATGGATTAGGGCAAGGAATGAGTTTGAAGTTTGTAATGTGCACCACTGTCACTGATAAGGTCTAGTTTATTACCCTGTGGTAGTATCTGCACTTTTATGGCTATTCTCTTTTAATTGGTTATAGTAAAGCTGGGACAGTTAACCTACTGGTGCATCAAATGCAGGATTTCCTGGCCATTGCCATGTAAGGGACACATATCTGGATCTGCTGTGCAAAGGTAAATCAGGGCTTCCGCTGTCAGACCCAGTGGGTTTTTTGATATGCATAAATGGTGGCTGGTATGAGAACATCAAAGTAATTTTCCCTTGTGATGACCTGCAATAAATTCAGATTTGAACCCAAGTTTCCACAGGCATGTGTAGTGCAGTACTACCTAAGCATGTCACTTAACTGTTCTTTCCTTTCCTATGTCAGCTCCAGAGTAATCTTATAAATTAAAACTACACCAAATGCTTTTTCTGTTGTGGGTTATACAGCCAAGTGTTTTATGTTTGCTTAGAGCATCACATAATCAAACAGTCAAAAGGAAGCAAAATGAACTCGCTCCTCTCTACCTAGTAAAGGAAAAGATCAAATTAAATGCAAATTTCAAAATCCCTATAGAGGCTTTTAATGAATGTTCAAAATGCCTTTTTATAGAATCCAAACCAGATTTCTCTAGGCTTATGAACAATAGAGAATAAAAATAGATTCTCAAAATCGAAGATGCCACAATGTTCATTAAAAACAAAGGAGGGCATGATAAAAGTATAAAGTGAAATAAAGAAATAAGAAAGTGAATAAGGAGTGGTGGTCACTGCATCACATACCCAAGGGTCATCTATGTAATTAATGGGCAGCAGCTTTAACACAAACAAAAGGAAGTACTATTTCACACAACGCATAGTCAACCTGTGGAACTCATTGCAGGTGATGTTGTGAAGGCCAAAAGTATAAGGGAGTTCAGAAAAGAATTGGGTAAGTTCCTGGAGGATGGGGCCATCAATGGCTGTTACCCAGGATGGTCTGGGATGCAACCCCATCCTCTGCGTGTCCATAGCCTCTGATTAACAGAAGCTGAGACCGTATGACAAGGGATGGATTGCCTGATAACTGCTCTGTTCTGTCAATTTCTTCTGAAATACCTGACATTGGCCACTGTTGGAAGACAGGCTACTGAACTAGATGGAATACTGGTTTGACCTGGTATGGTCTGTCTTGGGTAGGTTCTCACCTGCCTCTGTCTGAAACTCACCGTCAGGAAAACTGGAAGGAGCCCTTGGATGGGCAGGGGACTTGCATCACTTTTCAGGGTGTTTTGAATCAATTTGTGCTCCTTATTTTAACACACACAATTATGGAGGCCAGTTTTTAGAGGCTAAAGGAAACCAATGTTCTTTCTTCGAGTAGTGTCCCCGTGGTGCTCCACTCAAGGTGCGCGGGCGCTCCCCGCATCCTTGATCGGAGATTTGACAACAGAGCCCCTGGGACCGCGCACGCGTCCCCAGCAGCACGTGGATGTTCTAACGCCCCTGAAGGGACGCGCGCTCGGTCCCAACCCCTCAGTTCCTTCTTAACCGCCTCTGGTCCAAGATGGAGCATTCAGCAGTTCTGACAGCCCCTTTTTAGTATTAGTGTTAGTTGGTTTATTTAGTTAGTAGTTAGTGATAGCTTTAGCTTAGGTTTCATAGTTTAAAAAAAAAAAAAAGAAAACACAAAGAAGAGTACTTTTCTTCCGGCTAAACCGGAGAAGCGGCAATGACAGCCACTCCGGGTTTTAAATGCTGCACGAAGTGCAGGGATGCCATGCCGGTATCTGACGGCCACGCGGAGTGTATCCGCTGTCTTGGTGAGGGGCATTTGTCTCGGACCTGCCAAGATTGTAAAAATTTAAAGTCGCGGACCAGGAACAAATGACACCATGCACATGATGAAAGACTCCCAGGCTACCCTTCGCACTCTGGGGATCTATGCGCCTGCAATGAGAAGAGGAAATTTTAGGAGTCAGCCTTATATACCTAGGTACCCACAATATCAAAATAACAGAAGACATGACAGTGCCCGGGGCAGGCCAAATCAACAGAGACAACGCCGGAGATGCCCCAACCAGCAACAATTCTCTAATCCTCAATCAGCGCCCCCTAGGCAGCAGATTTGAGGAGTTGGTTGAGGGTTTGCACAGCCTCCCCGTAAGCCTGGAAGGTTCAGAAATAGTGTCACCATTATTCAAGAACAGACTGCACCCATTCTATGCCCAGTGGCAAAGTATTACCTCAGACAAATGGGCTCTAGAAATTATCAATATGGGATATACCATCCCCTTTATTACAAAACCCCATTCCCAATCCCCTTCCCCGTCCCTCTTCAGGGACCCATCTCACGTACAGTTGTTACAAGGGGAAGTAAACAAGCTCCTCGAAAGGGGTGCCATAGAGCCGGTACCCGAGAACTTCAGGGGCAAGGGGTTTTATTCTCGCTACTTTCTAACCCAGAATAAAACAGGAGGATGAAGACCCATATTAGACCTCAGGAGTTTGAACAAGCAGGTCAAAACACAAAAATTCAAGATGGTGACCCTTTCTACAATCCTTCCTTCCATAGAAAAAGGGGACTGGCTGGCTTCCCTCGACCTACAGGATGCGTATTTTCATATCTCGATTCATCCTGCTCACAGGAAAGTTCTCTGGTTTACTGTAGCAGATCAACATTACCAATATACGGTCCTACCATTCGGACTCTGCACAGCACCAAGAGTGTTTTCCAAGGTGCTTGCAACAGTGAGTGCCCATCTGTGCAAATTGGGAGTGTCAATCTTCCCCTACCTGGACGACTGCCTCTTACGAGCTCGCAGCCAACAGAGAGCGCTGTGGGCAGTGGCTACGACGCAGACTCTGTTCCACTCGCTTGGACTTCTGATAAATTATGAAAAATCCATACTAATTCCAACTCAAGAGATACAGTTCATAGGAGCGTGCATAGATACCACTGTAGGCAAGGCTTTTTTACCAAGAGAAAGATTCGAGACCATACAGGGTCTGATACTTACCTTACAGGTCAGCCCCACGCTCCCGGTGAGAACATGCCTACAACTATTGGGGCATATGGCAGCAACCACCTACATGGTGCAGGATGCAAGATTGCACATGCGTCCCTTACAAGCGTGGTTAACAACGGTCTACAGACCAAGCAATCACTTGATACATCTTACCGTATCAATACCGAACTCAGTAAAGAGGGCACTGGAATGGTGGTCTTCTCCGAACAACCTTCTACGTGGCGTTCCCTTCAGGCCGCAACCTCCTTCGGAAATGATCACCACGGACGCCTCTCTCCTGGGGTCATGGCCCAGGGCAAGTGGTCGGTACAGGAGAGAGCACTACACATCAATTTATTAGAGCTCCGAGCAGTACGGAATGCATGCCGCCATTTCCTGCCACATATAAAAGGGAAGGCAGTAAAAATTCAAACAGACAACATGGCCTGCATGTATTACATCAATCGACAGGGGGGCGCACGTTCTCAATCCCTTTGCGCGGAGGCAGTCAAATTATGGGATTGGTGTATTGCGCAAAATGTCCGCCTGTCAGCGATCTACTTATCTGGCATCCAAAACACCATGGCCGACGAGCTGAGCAGAAGGTTCACCGAAGACCACGAATGGGAGATAGACAAGGGCGTTCTTCAATGGGTCTTCCATCAGTGGGGGTTTCCAGAAGTGGACTTGTTCGCGACTCCTGTGAACAGAAAATGCAAGAGATTTTGTTCCAGGGCGGGGATAGGCCAGGGATCGATAGGCGATGCATTCCTCTTGGACTGGAGCCACATCCTGATGTACGCTTTCCCACCAATTCCAATGATTCTGAAAACCGTACTCAAAATAAGACAGGACAGGGTCAGGGTAATAATGATAGCACCAGCTTGGCCATGACAGATATGGTTTACTCACAGAGATGTCCAGGGAACGTCCGATAACACTCCCTTTGATACAGAACCTGCTGACACAGAACAGGGGTCAGTTGATGCATCCTCAGCTAAGCAGGTTACATCTCATGGCGTGGACCCTGAATGGTTCAATGCATTAGAAAGATGTTGTTCGGAATCAGTTAAACACGTTCTCCTGAATAGTAGGAAACCAACAACCAGGAAGACGTATTTACAAAAATGGCGTAGATTCGTATCGTGGTGTCATCAGGAAGGGACGAACCCGCACGTAGCGTCTGTTGAGACTCTGTTGGAGTATTTACTCACACTGAAATTAACAGGTCTGTCAGTTAACACCATAAAGGTACATCTGGCCTCTATATCGATATTTCACGAGCGTTGGCAAAATAAGACGACTTTCACCCATCCGGTGGTTAAGAGGTTCATGGTTGGACTACATAACTTATACCCGGAAGTGAAACCCCCGGCTACACCCTGGGACCTCACCCTGGTCCTACGGGTACTGACTCAACCCCCATTCGAACCTATGGCCACATGTTCGTTACTGTATTTGTCAATGAAGGTAGCTTTCCTGGTAGCGATAACTTCAGCAAGGCGCGTCTCTGAGCTTGGGGCCCTAATGGCGCACCCGCCCTACACGGTTTTTTATAAGGACAAAATTTCCCTTAGACCACACCCTAAATTCCTCCCCAAGATTTCGTCCACGTTTCACATGAATCAGACTATATATCTCCCAGTTGTTTTTCCGAAGCCTCATACGGACCCTCAACAGTCTACCCTGCATTCGTTAGACGTGAGGCAAGTGATCGCTTTTTATTTAGAAAGGACAAAGGAGTTTCGGAAATCTCTGCTATTGTTTGTGTCAATAGCTGAGCGTTCAAAGGGGAATGCAGTCTCCAAACAGAGAATATCAAAGTGGGTGTCCTCATGTATACATTCAGCCTACACTCAGGTGGGAAGGGTCCTACCTGGCCCTGTAAGAGCACATTATGCCAGGTCTATAGCAACGTCCAGGGCATTTCTGGACAATGTTCCTCTGCTAGACATATGCAAAGCAGCAACGTGGGCCTCGACGGATACTTTCGTAAAACATTACGCTGTGGAGCAGATGTCTGCACTTGACACTGCAATTGGCCACTCTGTATTGAAAGCTGCTCAAAGCACGAACTCCGAAGACCCCCCTTACAATTAGGGGTACTGCTTGGTATTCACCTTGAGTGGAGCACCACGGGGACACTACTCGAAGAAAGAACTGAAGGTTACTCACTTGTGCAGTAACCAAGGTTCTTCGAGATGTGTGTCCCCGTGCTGCTCCGCTACCCACCCTCCTCCCCTCTGCTTCGGAGTACGGGTTCATATAACTACTCTCTGAGGTGGAGAAGGAACGGAGGGGTTGGGACCGAGCGCGCGGCCCTTCAGGGGCGTTAGAACATCCACGCGCTGCTGGGGATGCGCGCGCGGTCCCAGGGGCTCTGCTGTCAAATCTCCGATCAAGGATGCGGGGAGCGCCTGCGCACCTTGAGTGGAGCAGCACGGGGACACACATCTCGAAGAACCTTGGCTACTGCACAAGTGAGTAACCTTCAGTCCTCTTTTTTGGATGCTGTCTACAACTGCGCAAGAAACTGAAAATAGTCCATTGGATTAATCCTGGTCATTCAGAATTGGAAATGAGGCTTTCTTGCTTGATAATTGGTTATTTGGAGCTTAATTTGCCATCAGTCATTGAGTTGAAAATGTAGAATGGGTTAAAAGTAATTAAATACATTCTTTAAATAAATATGTACTGGTGGTGTGTGCCCACATAAATTTTCTCACCCATGCTATGAAGTGATCACCTGCTGTCTACTCAATGTTGCATGACTTAGCATATCTTAGTAACTGCCATATTAATCATCTGTGACTTCTGTAAGGGAAGCATAGCTACCGCAGACCTTTTGTGTACATTGGGCAAAATTAGATGTAGTGCTTGAAAAATAATGTTGCTATAGGCTTTGAGATTTCTAGTCTGCGTACTAGAAAGTTGGCCTGTCTTCCTTAAAATAAGAGATGAAAAATATTTAAACAACTCCTAAATTGCACAAAAAGAGCAAACTGTTTTAATGATACTTTACATACTTTGTGCTTACTTATCACTTTTCATCTGAGCATCTCAAAACACTTTGCAAGATACAACCTGAGAACTAGGTGGTTTTATTCCCATTTTACAGTTTTAGAAATTGAGGTAAGAGAGAGGCTATGCGAGAGGTATTCAAGGTCAATCAGTGTCAGAGCCAGGGATGGAAACCTGGAGCCCTTTCTTTGAGACCCATGTTCTACCTTTCATAGAACATCGCCCTTCCAGCATTTTCTGTTTGGAATAATAATAATAAAAACAACAACAACAACAATAATTAAATAATTAATTTAATAAATAATCTGCAGCCTTCCATCCTGAGTTGTGATTTTATTAGGTGCTATAAAGTAAGCCAGTATGTGAATGGAAAACATCATCACTCTATTTACCTCCCCACCCCTAAGAATGAGGTGCTTACGAGTATTGGCAATATTATTCTGTCATTGCTAAGCTTCTGCTTCAAGGTAGTATTAGATGACATACTTTTAGATGATACACAAAAACAAGATCCTGGTTCTTTGAGTTTTCGTGGTATTTTTATTGAATGTTTTGGTAAGAGCAGTGGATTTTTGTTTGAAACAAAATTGAGACGAAATCCCCTATTAGATAACCATTTGAAAACATGTCTAACTTTGAACATAACCTGCTTTTCAATGTCTCTTTAAATACATTTCTCTGATTCTGGTTCTACAGTCACTCTTGACTGCATGGGACATGAATCTTATGTAAATGGGTTGTCAGCCCAGCTGTAGTGGCGGCAGACAAACATGACTTTATATGCACGGTATTAATAAGAAATGGTTTGAAGCTTTGAAATATTATAGGAGAAAGTGATGTTTTTCACTCGCTTTGCATTTACTAAAATAAATACTGTGGGCTAAGTGTCTGCTGCTGGGAATATTTGTGTAGGCAGAAATCTTTTTTTATTCTCTCCATCCTCCCTTTTTGCTTGGATTTAAATCTAAATGATTGGTTTTGAAGTTTAAGAAAATACATATAGTATGTGATAAAAGTTTCCAACACGTTTTCATCATGTTAGTTTTAGGCAGAAGAACTTCTCCCTTCCAGTATCCCCCATGTTTGTTCTCAGACCTGTGACTTTTCATGGTATTTACTTTGGATGGTCATCCCTGTGACCATTACCTTGTGCTGCAATTTCACATAGCATCATCAACCCAAAGTGCTTCTCTAACATTTTTTTTGGTAACTGTTGAGATTGGCATATTTAGACATCAATATCGCCTCCACTGTTTGTTTGGCTGATGCTTTGGACTAAAAGGATGGATGGATAGTCAGAACAAAATTAGTAATACCTTGACCTTCTGTAGCAGAGGGGCACAACCTGCGGCCCCTGGGCTGCATGTGGCCCGTGAGCATGTTCTGTGCAGCCCTCTGGGAACGGAGCAAGTGGGGGGATCACGTGATGTGACCCTCCTCTGCATGTTGCATTTGTGGCCCTTGAGTGGCCTTAGAAAATGCAATTTGGCCCTTGGGCAAAAAAGGTTGTGCACCCCTGTTCTATAGTGTTGTTGTGTCTTTTGGTTTTTACACATCATCTATAATATGAAGGAACCACACAGGGAGATCCAGATAACCATGTTTCCTAAATGTACAGAAAGTACAAGCCTACTTAGAAATACACATTGTTGCTGTAGCAGGGTACTGGTGGTCCGAAGCATCAAAGACAGTGAGGGGCCTTTGGAGGCTCATGAACTATCTAAAGGGGTATATTCCATTCATATATACAAGTGTGTTTCCAATAAAGATATCAAACATATTAAACGTTAAACCAGTGGTCTTCAATCTCGGTCTGCGGAATATATCGAAGGAGTCTGTGGAAACAGGTTGAACAGAAGTCAACTACACATATACAGACAATAGATTTCCAAAAGAGTCTGTAGCTAAATTACCAAAGGGGTCTGAACTTCCATTTGAGATGTGAAAAGGATCTGCACTGCCATTTGAAATTTTCTAGGGGGTCCACAAATGAAAAAAGTTGGGAACCACCACCTTTGTGTGGTAGATGCATATGATTATAAATAAAAGATAAAAGAAAGTGGTGTAAATGACTTGCATGTTATACAGTTAATCGGTAGCAGAGCTATGTGTAAAACAGTAGAGTCTTGGCTTCCAATACATTGTTCAAACTAGTAAATCTTACAATCCACGGATGTTAGGATGACTAGTAAAATGAACATTGTGTTGGGGTTGTTATTGAACATTACTAAGGAAAATAAATGTTCTTAATGATGGATCAGAGATTGAGTTTCAATGACTTTCCTCTTAGAAGGAATTAGCAACTGGGTAAATGGAAGGAGCTCTCTTATTCTCAAGTACTGTGCTTTAAGTCATGATGGTAATGATTAGGATTAAAAACTCAGCACTCAAGTTAGTTGGATGATCTACTAGCATGGAAGGCAAAAAACACGAGTTGCTTTAGATTTAGAACACCCATCTTCCTCACTAACCTAAATAGATAAAGTAATCAATACAATTTTATTCTATGTTTCCAGAGACAGTCTTGCTCGAAGTTGTGCAGAAATTACCTATTACGCTGAGAATTTGTATTAAAATAGTACTTGCCATGAAGAATTACTAGTCTTCTATGCATAAAATAATATAGCATCCTGCATCTGTGGATTTTAGAAATGGAAAGTGACATCTAGAATTTACTTGCTGCGTGGGCTTTGACTCGAATCCAATTATGGCAATGGATTTTCTAAAACTGTTTCTGGTTAGGACAATGCAACTTTTACTTACTTAAGCTACTGGTGACCTGAATAGTTCAGAGCTAATAGCATTTGTTTAGCTTTGTAGTATGTAGGTGCTGGATGGTTACATACACATAATTCAGTTGCTATTCAGAGACATAAAAAGATGATACAGAAAAATTCATTACCTACTCTCAGAGCCTCAAGAAGTCTTTCATTTCTCCTTCATGTTGACAAGTTCCAAAGGGGTAGCCGTGACGAAGTGGGATTTTTCTCCCACGAAAGCTCATACAATAAATAAATTTGTTAGTCTTTAAAAATGCTACAAGACTCCTTGTTTTTTTCATTTCCCCTGTATTAGTTATCCTCTACAGTGTTGAGACCCCAAGTCTAATGACTGACTGTGATTTTCTTTGGAGTTTGTCAACACTATAGCTCAATCAGGAATGGTCACTAATGAGTGTGGCAAGTCATTGAGCGCCCAACAATATTACGGGGTGATCTCACTGTACTTCCAGTATAAGGAGGGAGCGTGACTGGAATTAAATGAAAACCTCTTGTGTGGCAAAGGCGGCGCATGGTCCCACAAGACCACCTGGATAAAAACAAATTTTCTGAAGTATTTTTTATAGTCCTCTTAAAAAAGGAAATTGAAATAATCATATTTCCAGTAAAATTACGCTATTGCTCCTTCTTTCTTTTGCCCACTCACATATGCCAATTCCTCCTACAAAAAAATCTTTCCAAGAAAAACCTGCTCCTGAAGATTCTTCATTGTGGTTTGGAAAGGGGGTTTTGTTTTCCCAGTAAAGTAGTCTTGTGTTTGGATGCCAGTGCTTATGAACTGTGTAAAGCGCTGTGTGTTTTTAGAGTATAGTATCAGCCATAAAGTCTGAGACCCCCAACTGCCATTGAAAATATGCACATTCGTGTGTGTGTGTGTGTGTGTGTGTGTGTGTGTGTGTGTGTGTGTGTG
>ML685785.1:11069847-11080420 GCA_007922175.1 Pelusios castaneus | reverse complement strand
TGTGTGTGTGTGTGTGTGTGTGTGTGTGTGTGTGTGTGTGTGTGTGTTGGAGTGAAGTAGCTGTGCATTTGCCTGTGGTACTAACAATGTTCCAGTGTTCTGACTTTGTTTTAGTGCTAATGGACTGACGGTGGGAAAAGGGTGAATGTCCACTTACTTGGAAGTAGTAAAAAGAAGCAGAGGTAGAACTCAAGTTTGGGGACTGATTCTGCACTACTACAGAGTTGGGACCGTTTATGTGTATAATTTGTACGCCCCTCCACACCCCATTAATTGTTGCTGCTTATGTAATTACTACTGTCCCCCATCACTCACATGGGATTCATGTTTGACAACTCCTCCTCCCTTGTCTCACATCTCCTGGTCATGTGCAAATTCTGTTGCTTCTTCCTGTGTAATATTTCCAAAATCTGACCATCTCTGTCCTCTCACTGAAGCACTAACCCAGGCTGTATCTCATATCCTGACTCTGCAACACTTCTTCTCCTGAACATCCACAATGCCCCCTTCAAAGCCCAGATTATTAAAATAATTTTTCTGTCCCATTTCTCTGATTCCCTTGCACAGTTCTTTGAATTCCTCCATTGCTTGTCTATTTTCTAGTACATCAGCTTCTGGTTCAAGCTTCTGGTTCTTGTCTTCATGGCATTTGGTAAATATTCCTCTTCACAGATTAATAGAGCTCATGGCCAGAAGGAGCCATTAGTAATCTAGTCTGATCGCCTTTGTATCAAAGGCCATTCCATTTCACCAAACTGCCTGTACTGAGCCCAGTTAACTTGTTGACTAAAGCATAACTTGTGTTTGGCTAAAACATATTTTCCAGAAAGACATCTAATCTTGATTTGAAGAGGTAGAGAATCCACCACTTGTCTTTGTCGCTTGTTCCAGTGAGTGGTTAATTACCCTCACTGTTTAATACATAAATAAGTTAATTAAAATGTGCCTTATTCCTATTTTGAATTTGTCTGGCTTCAGCTTCCAGACACTGGTTCTTGTTATGTTTTCTCCACTCAGTTGAAGAACCCTTTAGTACCCAGTCTTTTCGCACCCCCTGCCCACCAAGATAGTTATATACCAGGGGTGTCCAACCTTTTTGGGTGAGGGGCCAATCACTCGGGGCGGGGGGGGGGGGCGCTGACGGGGCTGGTGAGGAAATTTTGACAGATAAGGCATAGAAATTGACCCTAGATCTCTCGACCTTTCCACTGCCTCCCCAATACTCTCCAAACCTCACCCCTTCCCCAAGACCCCCACAGCTTACCTCCGCCACCCCACCGGGCCTGCCACCCCCTAACCACTTTACCCCCATCAACCCACCTAACCTGGTGGAAGGAGCTGAAAGGGGGCTGAGTCAGCTCCCCGGCCAGGGGCCTCTCCTGCCCTGGGGCCATGTGTGGAGCGTGCTCAGGGCGGGAGATTTGAAAAGGCTCCAGCGGCCAGCCTGGCCCCAGTTTCCCATCCCACTGCATCCCACAGGCCAGATTCCAGCCCCCGGCAGGCCAGATTCTGGCCCGCGGGCCACAGGTTGGACAAGGCTGGTATAGACGTACCCTAGATGTATAACTTTGTATTCGGTGCTATTCAAACACATTCTTTTGAAAGGGCCCAGCTTACCAAGAAATCCATGGCACTCTGTATAGTTGTCCTGCCCTTCTCATTATTTATTGGTCTGCCAGTCTTCATGTCATCTGCAAATGTTATCAGCAGTGATTTTATATTAGCTTCTAGGTCATTGAAAATATTGAATAGCATCAGGCTTACTGCCAGTCGCTGCATACACTTATGATTCACCATGAAAAATTACCTTATGAGCCAGTTTTTAATCCATTTAATGTGTGCATCTCTATCTTGTATTTTGTTACTCCCTTGCCTACTCCAGTTCATCAGTAATAACAATCTTCAATGCCCAATTGTCTGTTCTTCCACAAAAGTCTGAATCATCTTTGACATGAACAAATTCTCTGATGTATGTGATTATTCTCTGCCTTCCTAAAATCTCTCTGGAGAATTTTCAGTTGGATAAAGTATTCTTCTTTACTTCTTGTCTTAAACTGAGGTACAGCATTGCTTTCCACATACCACGCCAGTGGTGACTGCATTTCAGTGATAGGCTAAGTAACCCTTGTATATATATGTTCATAAAGCTTTTAAAAATTGCATTGTGAAAATGTAAGAGAGTATCTCACTTGTTGCTATTTTTGTCCACTTGAAAATAAGATATAAATCAATCACCCTCAACCTTTTGTGAGGGATAGAATACCAAGAGTAAAATCAAGCTGAGAATGGGATGCATTCTTAATAGGAATGAAAAGTTAATGGTGAATTCTTTCTCTCTTAATGTTTCTACACAGACTCTCTATGGCCAAAGATTCGGGTTCCACTGAAGGTTGTGAAGACCACAGAGAACAAACTCAGTAATCGTTTCTTCCCTTATGATGAAATTGAAACGGAGGCGGTATTGGCCATTGATGATGATATCATCATGTTGACTTCAGATGAACTGCAATTTGGATATGAGGTAAGAGGATTGACTTACGAGGAGAGACTGAAGGAACCTGGCTTATTTAGTCTGCAGAAGAGAAGACTAAGGGGTGATTTGATAGCAACCTTCAACTACTTGAAGGGGTGCTCCAAAGAGAAGGAAACTAGGCTATACTCAGTGGTAACAGAGGACAGAACAAAGAGCAGTGGTTTCAAGTTGCAGCTGGAGAGGTCTGTGTTGGATATTAGAAAAAACTTTCTCCCTAGGAAGCTGGTGAAGCACTGAAAGAGGTTACCAAGGGTGGTGGTGGAATCTCCATTTTTGGAAACTTTTAAGGCCCAGTTAGACAAAGCCCTGGCTGGGATGATTTAGTGGGAATAGTCCGCTTTTAGCAGGGGGTTGGACTAGATGTCCTCATGTGGTCCCTTCTGGCCCTAATATTCTATGATTGCTTTTTTTCCCCCTTTGAGTGTTATGCTGTCTATCCAACAGAGTGTGTACATGTGAATGACATATCAGGAAGAGGGCCAGACGATCCCTTGGTATAAGTCATCATAGCTCCATTGGGTTCAGTGGATTAGTGCCGATTTACACCAGCTGAGCATCTGACCTAAAAAGGTTGGAACTCATAACTTTTTGAAAAGCCTTTTAGCTCTGGGAAAATTCTTAGTCAACAGTAATTGATTGTAAATGGCTTGTCAGTGCCATTGAATGCATTAGACAAAAGAAATTTCTTGTAGGTGGAAATGGGCTCTATGATTCTTCAATTTCAATCATTTCTATTGGCATGACAAATTATAGAGGTTTTGCCAAAGTTAATACCTCAGGTCTGTGTCTATGGGAAGGCTTCACAGTAAATAAGATTCATATGTGTCCAATCATTATTACTGACTATCTTGGATTTAGTAGGGCCAGCTGTGACAACTTATTCTGTTACCAATAAAAATAAGTATTGTTGTGTTGCTGTAGAACATTTTTAGCAGTGAAGTGCCTTAAAATAAATTAATGATTCTCAATAAGCATAATGCCTCGACTGTTTGAACAAACAGGAATCAGATGTGGTTGAAAGTTCTGTTCATGGGTCTCTTAGATTAGCAGTTGCTCCATTGTATACTATCTTATTTACACCTCCTTTCTCTATGAAGTAATGGACATGGCAGAGTCTAGAGGTTAAATATTAAGAATAGGAAAGGTCTCCTGTGTGGAAAGTGCTTTAGCATAAGATGTGGTATAACAAAAAGGGGGATTGATTTCGTCTGTCAAAGGGAAGCCATGCTACAAATCCCAGTCGCCATGGCAACCTGGCACCTGGGTTTTGTTGAGCCCTGCTTTAATGAGAATCCTCCCCAAGTGAGAGAAACTTTCAGCCAATTATCAATTCTTTTAATTCAAGAAATTATTTTTGTCAACTTAGATAAGCTAACTTAATATTTTTTTAAGTAGTGGAGACAGAGTGCCTCATGTCTCCACAGGGAAGTATGTCCATGAGGAATACAACAGTTGCATGTTAGTACATGAGGCATGAAGGGAGAACTAAGAGAAGACAATTGTGAAGTAGTTTTTATGGCCATGTTGGCCTTTTCTATATTACATTTCCCGCTTGATGTTTCCCACTATTGTTAACAACAGTTCATCTTCATCATAGGAAATGCTCCTGACTCGAGCATTTTAAACACCACACGGGACAGAATTGTGGTGAAGAGGGTTAGACAGCAATATGGTGACAACAGTGGTGGCCATCAAAGTCCTATCTACATTTGTTCGTCTGCACTTGTTACCAGATGTGGTGCTGAATTGGTGATAGTAATGTAAAAATTTTTAGAGGAAAAATGTGTAATATTAACAGACCCTGTGACTGGCTTGCAGTGTAAACTCTGCCTCTGTTACCAGTTTAATTCTCATATCACCATAAGACTAGCTGAAACTGAAGCAAAAATAAATTCAAGCAAACCTAAAAAGTTTCCCCCATAGTTCCAAAATGAGCCTTCAGTACTGCTGGTGCAACGCCCTGAGGGCTTCTATTCAAAGACTATAACTGAAAGTCACTACTTCAGGTGAGCTCAGGTTATGTTCAGGAAGAAATCATGAGACTTAAAAATACGTAGTGTGCATATCCAAAGGTTTATACTTGTATAGCAGAGTACTTCACATCTGTTAAGTAAATCTCACATCTCCCCATGTCAGAAAGGAAATTATTATCTTCATTTGGGAAATTGTGGCAAAAATAATATATGCAGTTGACACAGTTATTCAGTATCAGTACTTGTGACTTCCCAGCTCTATTAGACCACATTGTCTACATGGAGACTTAGTCAAAGTGCATGTGAAGACAGAGTGTGACTGTATAGCACACTAGCCTGCTATGCTGAGTTGCCATCTTTGAAATAGCAATATGTCAAAGAATACTGTGGAATTTCTAGAACACAGTAGTGGCATCCTCGTGACAATTTAATGTGCAGCAGGTACTGTACGGTAGATTTACGCCCTGGCTTGCTCCGCAGTAATTCTCCATTTAAAGAAAACTTTATTTGCCTGGTGTGGGCCAGGTGCATGGATTGCAGGACTGCCTGAGAAACAGTTTACATGGGTGAATTTGCAGTTCGTATGCAATGTTATTTTGTCTGGTAAACATATTGTGAGCTATATACACATACAGCTTTTGCAGTCCTCTATTTTAACTGTACAAGCATTCTAATTTAGTATACCACCATACAGATGGAATAGTAAGATACTGTATCAAACAAGTAACTGAGGCTCACCCAAGTCTAGTTTAAATCAATATATTTTTAATTACTGGTTGGGTGTTTTTAAAATGATGAATCATACAGAAGTATGGCAACTTACTTTTACCTGTACTTTTTCTCTTTTAAAGCAGTGGGTTATACAGTTCTTGCTCTCTAGCCCAGAAATCAGGGACTGCAGATTGATCTTCTCTGGCTTTGAGTGTCTTTGACTTGCTTGACAGGCCTGAACTGGCTACCAGATGTTTAAATTGTCCTCAGCCTGTGATAATTTATTTATCTGTTTATGTATTTTACCGGAAAAGTATCTCTTGAGTTCTTGACTCATTTGCAGGGGAATCCAGAGGGAACAGTAGCTGCATATAATGTTACAAGAAAGTTTTCTTTTAAAAGTACATGCTTCTGCTTCAGTCACAAGAAGCATTTGGAAACAGGACATTTAGTTACTTTCTTCACTTCTCCCCTCCTCCTTGATGCTTTGTTTTTACACATTGTTGCACACCCCCTATGTCACATAAACTTACCTGGATGTTTAGAGTTGGGTCTTTAAAAAAACCAAAAAATAAAACTCAGAACAAAAAACCCCACACCTTGAACTCTATGCAGTTTCAGCCATAAAAAAATATAGGTACACTCAGTGTCAGACATTTTTTACTTGTTAAAAGTGAACTGTTACAATCCACATTGATTTACTATATGGTCTAAAAATGAGAGGAGCAAGTAGAAAAATAGTACCTGTCTGCTGCTGTTGTAAGGAGGTGTAGTAAGCAGCCTCTAAAATATTGTAAATTGAAAGAGGATCTCTGTAGAAACCTGTGTGACAAAATTTCACCAACGTATATAGAGGCACTGACACATTAAAGTACTAAGCAGTTAGACTGAGGCAACTTTTTAAACCATTTGTCAGCCTTTGGCATTCTCATTTCAGAGCTGATTAATAAAAATGTCAAGAAACTAAATATATTTTGATTATTTTGTGTGTGTGTGTGTGTGTGTGTGTGTGTGTGTGTGTATATATATATATATATATATATATATTTTTTTTTTTTTTTTAAATGAGGCAAATCCATTGACTCATCCCTAATTTTTTTAGGGACTTGGAGCATGCTCTCTATGATACGATTGGGTTGCTGTATGGTCTCAAGGCAAGTTGCTTAACCACTGTGTACCTCAGTTTGTTGATCTGTAAAACAAGGATAATAGTTTCCAAATATGGATTATGGGAGGACTTAATAAATATTTAGCATTTTCCAACTTCAAAGTGCTGTATAAGCCTTCACTGTTAAAGTAACAAGAAAAATAATGTAAAATGAGATTAGTTTATTCCCTCAAGCCATTTTTACTTTGAAGCCTTTCAGATTGCATGTTCTTGGTATGTATATAGGAAAAAGAGTTGTCCCCAGTGCTAAGCAAAGTTTGGCTGGTTGGAATTTCTAACAATTTGTCTGCTTCTGTTGTATGGGCTCCTTGTCCTGCCACAAGGTACTCTCTGAAGGTCTCAAATTTTCTGCCATACTTCAAAAATCATGGCCTGCTCATTGATGAATTCATTACACCCATTATATCCATATTATTAAAAAAAGTGATCTTTAATTAAAGTTCTGGACACCCCCAGTAAAAGGATTCTTCTTAATACATTCTTTGATCGGATCAAATGGATCTTTCCCCACTTAAAAGCAGGAATAATGCAACCATTTGCTCTCTAAAAGAAGATCCATATGTTATATTAGTTGGAATCTGCATGCCAACCTGTGGGACTTCTCTAAACTAACTGCTGGATTCATATCATTCATAGAGATTTTGCAATTAAAAATTATTTTGCAAATTAGAGTCCTGGGAAATATATTTGTCTGGGATTCTTATTTATGCTGTTTAACAGTAACACTGGTGAGAAAGGACAGCCCATGGAGTGAGAGGGAAAGATACAAAGCCCTGATTTATTGCAGTGTCCTTAACCCACATAGGCTAACAACAGTATTTTGCTTTTATAGGACAAAACTTAAGTCTTTCCTCCTTCTGGAACTACTTTATTCTTTCTGATACTGGTTCTAAAATGTACATCAGTTGCTAATATTTTTCTTAAAATAGCAGCTTTCATCCAGTGTCCTCTGCAAGAAGAAATCACTTGAGCCACCTCTGGAGTGGACTGTGGAAACTGTTTTCATGTTGCATAAAAATGAACCATTGTAATGTACCATAATAGTTTGGGCCAAGAAGTAAACAATACTGTGTGTGAGTGAAACTACAGAGGGCACTTCAGCTAGGCATGACATAAACACTAATTTTGGAATTAGGTTTGGATGCTGGGATTAATCCTATTCTTGTGTAAAACACTCTGAGATTTTTAATAAAACCAGATTATCAGAATTTCTGTTTTACATCTCATCTGCTAACCAACCCAATGCGAAGGAAGATAGGAAAAACAGTAAGAGGCTCTTTCAGGAACTCTTTCATTACCTGAAAATCAAAAAGGAACCCTACAAAAAATGGAAACGGGCAGATTGTTAAGGAATACAAAAGAATAGCACAAGCATGTTAAGGACAAAATCAGAAAGGCTAAAGTACAATACAAGTTACAACTACCAAGAGACATAAAAGGCAATAAGAAGAGGTTCGGTAAATATATTAGGAGAAAGATGAAGGATGGTGGAAGTCTTCTACTTAGCAGGGAAGGAGAGTTGCTAATGGATAATGTCAAGCAGGCTGAGATGTTTAATGCCTCTTTTGCTTCAGTCATCATTAAAAAGGTGACCAGAGACTTAACACAATTAATATTAACTATAAGGAGGAAGGAATGCAGGCTGAAATAGGGAGAGAGCAGATTACAGACTATATAGATAAATTGGGTATATTGGAGTCACCTGGGCCCGATGAAATTCCTCTTAGGGTATTTAAGAAACCAACTGAAGCAGTCTAAACTATTTGCAGTGATCTTTGAGAAGTCATAGAAGGTAGGTGAGGTCCCGAAGGACTGAAGAAGGGCAAATTGAGTAGCTGTCTTTAAAAGAGGGTTCTAAGGGGACACGGAATTATAGACCAATCATCCAAACTTCAATATATGGGAAAAAAATACTGGAACACATTATTAAACAATCTGTTTGTAAGCAACTAAAGAGCAGTAGAGTAATAAGCAACAGCCAACGTGGATTTGTCAAGAACAAATCATGTCAAACCAAACTCATCTTATTTAACACAGTTTCTGGTCTAGGGGAGAGGGGGAGACTGTAGGTGTAATGTATCTTGATTTAGTAAGACTTTTAACATGGTCCCCCAAGATATTCACTTAAGAAAACCAGGGAAAGGTGGGCTAGATGACTTTATTAGGGTGGGTACTCAATTGTTGAAGGACCATACTCAAAGTAGTTCTTAATGGTTTGCAGTCACACTGGGGGCATACCTATCATATCCCACTGGAGTTGATGCTAGTCACTAATCTAATTAATGACTTAGAAAATGGAATAGAGAGTATTTTTATAAAAATTGTGAATGACAGCAAGCTGGGAGTGGTTACAAGCACTTTGAAGTACAGGAATTGAATTCAAAATTATTTTGACAAACTGGAGAATTAGTCTTAAGTCAAGAAAATGAAATTCAGTAGAGCCAGTACTACACTTAGTAAGACAAAAATCAAATGCACAACTACAATGTCGGAAATAATTGTCTAGGCAGTAGTACTTCTGAAAAAGAGCTGGGGGTTACAGTGGATCACAGAGTATGAATTAACTGTGGTGCAGTTATGGTGGGGCGAGGGGTGGGGGAAGCAAATATTCTAGGGTGTTTTAACAGGAGTTTCGTCTGTAAGATGTGGGACATAATTGTTCCAATTTACTCAGCACTTGTGAAACCTCAGTTGGAATACTTTGTTCAGTTCTGGATGCCACACTTTAGGAAAAATGTGGACAAACTGGAGAAAGTCCAGAGAAGAGCAACAAACATGATAAAAGGTTTAGGAAATTTGACCTATGAATAATGGGTTAAAAAAATCGGGCATGTTTATCTTGAGAAAAGAAGAGGTGAGAAGGCACCCAGTAAGTCTTCATATATGTTAAGTGCTGTTCTGAAGAGGACAGTGATCACTTGTTCTCCATGTCCACTGAAGGTAGGACGAAAAGCAATTGGCTTAATCTGCAGCAAGGGAGATGTAGGTTTATTAGGAAAATCTAATGATAACGATAGTTAAGCAGTGGAATAGGCTTCCAAAGATTGTGGAATCCTCATCATTGAAGGTTTTTAAGAATAGGTTGGATAAATACCTTTCAGGGATTGTTTAGGTATACTTGGTTCTGCCTTAGCACCGCAGGCTGGATGACCTCTCTGAATCCCTTCCAGCCCTGCATTTCTATGATTTTATGGAAGATAACATGTCCAAAAGCACCCATAACCCTGCTGACGCATTAGAACCCTGCTGATTGGAGAGGTAAATACTTCCTACGGAATTCTTAACACGTTGGTATCTCTTAAATCTCTCTCATGCAAGCCTGACCTTTCTTATGTTAAGAAAAATGTTAAGATCACAAGCCAAAGTGTCAAGGATTCCTAATAAATTGGCACATGGCAGTTAACCATCAAATCAAAAAAGATAGTAATACAAAATGAACACTAAGTATGTTAAGTATAAGCAGAAGCTGGATGCATTAACTTGGCTCTAGAAGTACTTGTATTGATTTGAATTATTGAAAGTAACTAGAGTCGTTCCAAGAACAGCCATTGATTGAACTACTGATGAACATCAGGAAGAAACCAACCTTTCCATTGAAATCACTAGCACTAGTTTTAAAAGCAATCTTTATTTAAAACAATTGTATTATATTTTAGCTGCAGCAATCTGTTAGCTTGCAGAGGCCAGAAGGCAAGTGATGAGTCCTGCATTAGTTGCTATTAGAAGACTGTAAGCCACACTCCATTAAACCTAGTTTTTACTTTGTCAAGTGGGACTTCAGCAAATCTCTCATTGAAGGAGCAGCAAAGCTAAAAGGAATATGAACCAGCCTTTTGTATGCTACAAGGGCACTGTAGTCCCCTGGGAAGCAATAGTTGAGTTTAATTCTTCCTTCAGCTGCCTTCAATATGCATGTCATCCTCTGTACAGGAGTTCTTAGCTGTGTGGGTTATAAATCTGTTGTGTTCTCTCAAATCCTTTCCTGAGCCTCAGTAGCTTATGTTGTAGTACAGTTCAACACTTGGGGAACTAGTATTTTAATGACAACAGAGTCCAGTGGCACTTTTAAAGACTAACAGATTTATTTATCGTATGAGCTTTCGTGGGAGAAAATCCCACTTCGTCAGATGCTTTGAAAATGGGAAAGTTACAGAATGGGAGGAAATTAAATGCAGGGGAGTGTATGAC
>ML685785.1:11052068-11064847 GCA_007922175.1 Pelusios castaneus | reverse complement strand
GTCATACACTCCCCTGCATTTAATTTCCTCCCATTCTGTAACTTTCCTATCTTCAAAGCGTCTGACGAAGTGGGATTTTCTCCCACGAAAGCTCATACGATAAATAAATCTGTTAGTCTTTAAAAGTGCCACTGGACTCTGTTGTCTTTCTACAATAGACTAACACGGCTACCCCTTTGGAATTTGACTAGTATTTTAATAGTAGGGTTTTTAAATTTAAAAAGGAATAATTAAAAATATAATCCTAGGAAAAATGTAATAGGACTTTGAGGGGAAGGTATGAGCTCTGCATTTGTTGTACTGTGCATTAATGTTGTGAACATCTGTTACATGGAAGCAGTGCAATGTAATTTAAGCCTTCATTGGGTTCTTTGGCAGTCACACAGTTCCTTATCAGCTGATGACACCAAGTTATGACAAAAACTTGAGTTCCTCTTTTCTCAAGAGAGTCATAAAGCTTCCAAAGAAATTTTTTGCCTGCCATGGCTAATAGAGAGCGTTCTTTTAAGTATTTAGACACTATTGAGATCATGTCCTATAATTATCAGTAAAATGGTCTTATGGTTATGGTACTGGTCAGAGTCAGAAGCTCTTATTTTTTTATTGCTGGTTTCTGTGTGATTGTTGGCAAGTTTTCTTATCTGTAAAGTTCGGATGATAATCCCCCTCTGAGGGGGATTCCAAAATTATATTAATTGACATTTGTAAAACGTGTGGAGATCTTTGAATGGAAAGGGTTTTAGAAATGTAAAACAGTAATAATGAACCTACATTAGACATCTACTGTTATGCCAAGACAGATGAAGAACTAGTACTGACTCTCTTATTTTTCTTACATTTTCAAATACTTTAGTAGAGTTCTTACAATCCAAGTCAGATAGTTAAAAGGCACTGGCATGTAAGAGATGCCCTAACTAATGGAATTGCATAAAAATGGCACAATGTGGCTTTCAGTATTATAGAACTCTTGATAACCCTTCCGCTGTGAATCCAGTTTTATGGTTAATTGTCTCTCGTACAGTGTGGAATGAAGATGAAATGCTCATGAAATGAAGATGAGGCAGTTAAAGGGAATTCTTTGTTAACAATGTATGTAGAGTGAAACCTGGACATGGATGGGGGGGGGGGGGGAGAGTGCGTGTGTGCGTGCGCGCGCACCCCACCAATCTGAATCAGAAATATTTGTGACTCTACACTATGTTTTAAGGTTTAACAGTCAGGCACCATATCCCTCCAACGGGGTCTGACACTCATTGGGCTAAAAAAATTGCTGCAAGGTTAAAATTACTAGTACAAAATAAATGTTACCTTCATTACTGGCAAATAGAAAATCCCATATATTTTGCTTGCATTTGCTCCTAGTAAATAATTTTGAACACTGTATCCGTTTTCCCCTCCTGGGAAATTGTCCGTTGTTTAATGTGGCCAGCATCATGTAGAACTGGAGCTGCATTAATGATGCTCTGTCCCTGTTGTTGTCCACTTCTGTTTGATCCTGTAGTCAGCTGCGGAGTAATGTATGAAGTGACAAGGATGGTATCTTGATTGTATCCAGCTGTCTGGAACAAGTCAAGGGCAAAGACGCCTGTCATATAGCAGTAGCTCCACCAAAGCACCCATTAAAGAATATAAAGAAATATAACATGTGGGTTTTGAACATAACTCTGTTAAAGTAAAGGGGCTTATTAGACCCAAAGCCGCTTCTGAAAGCAGTTTAGATTGTAGCCGTAATCATCATGTTTAATGATTAAAGTTCCATTTTAACCATGCTTGGCTTTAAACAATGTTAATTCTTTTTGAGCAGAGCCGTTGTGTTCCCCTTAACAGGAAAGTTGGTACTGCTTTCCTGTCTTACTGCATTAATTAGAGAGCCACATCCATGTTTGGAAATGTAGGTTCTTTAAAAGCAAACTCCAAATGAAAAAGTTACTTACTTGTATTTCCTTCTCAGACCTTCATTATTTCAGAGTTCCTTGTTTCTTGGAAGTTTCTTCCAGCATTGACATTTTTAATGTCATAAATGCTCACGCTGGAGTCACAGAATGAACTGAGTAGCAGCAGTTTGAAAGACGATGCTGTTTAGGATAATTTAAGGGAGCATGTGAGAGCTTGAGGGAAATGAAAGAGTCGGGGAAGCTTTCTAATGAAAAGATTTGTTAGTTTGTGTTATACATTTCTAAGGGAAATGATAGAAGTCTCTTGGACCATTTAAAACTAAACTGGATAAAGCAGTAGAAAATGTACTATAGAGAACAACCCTTCAGTGGCCTGAGAGAAAAGGAGCCTAATGGATTGGAACCTAATAGCTTCAGAGGCCAGGGAGGGAAAAAACCTAACACCTAATTTGGAGGATCTACAGTGATGGGAACCTGTGTAGAAAATGTAAGTTAATAGCTCAACTTATTCAGAGCTTTAAAAACTCATGAAAGAGATTTTGTTTACTAAGAAAGATGACCTATGTAAAGTGTGGGGACTGAAGAGCTATTACACAATGTGAATTTCCATAAATGCACAATGCGTTCTGCTGAGATATAAATGCCGGGCAGCCTCACGTGCTAGAGCATTGTTCCCCATGGGAGTTGTGGAGTAGTACAAGTAATTGTAACTTCCCTGAATCATCTCTATTGAGTTAAATCACTGTGCTAGTGCTGGCTTGAACACCTCTGTTGCTCTCTGCAGGTTTGGCGGGAGTTTCCTGACAGGCTGGTTGGGTATCCAGGTCGCCTGCATCTATGGGACCATGAAATGAACAAATGGAAGTATGAGTCAGAGTGGACTAATGAAGTCTCCATGGTGCTCACTGGAGCAGCTTTTTATCACAAGGTAGTAGTGAGTTCCAAGATAATTAGGAAGTTTATGGACAATGCAGAGTACTATAGGATGATATCATGATATTTCATGTCAGACTAATACTTCTCATTTGAGAATTCAGATCTTTTTTATTGTCATGCCCTTTTGGTTATTTACTACACAGTACTAAAAGCAGTATAATGTTGAGGGCAAAGGAAGGTACTGTGAATTGTATGTTTGGAGGGGGTGGGGGAGGTTAAATAGGAAAAACTGAAAAATCAATGTATTTAGTTTGTAAATTCTGATGGAGCCTACATTATGCTAGGTAGACTACAAATATATAGACAACAGAGTCTAACACGGCTACCCCTTCGGAATTTGACTACAAATATATAGAATGTTATAGTCCCTACCCTGAAGAGCTTGCAATTTAATATACAACTTTTGGGAAACACCTGAGGCAATCTTGAACTTTCAAATGTCTTTCTCAACCCCAACTCACCCCTGCAATCTTAGGTTAATTATGGCAATGCAATGGTATTTGTAAATAATGGACTATATTTTCCAAAGAGGTGTCTTCCCTGTGTAGGCACCTAAATAAAGTGGTCAGATTTTCAGAATTGCTCAGCATCCAGCAGCTTCCACTGGGAATAAATTGGGCCCATATGAAAATCTATCTCTAATGTTTAAGCCCTTTCCCTCTTTGCTGTTTTATGTCAGTGAGGGCCTCTATGCAACTTTTTGTGGAGGCACAAAATGTCACCTGATGCATTTTTAGGCAGTGAGAAAGTTCAAGCACCATAAGAGCAAGCAAGGTGCCTTGAGGTGCAGAAGAGACTCCAACAATATATTGGATTAAATATTTAATACACCATATTAAATATATATGTCCACATCTATAGTTGTTGTTTGGGGTTCATTTTGTGAGGCTATCGTAACAGTTTCTAGAGTAATCCAAAACCAGTTTCAGACCTTCCTGAAGCTATATTCTCCTGCTCTTGCTATAGGGCCAACTAGTCTGTCTACAGCTATTGTAATTTGAAAAAATAACATTGTGAACTTAAAGAAAAACACAATTACATAGTGTAACTTTGCGGGACATGGTATTGCACAGTGCATAGAGTGTTGCAATTAAAGCTTTAAAAGAAGAAAAGAAAATGCAGAAATATTTCCTTTTTCTATATGTGTGGTGTGGCAAGGAAGGCGTAGTTGTTATGCACAAATAAAGAGCCATATTTGTATGCCTAGCAGGCTAAAGCTGTGACTGGCTGAAAGGAAGCAGCATCCCTTTCGCTTTTAAGATGAACTGTCACAGATACAGCTCCGTCAAGCAGGGTTTGCTCATGTTCCATTCCTTTGTTGTCTGCTGTTCCCAGTGACTTCGAATATTTTGCAGGCAGGCAGTCACTGTAAGTGTATTTTAAGGTTGCATTTTCTTTTTTCCCTCACTTTTCTGTCCTGCAGTATTTTAACTACCTTTACACCTACAAAATGCCTGGAGACATCAAGAACTGGGTGGATGCCCACATGAATTGTGAAGATATCGCCATGAATTTTCTAGTGGCAAATGTTACTGGCAAAGCCGTTATTAAGGTCTGATTTTCAGCAACTTTTGTCTGGTATATCTTTATAATGCAAAAATGTCAAAATTTGGTAGGTGTGCTTAGTTCAGTGGATTTTAAATACCCTCCTTTATCTGTTTTCTTCCTCTCATTTGCCTCTGGGATGATTTTCCATATCACTGCCATAGTAGGAATGGCCCAATTCATTGAAACTAGCATGCCAGTTGGGAATACAGGATTGACTGGTGATCATTGTGGCTGTCTACATGATATACAGGGAGGATCAGTTAAATTATATTAAAAAAAATTTTTTTTAGGTTACGGGGAAAAAATTTTTCAACTGTCCTGGCCATGTGTATCATTACTGACAACAGCTGATTTATAGGAATGTTAATTGCAAGAATGTTAATTGCAAGATCAGTTTTAAATGAACTTTTTATCCCTGAATTAATTTCCTGACATGTTTCGACATGTTTTCACGTCTGGACATTCACTCTGTACATTCATTTCAAAGTGTGTCGAGTTGGAATGAGATTTAGAGGCTGCCAGGCATTACTTCAATTAGCAAGGTCTGCTTTCCCGCCTGTCCATCATCATTTACCAGGACTGGTGGCTGTGTTTCCTAGAAAAGTCTTTAGAAGATAAAGTGTGTGTTTCTGCTGAAAAAGTTTTTTGAGCTGGACAAGGGCACTGCAGAGTAATTTGGCACCTCAACGCAATTGGGAGAGTCTTGCAGAGCTTGCCAGTCAGCTATTAACTCAAGTGAGCAAAAGAGCGTCTGTTGGATTAAGGTTACGGTGAAGTATGGGAAGCTATATTTCATCACTCTTATGGTTGCAAGAACAAATGGTGTTTATACAGGGACCTTGGCAGTGAGAAAACAGTCATTAAACAGGAATTAAGGAGCTTGTCATCGCCACTTCTTTTCAGTTACAGAAGGCAAAACCTCTCCAAACCATTTTTATTGGGCCCATGTGAATTTTGCAGTTAGCCAGGCCAGATGGAGCTGAATGAAGGAATGGCATGGCTTTTTTTAGTTTGGGAGAAAGCTTGGCTTACACTGCAGGCATGTTCAGAAGCATTGCTCTGCTTTCTAAGCAAGGCGATTAATATCCCTTCTGTTGACGATGATGTCTGTCATGCCTTTGTCCAGGTGACCCCGCGAAAGAAGTTTAAATGTCCAGAGTGCACAGCTATAGATGGATTATCGTTGGACCAGACACACATGGTGGAAAGGTGAGGGGGCCTCCTTTCATTGCTGAGTTGCCTCACTGTTATTCCCAAAGCCTGTTTCTGGGTCTCTTTGAAATTAGGATGAAAAATGCCCACTGCCCATATTACTGAACTCTGAAATAGCTGCACAAATCTAGTCAATCCATGCACAGGGTCATTTCTACAATAGGTAATGGGACACATTGCACATGAGCTGTAGTGATGAATAATTTGTTTAAATGAAGAACTTTAGAAGAGCACAAATTCAAGGTTAGGCTGTAAAACACAGATTATACGAAAGTCAGGCTGCCAACAATATTTTTAATGCAAATTTTTTCATTTTAACATGAAAATGTAAATGTAATGAGTGTTCATACATTTTCAAAAACACGGGAAGTGGATAAATTATCAGAGATCAATTGACTAACGAGTAAAAATGACTGATAAATGAGAAGTGTTACTGATGCTCCAATAACTGACATTTATACAATATCTTGCCTCTAAAAATCCAAAGCCCGCTTTTCCCTTTGCTGATGTGCAGTCACCTGTAGGATTGAACACGGGAGCTGTTTGAGTGGTTGCAACATTCTGTGATGGGGGAATTATTTTTGAGCAGTGCTATGTATTTGAAAAGGCAATTTTTTAAGGTGTTTAGAGCAAAGCACTGGGAATCAGAAGACATCTGACTTCTTTTCTGCACTCTGAAGTTGACTAGTTTTGTAACTTCTGGAAAAATACTGAAGCTCTCTGTGCTTTAGCTTTTCTACAGGGAAAATATTTACTTACCTTTTGTAAATTGCATTTAGATTCTTGTATGTAAAGGGCTATCTGAGAATAAAATATTGCTTCTTAATTATTTGTTTGGAATTTAGCCAGAATCGACTCACCTACATACCCCAAGCATGTCTTCATGAGCTCTTTAGTCTGTTGTATGCCCTCTTCAGGTCTTGTGGCTGCAGCCTGCTGGGTGTTTAGTATGTCCTTCCGAGATAAGTTATACTGCTGCTTTATGTTCAAACTTACTTTTTATCAGTCCCTTAATCTGTCAGCCACAAGGAGCAGTGCATTCGATCACAAACACATCTGGAGAAAAACAATCTGAAATGCACACATGCCTCCCATCCATGGGAGTGAGAAACAATGGAAGCAATGATGCTGAAGGAGACCTATGCCAGGAATTATAGTAAACCACAAATTAGACCTGTGTTGTGGCTGATAGGGCAGTAAAATGGGCCAGTGCAGGCCTTAGCTGCAGGGGCATCAAGACATGGAGCAGGAAGGACATTGTCTAGGTGTAGATTTTTTTAATGCATTTACCACCACAGCATCTGTAGACCCTCTCCGCATTGCTCTGATGAAACTGAACCTGGAACACTGCATTCATTTGTGGGCTTTTCATTACTAGAAGGATATTGAACTGAGTTCAGTGAATAGCTGCAAATGTGGTTAGTAGGCTGGAGGGATTGATTTGTGACACAAGAATAAAAGAGTTGAGTATATATAGTTTTGCCAATTGACGAGTAAAAGGTGATATAACAGTCTTCAGGCACCAAAATATGTAAATGCCAAGGACATAGATGAGTTGTTTACGGTGCTACAGGGATATATTACTCTAGAGAGGATTAAATTAAGAAAAGAAAAAAGTAAGATGAAAATCAGGACGTGCTTCCTAACAGTGACATCTGTTATTATCTCGAGTAATTTCTCAAGGGAGGAGCGTGGAAGCCTTAGGGCATTTTAAAGGTAAGTTGGGTGAAGCACTAGAAAATATTCTATAGAGAACAAGCCTGTATTGGCTGAAGGATGGATTATATGGATTTAGTAGTTCTTCCCTGTTACTGTTTTGTTCTGTATTGCAGTAACATCTAGGATTTTCAGTTATGGGCCAGGACTCTATTATAGTTAGGAAAGAAAAATCAAATGCATCATTCCAAAATAGGGAATAACTGGGTAGGCACTACTACTGCAGAAAAGGATCTGGGTGTTATGTTGGCTCATGTACTGTTTGTGATCCACTGATATGATGCAGCTGAGGAAAAGTTTAAAAAAAACCAAAAACAAACAAACAAACAAAAAAAACCCCCAACAAAAATCAGAAAATTGGGAATGTTTAGTCTTGAGAAAAGAAGACTGAGATGAGACCTGATAAGTCTTCAGATGTTTTAAGGGCTGTTATCAAGAGGACAGTCATCAATTGTTCTCTGTGTCCACTGAAGGGAGGGCGATAAAATATTGGCTTAATCTGCAGCAAAGACGATTGAAGTTGGATATTAGGAAAAGCTTTCTAACTATAAAGATAGGTAAGCACTGGAATAGGCTGCCAAAGAAGGCCGTGGAATCCCCATGATTGAAGGTTTTTAGAACAGTTTAGACAAACACCTGTTAGGGATTGTTTAGGTATACTGGATCCTATCTCAACTCAGGGGGGCTGGACCAGATGTGCTTTTAGGGGTCTCCCAGCCCTACATATCTGTGGTTATATGGTTATGTGAGCCACTTTAAAAAGCTCATAACAAAAAAGAAGTCCCTGTCCTAAAGAGCATCATAGTTTTATCAGAAGGATAGATTCTTATGTATATAACAATATTGGTGTTCCGAAAGTAAAATGTTACTAACTATTCAATGAGTATACAGTGTTTTTCCCCATGATTAAGTTTCTATCAATAGAGATAACTAAGCTGGAGGAAGTGTCAGAAAGTAGTAGAAAATCAAAAGTTGTTTATAAGTTGACTGTGTTAACTACTTGATTATCCAGCTGGAGGAATTTAGAAAGGAATTTAGCAGCTGCATCTTGGGGAAGAACTGCAGTGTTACACAACTGGCGTATAGTCGTACTTGATCCTTAGATTTTAAAGATTGCCCTTACTATTTAGGTAGACCTGGCTTTAGCAAGGTAGACCACGACTTGTAAGAATGTTTGCTGACAGACTTAATGGAATCTCATAAGCTAGCTATTTATTTTATTGAAATAATTACCACAGCAATTTTCAGTGCAAGTTCCCATTAACTTAGTCATGAATAGAACTCTGCCTTGGTTTCAGGGTTTAGCATCCGTACTTTTGATTCATGCAGACACTGGACCTCTGTGTGAACAATCTTCTGTTAGGTTAGGAGACAGTCTAAACGAGAGATGTGCACATGACAACAAGAAATCCAACTCACAACTTTGAAGACTAATTCTTCTAGTTAACTGTGTTACGTCCAGTCCCCAGGAAGAGTGCCATAACAGGTCTGTTTGCATAGGAGACTACTGATTCTTTGGAATGCAGAAGTTGTGACACATGTTGTTTTTGGCATATGTGTTAGTACCAGGCTCACATGACCCAGGATCAATCTCCTGGTTGTGAAATGGACAGGGTAGAAGGCTAGTAATGGAGGTACAGAGCTTTTTGCTTTTGGGTTTCCTTTTCAAAACCAGCACAGTGACCCACAGTTACCAGGTGATGACTATTTAGTGACATGTAGAATTGGTGATCTTCATCCTATTCCATGAGGAGGGGTCCACCTATCAAAATCATCCTTCAGGGGCTTCTTTGTTGATAGTCTCATCACAGAGAAGGAGGTGGCTAAATGATGGAAACTGAAATCTTTTCTTGTCTCAGAGATAGTATATATTGATCAGTGTTTGAAGCATATTGTCAGGGCAATATGAGAAAGCTTACACTACTATTTTTGCTCTGCCTTTTCTCTGGATTGATAAAGGACTTCAGTCTCTAGGGCTGTCAATCTCCACTGCCAAAATTACACTAACTGAAGAGAATTTTGAACCAAGAACTCCCATCCTCCCATAGACTTTATGTTGAATCACTGAAAATGCTCTGAGAAGATTGTCTAATCCATGTGTTTACAGGTAGCACTTAAATAGCAACACGTTTCCTGTCTTAGCATCTTCATGTCTGGGCCCTCAAAGGGGAGACTTGTATGATGCAGTCTAGAGGGAAATTGTAGACATTAAAAGTAACAAAGACTGAGCTACTTTCACAGCCAAATCATTAAAAGCTTCTCCCTTAGGGCAGAGCAGCATTCATTGGACCCAGCACCTGAATACTATTCCCTAAACAGGCAATTTGATGGTTAAGAACAGAGCCTGTATGTCCAGAGTCACCTTGCCAAAATTAGATCTGGTTACAGGAGAGAGAACTGATTCAAAGACTTGATTGGCCAGAAAGTTGATCCAGGCTAAATCCAACTGGGATCTTGTTTTTCAATTCACACTAACTTAAGTCCATGTTGAGCACAATTCCATGTCAATCGGCAAAGTAAGGAACAGATGAATAATTCTTGGAAACAAAGATGCATGTGTTAATTTAAATTTGCAGAGCTCTGAAAGCAGCCAACCAAAACACCTTCCCCTCTGTATGAGCTGACATGCTCTGTTTTCTTGGTTTCCTAGCCTAAAATGTTTAATACTTTAGGTCTCCTTATTATTTCTAATTGCACAAAAGTGACAGATCCTGTGTAATGCAACTGGGACCTGTTCAGCTCCATGCAGGAGATGAGTGCTCCCGTGGGGGGAAACACCTCTCCCCATAGATATATCATCTGACTTGTATCTGACGTAATTTAGATTTGAAAAAAATGCTGCTCTTCAGCCTTGTTCTAATGTGTGCTGAGCAGTGACCTTTGCGAGTGAAGGTTCATAAAGGATCTTAATTTGGATTTTTCTTTGTGTAATTTCTTTTAAAAAATGAAGCAGCTTTCATGATGGTCACAGGTGACATACTATGCTGGCAGCCTGGTAGTCTATCCACAGAATAAGCACAGCATGGGCCACAGCAATGTTAGATTTTTCTGCACTGTTTTCTGCCATCCTGCCTCACCTCTGGAGGGAAGAGGGTCCATTTAGTTCTGATTTTTGCTGTTGGACTGCCATTTGGTACCAGTTGTGACAGTGGCTTTTATGATGTGATCACCTGCCCAGTAGGAACTAGACTGAGCTAACTGATTTCACATAGGCCACCAAACAGCTTCTCTCTTATAAAGGGTTTTAGTCATTGCTAGTCTGGGCAGGAGTCGAATGTATGAGAGACAGCAGTTGTACAGATTTCTCACATACTCTTGGAACTCTGTGCTATTCTCTCTTCAGGGCTTCAACACATCTCTTCGATGATGCATCCCAGCCAAGATTTTCAAAAGGCCATTAGTGATTTTTGCGTGCCTCAGTTTCTGAGCGGATGGATGTCTGGCATTTCCTTAAAACCAGGGGTCCTTAAAGGTGACTCAGGCGGGACACCCATAAACTGAGGCACTAAGAATCATTTTGAAAATCTTGACCCTGAATCCCAAGCTGCTGCACTCCGTGTTGCTCTTTTTCCTATTCTTCTAGTCCTGACATTCACCTTTCTGTCAGTGCACCCTAATTGTGTCCTACCACAGCCTTGACTATTCCACATTTTGGATAGCTAGTTCTCTCTCTATACCTCAGAATGAGCTACAGTTCCCTTACTGTTCCAGTCCCGGGCCTGTCCTAAGCAGAAAATACTCATGCCAATTTATCAGATGTTCTGCAAAGCACACTGTTGCTCCCCACCTTACCCGCCAAACCCCTTTTCATTTGTTTCCTACTGTAAAGATTTGAACAACTTTGGAGGGAAAAGAGGGCGATGTCGGAGCATGAATCATCTGCACTACATCACTTCAGACCCTTTCAACATTAAACGTCTTGTTTAAGTGTTAACAGTGTATTTATTTCCCTGCTGATTTTTGGCCTGTCTGAAAGTGATTATTGAAGGTTGAAAAAAACTGTGCAGAAATGTAGTACTTTCGAAAACTGACTCTTTTATCAATTGATTACTCTCGCTGTAGTTAAATAGGGAGCTAGATGCTGGCTTAAAAGATGAGGCATTAACTTTTGACATCCAGTTTTGAGAGGGTTTTTTACGTGGTGCTGAAGCAGTCCCCATCACAAAACTGTCATGCTTAGTTGGCCAGCTCTGTTCAGGAAATCTGTCCTGGAGACTGAAAGGCCCTCTCCCCCTTGGAAAGGATTGGAAGTAAGCATGGAGAAGGACAGAGATTTGCAAGGAGATTGTTTGCAGCACGCCGCCGTCTGTGCAGCACAGTACGGGTTTGCTTTCTGTAGCCAAAATGCTTGCTGCCTTTTGTCTGTTCTTTTAATTCATTACCAGCAAAAGCAGCAGTGATGGATCTTGTGGATGGCTCTCCATCCCTTGAGTATCTTTTTGCTCTGACTGTCTGTCAGAAGCTTTTTAAAACCATTGTGTTAAAGACGGATCTAAAATTAGCTAAGGGCTAGCTGAGATACAATGAGTTAGGTTTTCCTTACAGTGCCTCCCCCCATCCCTTACCTTGTCATGAAGAGATTAAAAAGGGATTGTAAAGTTAAAAATCATGTACTTTAAAACAAGCAAACAAAACCTTCCTTTTACTCTGCTACTGACCCCTGAGATTATTGCAAGGGAAAGAATTACTAGAAATGTACTTAATTTTTCACTAATATTGAAGCTTTACTGTTCAGTTTTGCTTCATTTGGACAGCTAGACTAGTCGGTTTCACTTCATTCGTTTCTGAAGGAATCTAAAACATGGAAAAACGATCGCCATAAGCCTTCAGTTTCATAAATGCTTGGTTTTGCAAAACCTTCACTGTGCCACTTTTGATCTGCCAGAGCCACTTTGAGATGTATTGGCAGCTGATCTGTTCTGTTTTATAGTATGTGTGTTGCTTTAAGAATGACTGGAATTCTAGGGGGGAGGGAGAAGGGAAGCTGTGACCTCCATGTGCACATATGCTGCTGGCAGCATCCCCTCGCTGTTCGCTGTGCTTAAATGGCTAAATCAGAGAGCGCCAGTCCTCTTCCAAACCCGCTGTGTGTGGAGGCTCCTTCTCATATTTCCTAGTAACTAGTGGGGATGAAATATTTCCAGGAACATGGGAGAATGTTCTTGAGTTCTTTTTAAAGTCGTTGTTTCGGGGTGGGAGTTAGTAGTTATTGGGTCACTTATTTACATAGCTATCTTTTTCACCAGGTCTGAATGCATCAATAAGTTTGCATCTGTCTTCGGGACCATGCCTCTGAAAGTGGTGGAGCATCGTGCTGATCCTGTCCTGTACAAAGATGACTTCCCTGAGAAACTGAAGAGCTTCCCCAACATTGGCAGCTTATAAAACGCAGCCCTGAGGCAAAATGAGTATAACAATTTAAAAAAGAGAGAGAGAGAGAGAGAGAGAGAGAGAGAGAGAGAGAGAGAGAGA
>ML685785.1:10960064-11052058 GCA_007922175.1 Pelusios castaneus | reverse complement strand
AGAGAGAGAGAGAGAGAGAGAGAGAGAGAGAGAGAGAGAGAGAGAGAGAGAGAGAGAGACGAGCCTGGGGCCTTGAAGGAAAATGCCAGAGAGTGGGTTATGAAGGGGGGAGGGATTAATGCCAGGCTCTGAGATACAAGTCCATCCTTTGCAATACACAGGATAACAAAGCAAGACTCGGTAACTGTTTCTATATCACACACAAATACATGATTGACTCTATGCATGGGTCTACTGAAAATGCCAAAAACTCTTTTCCAGTGGAGGCTGCTTATACAGAAGAATGAAACAGCGTGAGTCACCTTTTCCATTAAATCTATTCTTTTGGTTTGATGCAGCCACCTGTATCAATGCAAACAGATTTCAGTACTGGCTGCAACATGTATCCTGCCTGTTACCCCCCCCCCCCCCTTTTCCCCACCCCCAACCATGCTCACATGCCAATCTCCATTGAGATAAGTTGTTAGCTTTAGTAACTGAGCAATGAACATCCCTGCCGGGCTTGTTTTTTTAAACAAGATAAATGGGTTTTTATTATTTTTTAAAAAACAATCTTTCGTCATAGGATTTGGGGGGACTAAAAATTTTTGCATTAAATGAAAAAAGATTTCAGTGGGAGTTGATGCAAATCACAGCCAAGAGGATGCTCTCTGTAATTTGAAGACTGAAATTACACCTCTATCATATATAGGTATAAACCTCAGATTTTCTATTACACTTATAGACTAGAAGTCCATTGAATATAAAAGTCATTTTTATAGAGAGGAAAACGTATTTTTTCCTCTTTTTTACCGCGGTGGAATAGTTGTATGTTTATATGGCATCTCCATGTAGTAGGGCAACAGCTAAATTGTGATGTTTGTATATGTGAGCCCTCTTCAGACACCATTGTACTGTGGTATAGACCGTCATACCCCCCATCTGCAGGAAGTCGACTTCACAGCCGGTGTGTATATGTGCAATATATTAATAACACATACAGTACTTAGCAATCAAACCCATGCAAGCTGCCATCATTTGAAAAATTGACAAAGGTTAACCTTTGATTAACCTATAGAACCTGCAGCCGCAGGATCTTACTTGAACAAATGGCTTCATATTTTTTTTTTTAAAAAAAAAAGGTTATACGGTTGGTTTGAAGAGTCAAGCTCTTTCTCCCTGTTTAAAAGTTGACCTGAATATTATCTGTCTCCATTAGAGACAATAAAAATGGCAAGGATGGTCAGTCCTCATGCTCCAGCATATAAACTGATCCTAAGCTGGATCAGAGAGGAGTTCTCTTTGCCGCAGTGATATAATCTCCCTTGGTTTGGTGCATTATGGGCAGTTTGAATTTTCCTCAGTAACATCCAGCATTGCCGCTGTTGGAAGCATCATACTTGATGGCCCATCTTTCTGTTGCAGTCTGACCATTCTTATAGTTCTGCCAAACCCCAAATAGGGCAAGCATCAGGAAACTTACTTTATCCTTCTGCCTTGAGAGTGAGAAGCAGCAATGGCAAAAATCCAATGGAAGTCAGGCCAGAAACAGGAAACACCTGCTCCATGTTTGTCACCCCAGTAAAACTTTCCTCACTGCCCAACACAGTGGAGGTGTGGGGAATAAGAAGCCAGTTAGAACAGTCGCTGGGGCGGGAGGGGAGACGTCAACTTAAAACCCTCAAGGCAAGTGTCTGTAAAATAGATTGTCCCATTCTTTGGGACTGTGTCTTGACTAATAAATTCTAGGACTTGTTTCTAGGATCTTGCAGTCTTTGCTATGTTCCTGACTATGCTTGGGGGGGGGGATGGCAGTGGGCAGTGCAGGGATGGTAATGCTGATGACTGTTTGCATACAGGGGGTACCCCGGGGTGAGGAATGCACTTTCCTTGCTGCTGAGCAGTTCTTCCCTGCAGCCTCCACACATGCACTTATTCCTAAATCTGTTAGTTGATGTCTGAATTATGTCATTGTGCTCGAGCATCACAGATCGCAGCCCACTTGCCATTAAGCGGCTTGTTTTTAAAAGAGAAAGTTATGTTTGCATAATAGGCTACTGAATTGACCTCATGATGGCAGAGGGGTTTGTTGTACAGAGGTAACCTTTCCCTTGCATAGTCTTGAAATGGCTGCAACCTGGTAGTCCCTTCTCAAGTTCATAGGCAAAGGTTCCATGTAGTTTTTGCACAAACTTTTATAGCACAAGGCAGACTTCAGATTGGGGGGGATATAGTGGTCTACAAATAGAAGTGGCGGGTGACAGCTTGACAAAGAGGAGCTCTGTGTAGCTCTGAAGCTTGTCGCTTTAACCAGCAGAAGTCGGTCCAATAAAAGATACTACCTCACCCACCTTGTCTCTCTAAAATCCAGCGAAGTCTTCTATAGGGTTAAGACACTAAATGGGCAATAACCCCTCATGTCCAGGGCCAGGTGGGCAAGAGCAAGTGTCCCTTCCGTGGTATGCCCAGAGCCATTACATCAAGTAACCTGTCACATTTTGTCCTGCATCATTTCATAGCTGTTTTTACATTCCAAGCTCTTTTTAATGATGGTATGTCTCTGTATGGAAAGTGGCCTGAACATAAAGTTGGGCAGCTGACAAGCCTATAACTGGGCTACTTCCCCAACTCATTTATAACTGTTATGCTGTTTCTGAAAACGATTCAAACTGTAAAACTGCAAAGTGTGTGTGAGAGAATTGGGATGATTCCAGTGTTGGTCATTAACTTAAAATCATTGTTAACGGTTCAGCTTGTATATTTGATATAAAAAAGTTTAATATGGATATTGAAAAAAATAAATGAGATCAAAAGTGAGTGAATTCTGTTTTACTTCTGAAGATGTGATTGTATACATTCCCTAAGGAACTGTAGAAGTATTCTGAAAAGAAAAGTGCAGCAATTGGTTCTCCTCCAAGTAGTGTCCCAGTGGGTGCTTCACTGTTGGTGTGTGCGTGCGTGCCACACCACGGATCGGAGATTTACCTAGCTAGAACTTGCCAGGGTCGTGCGACCGGAGGGCACTGTCTCGCGGACAGTTTGGTGCCCTTCAACGGTCACGCGACCCGAGCCTCCCTCAGTTCCTCTTTTACTGCTCGCGAACCATAGACGGAGTTAGGGAACTCTCCTCACAAACCCACTCGCCTTCTCTTTATTCCCCTTTTTTTCTTTCTAGTCCTTTTCTTCGTTCTTATTTTAAACGAATACTTACCGGCTTAAAAAAAGAAGAAGAGAAACGGACAAGGATAATCCTGAGAGCCAGCAAAATACTGGGCTCTCCGGGATTCAAACGCTGTGAATTATGTCGGGAGGCAATGCCTGCCTCAGACGGGCACCCGACCTGTATTAAATGTCTCGGAGAGGAGCACAACAGCGGCAAATGCCCACATTGCCGAAACCTGAGCACGAGAGCGAGACGAGACCGCGACCTGCGTCTCAAGCTCCTGCTCATGGAAAAGTCTTTAACACCTGCCTCCGACCCTGGGCAGGAAAAAGCCTCATCAGCTGCTAGGCTGACTGAAAGACACTTGACACCGCCTCCAGGGCTGCAAAAGAAAGGGAAGCCTCAGGCACCTTCCCCTTTGCCGAGACAACTGCGTGAAACGGAGGCTAAAGGTCCCTCCAACACGCCACCAAAAAGGACGGAGAAACAGTCCCGTCCGCAAGATTCTGACCCCCCTCAAAGGGACAACTCGGCACCGGCACAGCCTGAAAGATCTCCGGTGCCGAGACATCCAGGCTCAGCAACAGCGCCGATGCCGGCAACAGCCTCTAGCTCGGCATCGGCAGTACAGGAAGCGGCTGCTCCACAGCTGATTTTGACCGGCCCCGAGCCAATTTAACACGTCGGCACCGCGCTCTTCTTCCTGTGCTACCCAGGACACAGGCACCTTAGCAGTGTCAGAACCACCCTCCTCGGCACCGAGGAAGCAGAGGGAGAAAAGAAAACATCTTGAATCCGAGATCCCTCCTTCTCCACAGCTTCAAAGGGATAGCTATGTGGCTTCCCCTATCCCAGAAGCCTCACTGCCTGTTTACTGCATTCGGGATCATTCAGAGGACCTTTACCATCCTCCTTTTCCCACTCATATGACACAACACCACACCCAGGGCACGCAAGACCGCAGCCACCAGAGACATCATTACCCATGGTACCCTCCACCATGGTACGGACCACCCTACGATTACCCTTCACATTGGGAATCATGGTCCAGATACTCAGGGATGAGTCCCCGGTCACACTCACCCATTCTCTCACCTCAATATGAGCACTCCCAAGGAGGTGACTCGCCGCATGACCCAAGAGAATTGCAACAAACAGGGACAGCCTCCCCCAAAGGAAGCTGCACCCTGCTACCAGATGAAAACTTACCTCCATCACCATCGACTTCACATAATGAACTTAAGGAGTTCCAGGACCTTTTCAGAAGAGTAGCTGAATCGCAAGAAATATACACTCAAGAAACACCTGACTCACACCACAGGCTTTTCAGTATTCTTCAATCAACACCATCACCACGTATGGCACGTCCTATGGATGATGGGATAATGGAGCCAGCGAACAATATCTGGCAAACACCTGCATCAATTCCCCCAACCTCAAGAAGGGTTGACAAGAAATACTACATTCACAGTAAAAGAATTCTTATTTACACACCCCCCACCCAACTCCCTAGTGGTGGAAGTGGCTAACCATAGGGGCAAGCAGCCCTTTAATAAATCAGCGCCCCATGACAAGGACGACAGGAAGTTAGATCTCCTGGGAAAGAAGACATATACATCATCGTCTTTACTAATGAGAATTTCTAATTATACAGCTTTACTAGCAAATTATGACCATGACAATTACTTAAAGTTGGCGGACTTTATTGAATTTATACCGAAGGACAAACAACCACAATTCCACGCAATCATAAAAGAAGGGCAGCTGATTTCTAGGACCGCTCTCCAGGCAGCACTTGATGTTGCGGATACGTCGGCCAGAATAACGGCAACGGGCATCGTCATGCGCAGGGAATCATGGTTTCACTCTGCAGATCTACCAAAGCCTCTGCAAACAACAATAGAAGACTTACCATTCGATAAAAAGAAACTCTTTGCAGAAAACACTGATGACATGATGCACACGTCGAAAGATTCACGTGCCACCTTTAGGACTTTTGGTATATATCCACAACCACCAAGAAGGTCACAAAGATTCCAGCCCTACAACCCACGCTACCCATCATACTATCAGACGCAGTACCAATACAGGCACCAATATAGGAGACAAGACTCGTATAACTACAGGTATCGACAACGTCCTCAACGTAGGAGGCAGCCACCAAATCAACCTCCAGCACCACATAATGCACAAAATAAGCCCCAGTTTTGACGATCAGGCTGAGGGCTCACATCTAACCAGTACACTCCATCTACTACCAAGTGCAGCACAGGGTTACCAATTTTGCCTTCGAAATTTCTATACGCACTGGACCAACATAACAACAGACAATTGGGTCCTACAGATTATCAAATCAGTTTACACCATCCCTTTTATCACAAAACCCACATCCCTTTACCCCTCCCCGTCCCTCTTCAGGGACATCTCTCACGAACCAACTCTCCAACAGGAGGCAACACACTTACTCCACATTGGAGCCATAGAGAGGGTCCCATTAGAGTACAAAGGGAAGGGAGTATACTCACCTTACTTCCTAACAGAGAAGAAAACGGGGGTGGGGGGGGGGGTGGAGACCAATCTTAGACCTAAGAAACCTAAACAAATTCGTCAAGCAGCAAAAATTCAAAATGGTAACCCTAGCCACTATATTCCATCACTAGACATAAATGATTGGTTTGCAGCCCTCGATCTCCAGGACGCATATTTTCACGTCACAATACACCCTGCACATCGAAAATATCTAAGATTCATCATAGCCTCCGATCACTTCCAGTATGCAGTTCTTCCGTTCGGACTCTCAACAGCTCCCAGAGTCTTTTCGAAAATTCTGGCAGTGGTTACCGCCCACCTTCGCACATAAGGAATATCAATCTTTCTATATCTCGACGATTGCCTGATAAAGTCACCATCCCAAGAACAGACAGCACGGGCAGTCCAAATCACAAGACAGCTATTCAAGAACCTCGGTCTCCAGATAAACGAAAAGAAGTCTACTTTCACACCTACCCAAACAATAGAATTTATTGGAGCTCACATAGACTCTACTCTGGGGAAGGCCTTCTTACCACAACAAAGAGCTCAAAACATCGAGAGCCTAGTGAGAACTATACAAGCCTCTCCAGTAACAACAATCTTGACCTGCATACAACTCCTAGGTCACATGGCCTCAACAACAACCGTCGTGCAGAATGCACGCCTACATATGAGACCATTACAGCTCTATATCCGCAGAATATACAAACCACACAAAGATAATCCAAACTGACAAATAGCACTACCCCTCCAGATCAAGCAATCATTACAATGGTGGATAACGCCACACAATCTCAACAGGGGCATACCATTCACACAACAACCCCCGACGATCCTTATGTGTATAGATGCCTCCCTTGCAGGTTGGGGAGCTCACATACCAACTCTAAATCTGACCACACAGGGACGATGGAACAACCTAGAGTCTTCCCTGCACATAAACTTGCTAGAGCTGCGTGCAGTCCGCAATGCATGTGCTCACTTCATAGACCATTTAAAACACAAACATACAAAGGTAATGACAGACAACAGGGCTTGCATGTTCCACGTGAACAGGCAGGGAAATGCCAGATCAAACTCCCTGTGCACAGAAGCCATAAAACTTTGGCATTGGTGCATCAAGAACGACATACTTATATCAGCAGCATACCTACCAGGAGTACTAAATACAACCGCAGACTCTCTCAGCAGACTCTTCAGCCACAACTACTAATGGGAGATTCATACTCCCATTCTAAATGACATTTTCATGTACTGGGGTCACCCATCAATAGATCTCTTTGCTACTTACCAAAATCGCAAATGCTACATGTATTGCTCGAGAGCTGGCATCGGAAAGGGTTCCAAAGGAGATGCATTCCTGATCCCATGGACCCAAACATTCGCATATGCATTCCCACCTTTTCCGTTAATCCTAAAAACTCTGCTCAAAGTGAAGCACGAGCACACCAAGATGATCCTTATTGCACCGGCATGGCCCAGACAACCATGGTATACCCTATTAACACAGATGCTGTGCACAACTCCAGTTTCCCTACCCAGGCATCCCATTCCTCCTGTCACAAGACAAAGGCACAATCCCACATCCAAATCCAGAACGTCTCCATCTGGAAGCGTGGCTGATATGTGGTTCCAGGGTCAGGAACTACTCTGTTCGGACTCAGTTAGACACATACTCTTGAATAGTAGAAAGCCGTCTACGCGCAAGAGTTACCTTCATAAATGGGACAGGTTTTCCAGATGGTACAGCAGATCACAAAATTCTCCATTCTTTGCCCCACTTCAGGATATACTGGACTACTTATTACACCTGAAACAGGAAGGACTCACACTCAGTTCAATAAAGGTACATTTAGCAGCCATTGCCACTTTTCACAACCATGTACAAGACACTTCAGTATTTTCCAACCCTATCATAAAGAGATTCCTAACAGGAATAAAAAAATCTATACCCGGAGATCCGCCCTCCCAACCTGGCATGGGATCTACCTCTAGTACTCAAGACCCTTACAAAGCTGCCATTCGAAGCCTTGGCTAATGTCTCCTTAAATTACCTGACAATGAAAGTAGTATTCTTAATCGTGATCACATCTGCTAGAAGAGTAAGTGAAATGGCGGCCCTTATGGCGGACCCACTGTATACAATTTTCCACAAAGATAAGGTCTGCTTACGTCCACATCCAAAGTTTCTACCAAAGAGGTCCACTCCTTTTCACACAAATCAAACTATACACTTACCTGTATTCTGTCCGAAACCTCACTCGAACCGAGAAGATACCATCCTGCACACCCTCGACGTCCGCCGTGCACTCGCTTTCTACCTGGAAAGAACAAAATCTTTTAGAAACACAAATAGACTATTTGTCTCTATAGCAGAGAGAAATAAGGGCGCACCTATTTCAAAGCGCAGACTATCAACAATCATAGTTAATTGCATAAGAACACGCTATCAAATATCTGGCACAGAACTACCAGAACAAATCAGAGCCCACGCTACCAGAGCAGTGGCTACAAATACAGCCTTCTTTCGGAATGTACCTATAGACGAAATATGCAGGGCGGCTATCTGGTCCACGCCCCACACCTTCATAAAACACTATGCACTTGACACAGCAGCAAAATATGATGCCTCAGTAGGCATATCAGTACTCTCCTCAATACGAAATGCATCCTCAGAAGTCCCTCCGTCCAATTAAGGACAATGCTTGGAGACTCACCAACAGTGGAGCACCCATGGGGACACTACTCGGAGGAGAAAGGAAGGTTGCTCACCTTGGTGTAGTAACTGGAGTTCTCCAAGATGTGTGTCCCCGTGGGTGCTCCACTACCCTCCCTCCTCCCCTCTCTTCTTCGGGCAACTGTACTCGCTCACAGTTAGAGAGGAACCGAGGGAGGCTCAGATCGCGTGACCGTTGAAGGGCGCCAAACTGTCCGCGAGAGAGTCCCCTCTGGTCGCGCGACCCTGGCGAGTTCTAGCTAGGTAAATCTCCGATCCGTGGTGTGGTGCGCGCGCACACACCAACAGTGGAGCACCCACGGGGACACACATCTCGGAGAACTCCAGTTACTACACCAAGGTGAGCAACCTTCCTTTCTTTAGCCTCAGTAAATCTGTATTAAATCATGAATATGCACACAGCACTCGATAGAAATACTCATCACTATTTTATCATCTCCACAACTATGAATGGTGTCTTTCAGTGAGAACTTAGTTAGGACGAACTCTTCCGATACACCCCTCCAGAGATGATAGATTTTACTAGTTGCCTGCCATTATTTGACATTACCACTGATTTTTAGGGGGCAGGGGACTTCCCTTTTACCCAAGGGTTCATCTGTAATGCTGTGAATATGTCAGATTTCATCACTTCCCACTTTGCCTGGAGTGGTCACTGTTTCCAGTATTAAGATTATGTGCTCAGGAGATAATTTAGGAGACCTCTGAAACAACTCACCTGAATAAAAGAATGGGACTTCATAAAAAAGGAAGCTGCAATATGAAGGGCCTGGATTTGGGAGAAGGGCAGGTGGCAAAGCTATCTTAACAGTGGCATTCATTATAATTGCAGATTCTTCTTTCCTGTCTACTCAGAGAGGCTGCAATGCATTTACTAAAATATGTAGCATGCTGCAAAATTATCTAAATGGTGGTGAGGGCATCTTATACAGTAGGATAGATCATGGTAAACTGGGATGGTTATCCCTCCAATTGTGCAAGTCTCATGGATACATTTTATCATCATTGACCCTGTAAACTATTTGTCAGTTTGCTCTATTCCCTACCTCACAGTTCTGCTATCTAATTACAGGACATGCCAATTAAGTCCCCAGCATCCTGAACCACTGTTTTCCTGCTGTCTCCAGCTTGTACACTGAGCCCTCTGTTGCATCTTTACTAGCACTTACTTGAATTTGCTTTACTGCAGCAACTTACTAACTGCATTCAAAATTAAGCTCCAAAGTCAGCTCCTTGAACCTTGGGTGCCTGAATTAGGCTCCTAAATCCATATTCAGACATGAAAATAAGAATGGCCTGATTTTCAAAGGTTCTCAGGACCTGCAGTTCCCCTTGCTTTCAGGGCACTGGTGGATGCTGAGCACTTGAAAAACCCACCTGTGCTTAAGTATGGATTTAGAAGGCTAGTTTTAGGCTTCTAGGTTTTAAAGTGTCGACTAAAAGATCTTATTTCCTGAGCTTTATGATGACAGATTATTCTGTTAAATGAGGCCACTCTGGATGCCTATGTGGATAGAGCGCCTTTCACTATGAAGCATCCCAAAGTGGCTTACTGACATTGCCCAGAAATGTACTCATCCACCAGTGAAATATAGCACCTCTGCAGTGAAGAATGACAGCTGTTACAACAGCAAATCTACAACAGTATGTGATGAGAAATGAAAAATGACGGGCTGATTCAGAGAGGCAGATTGCAATGACCTGAACTTGAATTGAGGCAGGACGAATGTAAGTATTCCAATTTTCTTGGAATTAGTTTTAAAAACTCATATACTTTCAATTTACCAGAACAGCTGCAGGACTCATATTTTTTTTTCAAAACCAAACAGTAGCTTCCATTTCTGCAGGACGGATGTTTTGTTTTCCTGCTGTCATATAACCTTTTCCTTGCAGTAAAAGTGGGGGAAGGGAATGAGGGGGAAGGGCAGAACAAAAACAAAACCGCACTGTCCAGTGCCTATAGAGATGATGTGAGGCAGAGACTGGGAATAGCTAAGCTGACTCCACTGCTTGCTACACTTAATGTCCTGAGGAGCTGTGAATAGCAGAGCAAATACCATCCAGGAGGTCAAACTGTCTTGACAAACTATGGAGTTCAAGAAAGTTGTATGGCAAAAAACACAAACAAACAAAAATCCCTTCCCCAAGCCCAGCACTAATGACGTCTTTCTTCTGGAAGCTGCATGCTCTTGATGTAAGCAGCTAGAGGTCCCTTCACATGAACACTTGAGCTACTAAAAAAATCCAGCTCCCAGAAACCAATTTGCAAACATGAGGAGGAAGGGAAGAGGCGGATTTCCAGACTGCAGTCCACCTCCTTTTCTGTCCTCCTTTCACTGCAATCTGTCTCTTTCAGAGCTAGGACAACATAGCGCTTTTCAAAACTAACACATTTATCGCATAAGCTTTCGTGGGTGTAATCCCATGTCACCAGATGCATGAACTGAAAGCTGTAGCATGTCAGGTGAATGAATAAACACAGAGAAGGGTAAGTCACAACATTGGGTCAGTCTTTCTCAGAAAACCAAACACGTTCTGATTCAAACAGTGTGGAAGAACAGATTAGAAGGTGTGAATGTTAAGAGGGGACCTTTTAGCCTCACATCACACAGCGGCATACCTAGTGTTTGTCTGTCTGAGTACCTCACAAACAGAAAAGTGAAGATGTTTCAGGTATACAGACCGCTCCCCCCACTGTGAGTTGATTATGTCACCCAACTGGGAGGTAAGTCAATATAGTTCCTGTTAGATGGGCTGGAACAGGCACAGAGGTGACAGGAGTTACTCAAAGTCTCGCAGTCTTTGTAGGCAAAGCACAGAATAGAACCCAGGCCACCCAGTCCTTGCTTAGCAACGAGACCATTCACCATCTTAGTGTCACTTTCCTGGAGCACTGGAAAGCCACAGGACAGTTAGTCTCTATTATCAGTGTGAGCTGGCGTGGCCTGTCCTGATTTGAAGCTGTTTAGAATAGTTTCCCCGAGCACTCTGTGTAATTGCAATTGGAAGTAAACTGCTGTTAAGCTGTCCTGCATCTCCTACTGGTCAGAATTTCATTATCAGCCAGGCTTTTATAGCAAGTTGTGCCTTTCATTAAGGGTGACAGCAACAACTGAGGCAATTAGCAGAAACGGTCTGATGGTGGTGGCCAGTGCAGTTATCCACCTGAGGAAGCACAGCACAGTCCTGATGGGTATTCCCAGCAGAAATCTGTCTGCTCGCTGTCTTCATTTTCTGGATATGGTTGCAGCAATTCTCCAGATGTCCTTGACCTTATCCCTGAATGCCTTGATTGTCTGTTTACTTGGAGAAAGACAGAAAGCTTTGTTAACCCCTTCTTTTCCAGACCAGAGTGACAGCTCTGCAATCATTTCTATCCTAGATGGAGACATGGGATTACTACACTTCTATAATAAGTGAGCAGGACCATGTGCATTCCCTGCCACCTGGTTGTTTTGGGCTTGGTTTGGGTTCCCCCCCCCCCCCATTAGTTGACCGTAAACTCTTCAGTGTGACTTGCTTACTGCTCATCTGCAAAGATGTGCAACTAAAATCTGCTTCAGTTGCTTTATTTGAATGCAAATTTAGTGCTCCTAAAAGTTTTTCCAGAGGTGCAGCAGTGGAGAATAAGGTTTTTTGTCCACACAATGGGTGCAGCATCAGGTTTCCTTTTTCATTGCCCCCTAGCTCTTTAATAATATTAATAATTAATATAATATAAAGATCAATCCCTGTGGCCCATTTCATTTTTTAGCCTTTTTGCTGAGACTGGTGACACTGTGGGGGCAGTTGTGTTTTTTCTGAGGCGGCCATTTGTCTACTCAGAGCTGGCCCAACACCCCAGCGTCTCCTTTCACATAAAGCAATGAACAGCCATAGGATGGTGGCAATTTTCAATCACTATCAATCGCTGTATGATACAAGGTAATGGTTCCCCTAGGGTGCGTGACTCCGCTTTGGGGGCACAAAATATTACAGGGGGCCTGCGACGTTTCAGTAATATGGAGGTCATGGCTGGGCGCAGCAGCTCTGAGCTCCGTGCCAGCTGGAGCAGAGAAGCAGTGCCGTCCCCTGACCACAAGCTGGCTGGGCTCACAAGTGGAGTAGAGCAGCCCTATGCCAGAGGAGGCCTGGAGCAGTCCTAGCCAGTTCCCGCTGCCTCCATTACCCCCAGTCCATGAGGAACGGGAAGAGGTGGGTCCACACAGGACGGGCAGCAGCTGTGCCAGGAAAGGCTTAGCTTCTTACTCAGGTAAGAGTAATTTATGATTATGTAATTTATTGTTGTTGTTACCATCATATGTATTTATAGGGGTTATATGAGTTTATGGCTGGTGGCGGGAGCATGTATTTTTACCTCATATTAACTTGTGGGGCTGTCACTCAAAAGGTTGGGAACCACCAATACAAGGCATGAAGATGAAAGGCTCAATACATCATTCCCACACTTCTGAGCCATATAGTTCCTCAGTTCAGTCTCTCTCTCTCCCTCACGTGCCCATGTGCATGTATAAAATGATAACCTAGCCATATATGACTCTGAAATGAGTTTGACTGTAAAGGAATGAATCGGTGCTCTTATGGAGACTGCAACTTGTGGGCAGGGATTCTCTTCACAAATTGGTTCAGAAAGACATAATGATGTTCCCTGTATTGAAATCTTCTAATCCACTCCATAAATTCCTGGGTTGATGCATTAGCTGGAATGCTGCACAGTGAGTAACATCCTGCTCACTCCTTTTGCATCCCTTCTCTTCTGGGCTAATGATTATAGTTCAGCTTTTAAAGGGACAAAGGTCAGTTCAAGCCCCAAATGTAGGTTTGGTTTAAAAACAAGCTTTTCCAAAGCCAAACATCACTGGTAATGCTTCCATGGTGGGTTTTGTTTGTTTGTTTAGTTACAGAAATGGTTTAATTTGAAGGAATAATTTTCTCTTGCATGTCTATGGCATTCAAAATGGTGCACCATTCTGCATAGAACTGAAAACAGATGTGGACATGGCTAAATGATTTTAATTGCACCAGGAGTGGGTGGGTGAGGTTTTGTGGCCTGCACTGTGCAGGAGGTCAGACTAGATGATCATACTGGTCCCTTCTGACCTTTGAGTCTATGAGGGCAGAGTTTTGCAAAAAGTAAGCAAAGCTGTCAATTTTTAGAATGCTTCCCATTTTGACTATCTAAGGGCTATGTCTACACTTTCAAGTTAGATCGACTTAAGGAGGCTTAAGTCGACCTAACTTAGTCCCTGTCCACACCAGTCTTTCATTAAGTCGACTTAAGAAAATCCTTAAGTCAACCTAATGAAAGCTTAGGTCGACTTAATGAGATCTGCCAGTTAGGTTGAACTAACCCTCCTTTAGGTTGACCTAAGCCCAGTGTGGACGCTTAAGTCCACTTTATGAAGTCGACCTAAGGGCGGTTAGATCGACTTAACAAAGTGGACTAAGTCCACCTCCATGGATACCACTTTGTCAACTTAATAAGGTCGACTTTAAGTCAACTTAAGGTCGACCTTATTTAGTCGACTTAACAAAGTCGACTTAACTTTTTATAGTGTAGACATAGCCTGTGTTTGCTTAAGACATATAAGTAAATGGTCTTTTTCAAAACAAGGAAAGGATCCACCCAAGGGTATTTAATGGTAGGATCAGGGCCTGGATGAAACTTGGTCAAGAGACAAGTGATGGAGAGAATAGGAAGATGGAGAAGGGAAAGCCATTCTTCCGTAAACATGATCAGGTAGTGACTGTTGATAGACCTGTCTTGGTGAGCAAACATATTCTTTGGCTTAATGGCTAGTTCACTTCTTGTTGGATCTTTTGACTGAAGTGATGCTTCATGTGGGTTGTATTGAGGTGAGAATTGGACTTTTCTGTTGATTCTATTGGCTACAGAAGGAGCGGAAGGTATAAGCACTTCCATGAGAAGCCGTGCTTTCCAAGAGCATGTGATTGGTTGGTAAAAAACTGCTTCCTGTCACACACCCCCACTTACCCTTCTTATTTTTGTTGAGGTTCAGCCCCTCGGTCGCTGGCTTCAATATGGCCAATAAAACAAAATGTCAAAATATGGAACTAGCTTGCAGGTGCCCCTGGTGACCCAGGTGTGATGGACACTCACACAACTGTCATCACTTAGCTTCTCACTCCTACCTGCTCATGTGGTGCACACCTGTAGCCACTTGGCAATGAACCTGAACGGCTCAGATCAAAGATCTCTTTGTTCCCGCATGTGTGTATTTATTTTTGACCCACCTTTTATATAGCTGGGAGCGGTTTTACTCATGAATATAATTATATTTCACACCTGGTCTACCCTATTTTCTAGGTAATATTTTTAAACTATTGAGGGTCGTTTTGTAACTGTCTATTGGAATTATGGATCAGACTCTCAGTTGTAACTCCCGGGAAGTCAGCGCTGATTCACACCAACTGGCTCTATAGTTTTACCCTTGCTGAGTGTACCCAGACCACTTTATACAGTGCTTAGAAAAAAGGATCTACATGGAAAAGGCTTGAAAAGTGAGATCCAGGAAGAAAGCAGCAAAAGGAGTAAACGATTAGGTGCAAGCATCTGTCTTTGTCACGTCATTGTTACAAATAGTCTAAACATTTATGCCGTTAAAATGGGGAAGTGGAAGATCTTTTACAAGTAATAAACTCATATTTGTCTCAGATTAAATGCAACACCTTAACACATGGGCTCCATATGGCCATAAACAGATGTAGCTTTCATGTGTTTTGCCTTTTTCTCAAATGTGCAGGTTGTGATTGGTCCATATTATTAAAAATTAGTCACCTCCTTTTAAAAAAGAAAGAGGGAAAAAAACATAAAGCTGTTTAGACTAGTAAAGTTTATAGAAAAATTTGCTTTTCATTTGAATGTCTAGAACCAAGAGTGGTTGTGCGTGCCAAAAGAGATGGGATGTTACCCTGGTGTCCTGGCCAAATTCCCATGTGGCAAATTACGTTCTGCCTCCTTAAATTCCTCCATCAGTTTCAGCTGGAAAATATACTCTCCACAAAGGATGATCTTTATGGTCTAATCCTGGCTCCACCACCACCTCAGAGAAGTGCTGAGCAGGCCCCCTAAAATTTCAGTATCTTAGTTTCTCCAGCTGTAAAAAAAAAAAAAAAAAAAAAAAAAAAAAAAAATCTTCCTAGTTCTCATGGACATAGGGTGGTTAAGTTTGTTTTTCAATGCTCCCAATATGTGAACTCTGAGGCTAAATAGCACTACATGTAAGCTCTATTACTGTAGGTATGTTTAGCTGAAAAAATATCATTAGCCCTGTTCATCCTGTGCATCAAAGGTCCCATCCTTCCATGTCAACTTTCAGATTAGGAGCAAATTTTTATGCTAGCTGTGTAAATCCCTGAGAACAGGGAACAGTGAAACTGGATTTAAGTCACCAACAAACAAGACTTTGCTGGCCTGTGGAAAATCTGATACCGAGTGTTTGGGGCCAGGAGGAATTTTTCCCCTACAAGTGATCCAATACAGGCAGAGGAATAGACAAGTATTACGCAGACTCTTATTGTTACAAAGTGCCTTGTGAGAGAGAAAACAGTTCATCTGTGTCTGAGCTCATGTGACACTTGGCAGTCCGCTGACAGCGAAACAAGAGACACCTGTGCAGTCACAATGCGCCGTACAGATTAGCAGCAGCACAACAGCTTGAGCGTGTCTCAACTGTGCATGGGTGCAAATGGCAAAGTTCAGATCCGGATCTGGGAGTTCTCAGAGTTTGGAGATAGGCAGATGCTGGAATTTGGGCTTAGCCCTGTTACTGACTGGTGAGGCAAACCTTGATGAGTTTGCAGAATGATTGTGAGAGGACAAAGGGCAGCAACTAGAGTTGATTCCCCAAAGGGAGGCAACTGAAGATTGTCCTTTCACTTGGAGATGGAGCAGTGGTGAAAGCATGGGAAAGTAGAGCAATGGGATACAGGAGACAAGACCTGAGCCGTGTTCTTTAATCTTGGTCTGGTGCCACCCTTGAGAAGGTGCAAAGTGGGAATCCACTCTAGCTGGTACTAATGGCCCCTCTGGTGTGAGAAGAGCTAATGTTCATTTAAACTCATTGCTAAGGCAGAGACTGACTGACTCCTGTCTGCTCACCAGGCTCATCTTTGAAGCTTGGCAGCGACTGAGAGCAGGAGATGCTGGTGAGGCTCAGAAGGGTCTCACTAGAATCTTATCCACATATGACATGAGGTATGGGGCTGGGCAGGTCAGTTTTGATCACCTGACACATGAGATAAAATGGGCCGTTCAGAGGCTAATTCCCCATACTGACGACACTCAGGTTTTGGATTTCAATAGACCATTGGTTATAATAGCTCAGATAGAGTGACTCCTGCTTTTTTGAGAGACAGTGTGGTCTACTGGTTAGCATAGGACTAGCAAACCTTATTCCTGGATTTTATTCCCAATTTTGCTGCTGATCTGTGATTTCCTTGGGCAAGTCACTTAGCTTTTCCGTGCCTCTGCTTCCCCATCTATAAAATGGGTGTATTAGCTCCATTCATTACTATTTGGGAAGTGTTTCAAGACCTTAAAGTGAAAGGAGCTGGAGGTGTGAGAGGTATTATTTATGTCTTTAGAGGGTTTGATGGCTTCCAGAAGAAATAGTTCCTGATGTTACACAGTGGTAAGAGTAGCATCCAGTTACCACCACTTCACCGAATAGCAGCCACTTTAAAGTGTACTCTTGTAGGTACGAAAAGCACTCACTAGCTTTGTTTGCCTGGGGGCTATTGCCACGGCTGGGTTTTGGCTGTTAACAATCCCTTTGTATGGGGTAGAGAGGCAGGAGTCCCATGCCTGCCACCTGTTGTTAATCTAGCCCCGGCTAATCCATTCTGCACTGTGTCAGCAGTTCAAAAGGGCACTGTTAGTATTTTTTGCCAACTTCAATTAACGTGAGATTTTGGAGGCCCTCTCTGATCACATTTCGTCTGTCATGAGTCAGGAACAAAATAGACAGATTCCAGTTGGGAGGAGAGAAGAGAAGGAGTTTATTGCAAACAAAAACAACAATATCATTTGGGGCTCTTCAGACAGTGCTGTGTGTAATTCAGTTCATTTGGACACCTTTAAAAAAAATGGCACCTAGAAATTCCAATCCCTTCCATCCCACCCAAAAAAAAAAAAAAAGGTAAGTACAATAACTTACTTCCAGAACAATGCAAAAAGAACCAAGATGCAAAGATTTTTGTTCTTTTTTTTTTTTTTTTTTTAATATTACGTTGTTATGGACTTGTAATACATGTCTGTATAGGCAGTAAATTTGTATGACACAAACCTCACATTGCAATCTTTTCATGACTTTTTTTTAATCCTTTTTTCCTGAACTTTTAAAAATTTTTATTCTTTTTTTTCATATATTCTACCCCAGGCTGTTAAGCTAAAGAAAAAAGTTGCATTTATACAAGGTTACAATATTTTACAACAAGAACAATAATATTGACTGAGGTTTGTTTTCTTTCTTTCTTTCTTTCTTTCTTTCTTTCTTTCTTTCTTTCTTTCTTTCTTTCTTTCTTTGTCAAACACTGCACACCTAAACTGATATATTATTATACATTGAAAACTGTCCTTCAAAATCAGTAGTATAACAGTTCTAGCTCTATCTATTTACCTAGCTATGTGGGATTGGATGAGTAATCATGTTACCAGCAAATAGTTACTAGGGTACAGGTACACGGTCCATCTTTCACCTCCCTGCAGTACCATTAGTAAAGCTGAAAACTGGCTGAATGAGTTTCAGGCTGATTCTGCCCCAGTTCCCATTTGGGTTTAATCTTTGATTCAATCTGTTTGCTTTTCACTATGTCAGTCAAAGCAGCAAAATAAACAACAGTGCTCCGCATCCGTTTGATTATTTTTGCAACCCTTTCCAGGAAACTACCTTTTTGGCTTTGTTTGTTTTTAGAGTGTTTTACAACATACTGCTGCGGTGTCTGGGTTTACTCCCTCAAAAAGGAACACATGGAAACCGCCCCTCCCCATTCCATATAAACAGACATGGTGTGCAGAGTGCATGTACACATTGATGCAATGCACACGGTTCAAATACACGCTGAACACATATAGCTGACATGGTATGTACACGCAACACACACAAATTTGCTGTACATACATACTCTGTATTCAGTCACACACGCACATGTTTTTCTCTCTCTTGTTTTATTATCTAGACACAACCTGCTAGGCCACCCTCTCCTTTTCTCTTAACTCTATAACAAATCACGCAAAGTCTCCTTTGACGTCTCTGTTCCAGGGAGTTTAGTAATACTAAGGCAGAGAGATGAGGCTCTGAATTCATAGCACATTTTAAAGGAAACAACACAAGCAGAGCAGCAGCTTCTTTGAGGACCTCCAAGATGCTTGGCCGAGAGGCATTCTGAAACCCGCTGGGTGGAGAGAAATAAGTTGTCTTGCCTCAATTTCCGCCCATGCACACATCCCAATGGTCTCTTAAGAAGCTTGTTCTGCAGTAGCAGAATCCTCAGAATTTCATACTGTTCAAGCCCTGCAAATTCCATGCCATGGAGCTAGAGCAAATGTATCTCCATTCCCTCCTGCCCCCTAGCGTGAGATTATGGTACAGAGCGCTGGTTATCACGTGAAGCCCTCCTTGTGACTGACACAAGATAGCATCGTTTGAGCCAAGCAGTGGGGGGATGGAGATCAGCAATTGGAGACAAAGGGACTCTGAGTAAGTGTTTGCAAGTTGTTACAGAAGCCAGCAAAGCCAGGCTGCCAGGTACATGAATAGCTGTCTACACTCCACTGCTTGTAAAACCAGCTCTGAAAACCAAGCTGCCTCTACCCATTCCCATTTTCAAGCCCCAGGGTCCTCCCACTCTTGTGTATCTACTGGTGGTGAAGCAAAGTGGCTGCTGCTGTTTACTTTCCTCTTGGTGGACTAGCCCCATGGCAAAGGCCGTGATGTTCAGGGAAGTTTTGTAAATCGACTGCCTCTATGTTCCAGCAGAGGGCACAGGAGACAGCAAAACCCCATTGCGGGCATTGGTTCTAGGCACTAAGGGAGTCTTTTAGTGCTCATTATATACAACTATTGCAGGTGTGAGTCATTTTGAAAATTCCCTCACCCATTATTATTGTTGTTAGTTACATTACCGTTGCATCGAGACATTTCAGTCATGAGCCTGGATCGCATTATGCTAGGAGCTGTACAAACACAGACCAAAAAGTGCCTGCTCCCAAAGGGCTCTGTTGTGGGCTAGCCCTTTGCTGCATGGGAAAGACGCACCTGGGTGGTTTCCTTTTTAAAGGCTAGGTCAGAATAAAAACGATGTCAATGTCAAATTACAGGAGGAGCAAACCCTAAATAAAACAAGTATTCTCATAACGAGAATAAATACGAACCAAAAGTAAAGAGAACATCCTGGCACCTCAGTACAGAGCAGGCGTGAAAGAGCTGGCAGAGCCAGTGTGATCATTCGGAAATCTCCACAACCGCAAATGGCAACCTGTGTTCCCTCAGCCTTACTTTGGGGCATCAAATGTGGGCCCAGTGGAGAAGTGGCAGTCAGACAACAGCTCCCATTGGCTATGTCTACACTTGAAAAGTTAGGTCGACTTTATGAAGTCGACTTAATACGGTTGACTTTGTCGACTTAAAGTGGTCCTTATTAAGTTGACTTAACAAAAGTCGACTTAACTTTTCAAGTGTAGACGTGGCCCCTTTTTGGCCTTATTAAGTCGACTTAACGATTTAAGTCGACTTAAAAAGGTCCAACTAGGCACTACTCCACGTCTCCACTGGCTTAAGTCGACTTAATAAAGTCAACCTAAGTGCTAGTTTGAATTAAAACCAGGTGTAATTAATTTGAACTAACGTTTCCTGAATTCGACTTAAGGAGCAGCTTAAGTCGAATTAAGGAAAGCCCAGTGTGGACGCGGAGTAAATTAAGTCGACTTAAGCCTCCATAAGTCGACTTAATTTCTAAATATAGACGCACCATTGAGAGGAGCAAGTGAATAAATGAGTAAGAGAGAGGGAAACAGTGGCTGAGGATTGCTTAAAAACACCCTCTCCTCCCCTTGCCTTTAACACTTCATTTGTAATGCCTTTCACCCGTTCAATGTATTTAGCCATCTGACCTCTCGGAGCTGGGAACTACTGGTTGTTTTTAACATAAGTTTAATGACTGTAGTCTAAAGGAAATTTTGCACAAGAATTTTAGGGTAAGTGAAATTTGGGGGACTGATCCTCCCTGCTAGTGTTGTGTCATCTCTGCTATATGGAAATAGTTTTTTCTCGTTTGCCTTAATAAAACAAAGAATATAAGGCTGCGATTTGGTAAAGGCCTCTGGTGGAATCCTGGCTCCATTAAAATCAAAGGGGAAAATGCCCATTGACCTCAATGGAGACAAGATTTAACCCCTTAAACTCACAGTGGTGTTAAGCACAGTGGAGGGTGCTCAGTATTCTACTGGTTAGGATCCTACCCTGGGCTCTTCTAACACAGCCTCAACTATAAATGTGGAGAGAACTGCTTTTAAAGGCTCCTGTCAGCCCCTGCATTTTTTCTTGCACTAGAAATGTAGCTAAGAGTAGTGCTTTTCCCTGGCCCCAATCTGCGTATACTGCAGCAGCTGATTCCAACTAGGGCTGTTTGTAGTTCCCTTAGGAGTGGCATCCTGTGCCTGACACATAAGTGAGGGACCATGTTTGTTGCACTGTGCAGTCTTCAGCATTAACTCTGCAGCTAATGCAGACACTTCCTGGTGATCATCCCTACTTAGAACAGGGCCAACAGCTCCTCTCTTGCAGTGACACAGGAAGGAAGTTTTACCTTTAAATCTATTTCAGTGGCAGGATTGAGGGGAAGGACATGGAGGGAGGGCAAGAACTGTACAGGGCTCCCTTTGCCCCTATTTCCCCTGACACCAAACATAAAATTCCAGTTGAAATTTACAGGACAGATTTGATGGAGGGGAGATTTTACCAACTCAAGGAGGGTTGGGCGTTATTCACTGTGTTTTGTTGTGCAGGACGACCTCAGTTAGGAACAGCTCGGAAATACAGGTCGTTCGTAACTCTGAACAAAATGTTTCCGTTGTTCTTTCAAAAGCTTACAGCTGAACGTTGACTTAACACAGCTTTGAAACTTTACTGTGCAGAAGAAGAATGCTGCTTTCCCTTTATTATTTTAGTACTTTGTTTAACACAGCACTGTACTGTATTTGCTTTGTGTGTGTGTGGCTGCCTGATTGCGTGCTTCCAGTTACAAATGATGTGTGTGAGTTGATTGGTCTGTTCAAAACTCTGGAGTTCATAGCCCTGAGGTTCAACTGGGTTTTTTTGTGAAGACGGGGTTATAAGGTGTGTGGGGGTTAACCTTGATGGTATCTCTTTAAAACATACATGGAACTGGAGGAACTTTCAAGACGGGCATAAATCCTACCTCACCCCATCTCCCCCGTGTCCCTGTCTGATGGGGCAAGCAGCACTGTTTGAACAAATTAAAAACCCAGATGGCTTCCCAACAGGGAACATGTGCCTAATAATTGAGCTAATCATGAACCCTGAAAAATAACTCCTGGGCTTACCCTTGTTTGACAAAACCCTATTATTACACATGGTCTTCTGGGTATGTTCATGACAACTCCCTCACTGAGTGAGGGGAAAAGAGTCACTTAGAATTCTACTGACCTCAGAGACTTTTGAGGAAAAAAGAGACAGAAGGATTAGTTTCACTTATTCTAATAAATATATATGAATGTTAGCTCTGTATTATTTATATAGGGCACAGCAGTGTGCCTGGCAGTACATAAATAATAAGATATATACACATGGCTGGACACCTGAATTTTGGAAGTAGTTTCTTTGGAGATATACCAAACCATTTTGAAACAAGACTGAGAAGACCACTCAGTATTCCCACGTGAACTGACTTCCTGTTACCTAGAAACAAGAAGGGTGAGATACAATCCTTCACTAGACCAACTTCTGTTGGGGAGTGATATCCCTCTCCCCAACAGAAGTTGGTCCAATGAAGGATTTTACCTCACCCACCTTCTCTTTCCAAGGGTGCGTCTACACTGGCAAGTTAGGTTGACTTAAGGAGGCTTAAGTCGAGCTACACAGCCACGTCCACACTGGGATTTTCTTAACTTGACTTAATAACACCTCTTTTTAGGTCGACTTATGCCTTAAATCGATTCCTTAAGTCGACTTTAGGCCAGTGTAGACGGGGATTAACACTAAGTAGACTTTATTAAATCGACTTAAAGCCAATATAATGTCGATCTCTGCTGTTAAGTCAACTTAACAAGGTCGACTTAAAATGTAGCCAATTTGTTAAGTTGACTTAACAGGGTCGATTTTAAGTGGACTTAACAAAGTCGTCTTAACTTTGCAAGTGTTGACATAGCCCAATAGCCTGGCACAGGCACAGCCGCAATACCACTCCCTATTGGCCAGTCCATTGGCCCTAACATGCACGGCCACATTCATCCTGATTTAATGCTCCTGAAATCACTGGACTTGCACATGGGCTAGTCAGATCCAGTATAGCTCTGGTGACAAAGGGACAGTCAAAGCTACGCAGGGGCTTCTCTTTCTTATGAGCCCAGATGTGGAAGCTCAGCTGACCCTAACAAGTGCTATTTAACTTCACTTGCGGCCGGTGCACGTGTGGTGAGTGGGTATTACGTGCTCTGCCGCAATGACCCCAGCCTGCTTCAAGGATTTAAGCAATGGTGTAAAGGATGCTGCTAAGCCTATTCCTGACGTCACAGAAAGGATGGGGAGGACTTGGCCTTGCAGGGGAATGCTCACTTGTTTACTCATTGCTGCCCCAGGTAACAGAAAATAAATAGGAACTACAGAGAGAAATCAAGAAGTGCCATAGACTCCAAGGACCCAGAGAGACCAGACAGGTTCTGTCCTTTTACATGCTTTGGCCTGCTGGCCAGCATTAGGGTGGCTGCCCTCTACTGCTTGCTGGTCAGAAGGGGGGTGCTGGTAGAATGACAATGACTCAGTCTATACATATGGATTCCAGGACAGCAGATGCATCCGGGTGGAGGATTCCATAATAGGTGCAAAGCACGTGTGTGCTACTGCTTGAGCTGTGATTCAATAGAGGCGTGCTTCTGCTATGGAGACGAACAGACCCATGCTGGGCAGGGCCCACATAGCAGGTACACGTACACAATTGCTAGCTGTAGGCAGAAACCAGTAGTTGCTGACCCAATAAACACCTTTTAAAAAAATCAGAGGGAAATTTGAAGGATTTACATTCCCACCTCTCCTCCCTCACCCCCACCCGCCCCTGGCTGTGGACCTGTACCTAAAAACAAATAAGGTCAATGTCAGCTTTTTCCTAGAAATGGGGGAAGGAACCTTAGCTTACTGTGTGCTCATCCCCTCTGAGTACCTAAGAGGCAGGGAAGGGGCCGGGGGAAGCTGGCATCTCCCTTGATGGAGGTGAGTGAAGTGGGGTGCAGATGATAAAGCAAGAAGTTGCAGAATAAACCTTCCAGCAATGGTGGTATTAAATGCAAACCTTGTGGTATTCCACAGGGAAAGACATAACATCATCTTCCCTATCCTCCCTTAGAAGTCCTTGCTTCAGCTAAGATTGCGCAACACAGAAAGGACCCAGGGCAGGTGTCAATGGGGGCAATTTCTCTTTCTTTCCAGCCAAGTTTCTTCTCTCAGCTCTAGCCGATCACTGTGACTGATGCTAAGAGACCTGCCCTGCCCAGGAGGTGCCTCCTTGCTGTTATTGGTGTCACCCCCACCCCTGTTACCTGTATGGGGCAGGACAAAGTGGATTAGAAATCCCAAAACTTCAACTCTTCAAGGGGTGAAGGGAGGGAAGGATAAATAAAATGAAAATGCCAGGCGACTCTAGATGCTTGGGAAGGCCAATCCGGTGTCAGAAAAGGAGAGGGGAGAAAAATGCCCTGGTCATCGGCAAACTCAAGAATGATAGCGAAAGGGGAACGCCACATGTTAGATAAAAACCCAAGTCTAACTGGGATAGGAGTGACTTTGCTACTTCCTCTTATCCTGTGTGGTCGCAGGAAGTTGGGAGCTCCCCGTGTATATGTTTGAAACACTCCACTTACGGTAACGTCCGTATTCTCTAAACCTAGGGTAGCTAAAAGTGCTGCATCAGATCCCCAAGGAGGCAATAGCTGTCGAGTCCAAGCGGATGGCTTTATTTTTTGGTTGTCCTCGTTTGCTCTGTCAGTGTCTCGTGGGCGTTGGCTGCAGCCCTGTCATGTCGCCCAGGAGATGGCCGCACTGTGCTCCTTTGCTTTCATTCTCAGGGCTGCGATGCTAGAGGTTTTGCGGTCAGGCTCACCGTTCAGCTCGTAGCCGTTGATGCCCGGGCTGATCCCAGCGGTGCCGAAGAGGCTGCCCATATGAGTCTGTCCCACGTGGCTGCCAGGGCCGGAGACACTCAGGAACTCAGAGACTCCACCGGCTGCATGGGGGTGAGCATGGGGGGACATGCAGGATGGTACTGTGTCACAAGGAACCACGCAGGCAGGCACAGGAGAGGCGGCACCATTGTTGCCAATCCAGGATGGGTTCTGGATCTGGGGAAGGAAAAGAAACCTCAGTGTTAGTTCTTGTTCAGCCCTAGAGACTGAAGAACAGTCCTGGCTTCTGACTCTGCCCTGCAACCGATGGGCCTCAGCCCTGAGCTATAGGGGCCCCTTTAGGAGGAAGAGGAACAGTCAGGATCTGCATCCAGTCAGTCCTCAGTCTCCCAGCTGTGTCCATTAGTGAGGGGGCCAGCTAATGCAAGCTGTGATGTGGACACCTGGCCACCAGAAACTATACTGAAAACTGTCAGCCCATTTCACAAGGGCCTCAAACCGTCACTGTGTGAGCACAGCTTTCAACATCTGCCAACGCGGCCTAGATTTGAATAAAGCCCTAGAGGGGAAAATGCTCCTTGTCTATTTCCAGTCCCCACAGCCTTGCCTCTTAAACTTCATTTAATGCTGCTTGACATAATATATTGACTACCTCAGCAAATTGCTTCCGTGAGGCCCCATACACTGAGCACCTGCCGCACACTGGGCTGGTTAGCTTGCGATAACATGTGAACTACAGGCATAAATGGGTTATGAAAACGTGCAATACTAGGAGCCTCCAAGGGTCAGGCAGTCACTTTTCCTGATTTGGTTATGGATACTTGTGACTGTTCATCTGGCCAGTTTCTAGGCCAGGTAATAGGGTTGAAAGAAAATCCCTTTAGCCACAAACTCGATGTCGGTAACTCCTGAGCAAGGGAAAGGTGTAACAGCAGAAGGGGAAGAGTTCGTAGGTGTGTGTGGAGAGTAAATCCAGTTCCACATCAGGGAATGTTTTCCAGAGAGACTGGGGGTGTCTGGACTCATGTAAATCATCCTCCAGCCATGAGATTAAGGAGCAAAGCCAACAGTGAAAGTATTAGTGCCATTTTAGCCCAAATTCATCCCCAGCGTAACTGAGGTAGGCAAAGATGTAACATCTGAGATGAACTTGGACCAAGCTGTTTTGCTCAGTGAATAGGGAATGAAAATATGTTTAACCTTTTTGATCCAGCTAATTCCAAGATGTTTTACACCATTGGGATGGTTTCCTGGGTTTGAGGAGAGGCTGCTGAGAAAGAAGGGAAGAAGAGGGCTCAGGGACCACTGTGAGATCATCCTGAAGCACACAGCCAGCTTTTGGGCCATTCCCTTTCTGACCTAGCCTATGTGAAAAGTTAGGCCCAAATTGCATTGTTGCTGGGGTCTGTCCTCTGCTTCACCCAGCAGGCCCCCAGAGGTTAAGAGATGTACCTCCTGCCACAGCAGCAGTCCTGTGCTGAAGATGTGGCTGGTGATGGAGCAGAGGCAGCTGGGGAGAAAGTGCTGTGAGGCTGGAGAGAGCAGCTTTTTATATGTCTAAAATGCAGTCTAAGGAGATGGGAGAAGATCAAGTTGTGGTGTTGGGGGGCCGGGGCAGGAGGGTTGTTTGCAGGGAAGCAGAGTGAGATTGGATCTGAATGAACTCTCCTTCCACCCTTCAACTGAGAAATTCAATGGACGAGTCTTCAGGTTAAAATGGACCCACTACTTAAGATCTCAAACCAGCAGTGAAATACAGAAGAATGTGCTCTACTGGCATCAAGTCCATTCCTAGCAGGTTGTTTGGTGTAAGTGCTCTGTGAAATCATCTATGCAACACTGAGTGGGCATGTTGCACCAGGCAAGGCAGTTGGAAGTACTGACTCAATAGCTGACCTCTTCTTTTATCACTACTGGGATCTTCCCAGGCCTCTTCCCTCTTCTGACTTTCTGATAATGTTCAGATATTCCAGAAGTTTTGTTCAAATTAAATGGAAGGGGGGGAGGGGGGATTTCCAAATTAACCAGTGAATGGGTTAAGTGGAAGGCTCCATAGACTTCAGATTAGATTTACATAAACCAGGTAGAGTCAGCAAGTTAAGGGAAAGAACAATGACATTCTTAGCATTTGCTAATGGTGCTCAGCCTTTCCAGACTGCTGTACCACTGTCCGGAGTCTGGCTTATCTTCCATACCCCAAGTTTCACCTCACTTAAAAAATTCCTGCTTACAAAATGAGGCATAAAAATACAAAAGTGTCACAGCGGTCTATTACTAAAACACTGCTTACTTTCTCATTTACCATAGAATTATAAAATAAATTGATTGGAATAGAAAGATTGCACTTGCAGTTCAGTGTATAATATATAGAGCAATATCAACAAGTCATTGTCTGTGTGCAATTTTAGTTTGTACTGACTTCTCTAGTGCTTTTATGTAGTCTGTTGTAAAACAAGGCAAATATCGAGATGAGTTGATGTACGACTCCCTAGAAGACTGTGCGTGCCCACAGGAGTATGTATACCCTTGGCTGAGAATCGCTGGGCTAGAGGGCTCACAGCTTTCAGAAGATCACCAGATGGAACTGACACCAGTCTCAGAATTGACTACTTGTAGGTGCTATTCACGAGGTTCATCAGACAGCAGATCATTCTGCCTTTATTTCTCTGCCAAGGCTGAGGGCAAGGTATTTACCCTGTAACAAACAGTGATGCCAGAAATGCCTAGAACAGCAAAAGGAGTTCTACCTGAGACCAAGGACCAGCAGAACATAGAACACTGGTTTATGCAGGGAAAAACATTTGAGCTCATTCTTATGTCCCAGCAGGTTGAGAGCACTCTAAAACAAATCACACAGACACCGCAGGAAGGTGCTTGATGGTGAGATTTATGGATCCTGTCTGCACTGGCCCCAAAGTCCTTTCCCAATGTGTTCTGGGCTCTAGGTAAAACCTGCAATGGGTTCTCTGAGATAGACTTCTTTGGCCGTTCCACAGTCCTGGGCTGGAATATGGAAAGGCCATTGCCAGGATGTTGCGTTCACTTTTAAGAGAAGGCCTTTACAAGGCGTAGCTCTTCTGGTGGAATTAATTATTTATTGGTATGCCAAATTGGTCTGGCTTTCTTAAATTCTAAACATAGAATTTCCTGCTCAAAGACCGTAGGCCACATGGAGCCCCAATGAAAACGCAAGGGAGTTCCACTGAAGGCAGTGGACGCATCCATTCACACTAAATCTGACAATAATCTTGAAAGGCTTTGAATGTAATGGATAGGGCTGCAGATTGGGCCTCAGGAAACCTCAGGTCTGCCTCTGACCTGCTTTGTGATATTGAGCAAGTCACCTCGGCTTTCTTTGCCTGTATTTCCCTGCCTACCCCTTTCATCTTGTCTCGTTAAACTATAAGCTCTTTGTGTCAGAGATTGTCTCTTGCTGGATGTCTGTTCAGTTCTTTGCAGTGTTGTTGAAGACATCTTGGATCCAGGATATTATAGAGACAAGGGGGGGTGGAGTAATATCTTTTATTGGATCTACTTCTGTTGAGGAAAGAGCCATGCTTTTGAGCCACACAGAGTTCTTTCCTCAGTTTTGGTATTCTGAGAGTCACAGGTAAAGACAAGGTGGGACAGATTGTTTAGCATAAGTAGTTAACCTTATTCGAAGGCAGAGTGGTTTGTTAGCATCCCTGTAGTGCCTGGACAAAAAGGGGGAGCTATAGTAGGGTACAGTTTGCTGTAACAAGACATAAATTCAGTGTTTTTATTAACATTCGGATTTTTAGCATCTGGCAAAATCATGAAAATTTAGGCTCCCAGGCTTGTCTTTTGAATGTGGTATCCAAGATTCCTCTGAGGATGACTGAGAGGTCACATAAGGTGTGATCATTTTGTGAAACATGCACTCATAGGTGATAGGGTGTCTTTGTCCTTTATCATTTTCCTCTCTGAGTTCATTTCACTGACACAGTTGTTATTGAGGAATTTTGTGTATTGGATGAGGTACACCACAAGTGATAGGTAGGACCCCTGGATCCTGATGTATGTATTGTGGGGGGGATGCTGATTAGTGGAGATATGGTTGCAGATTTGCATCTGTTGTTCTGTCAGGGTTTGGTGCCATTTTGAGTTGGTGGGCCCTGATCTGTGGAGACCTTGCTTCTGGTGAGGAACCTAAAGAGGCTGGGTGGGGGAGGGGGTAGTGTTTGAAGGCCACAAGTTGGAGTTCAGGATGTGGTCCCCATCAAGTATAGGTTGTGATTGTTTAATGCTCTGCATGATACTGAGTGTGGGGTGGCAGGTGACAACTAGGGGTCTATAATCAGAGGGTTTTTTCCCCTATATTGAAACAGGATCTCTTGGAGTATTCGGGTGGCCCATTCCATGATGCAATCTACTTCTCTGGTGGAGTGTCCTTGTTTTAAGTGTTTTAAGATGTGTGTCTTGGACTTTCTTTTCAAAACATATTTTGTGATAACTGAGGGCTTGGGGGTTGTAGATAACAAATGTCTTGAGGGGCGCTTATTGGTTTGGTGTAGGTAAGAAAGTGATCCCTGGGTTTCTTGTTTGTGATTGTCTGTAGGGTCCCACTGCTGAAGCTGATTGTCGTGTCCAGGAGGATGATGCTGGTGTAAGACTATTTTAGAAAGAGTTTGACAGATTGGTATTTCTTGAAGTTGTGGTGGAAATTGATGAGGGAGTTTAGGTCATTTGGCCAGAGGATGAAAATATCATTGATGTATTTCAGGTATACCATTGATTTCAGGGTGCATTTGTCCAGAAAGTCTTTCTTGAGGTGGGCCAGAAAGAGGCTGGGGAACCATTGGGGAACCATTCTAGCATCTATGACTATTCCCATGGAATTACTCAATTCCTGGCACAATTGGGCCCCGATCTTGATTAGGCCTCTAAGTGCAACTGTAATACAAATAAATAATGAAGTGTTTGTAGCACTTTGGTGTGCTTGTCAAAGACACTGATGTGGTCTGGATTCAGTCTCTGGGGTAGGCTATTTCTCATTTGCTTGCCTTAATTTTTGCTTAGCATATGCTGGCTGGTTAGAGGATAAAACGGAAACCCCTGCATGTGCCCCCTCCCCCACGCCCCAGAAAGCAAAGTCACATTCAAGTGTCCAGCCATCTGGGATCCTGAATCTTAATAATAAAACAAACCAATACGGTAGAAGAAGAGCAGTGTTCAGGAGCAGGAGGCCCTTCCTTGGGGAATAGGTGTGTCGAGGGTGAGATGAAAGAATGCAACAAGAGAGGATCCAGATGTAGCACGAGTGTGAAGAGCCCAGCATTCTGAGCACCACTGGCTTCTTTTCCACAACGGACCTTTTACCTCCTGCAAAGTAGATTTTTTTCAGCTGGAGGAGGTAGTGGGGAGGAGTGAGGGAGGTGATGAGACCATAAAGGAAGACGAGAGAATGTTACAAAGTGCGTTCTCATCCGTCCTTTGCTTGAAAGATCCTTTCGTGTCTCTCAACTCTTTAATGAGGGCCTCTTATTCTTTCCAACCCAAAGGGGAAGCCAAGCAGGGGAAAAGGTTGAACCCACTTGGCCTTGATGCAGGACATCCTGCATGCTATGCTCTCCAGGAACACCAGCCACACAGCTGACAGCTCAGGGTTGGAGGGGAAATCCCAGCTGCTGAGGGGACTGAAAGCTCCACTTCAGTACATCTGACATTGCTTGAATCCTGCGTGGCAAAGACGAACTGAGCAGGATGAGCTGGGTGGCTCAAGGGGCCATGTTGTGGTCACTGGACTCAGCTACCACCCACGTACTGAGAGTTTGGGTCCTGCCATTGGCAGCTTTCTGAGAACTTGCGAGAGGGAGGCTGGGCCACAGTTTAAAATGCTGGCCTAGGACCTGGGAGGAGCAGGTCTTGTTCTTTACTCTGCCACAGGCTCCAAGCGTGACCTTAGGCAAGTCACTCAGAGTGGGATCCAAAACAGAGCTTGATTAAGTGGCCTTGGGGCCCCGGACTGCCCAACACCATGCCCCTCCCACCTGGGCCCCTGGCCCCCCATGGATGCCTGCGAGTGGGCCGTCACTGAGGGAGGGGCCTGGGGCTGCTCTGCCCCAGGGGGTGGAGGGGGTGAAGGAGGCAGCTGGTGCATGGTGTGGCCACTGGTGTAGCTCTAGGCCCCATCATGAGCCAGTGGGCCCCACTCCTGGAGCGGAGGGAGGGAACATGTGCCAGCCCGCCCTGCCCCCAGGAGCAGACCAGCTGGTGCAGGGGGAGGGTGAGAGCAACGTGGAGCCCGGCCTCCCGCTCCCCCCACCGCCCCGGCATTGGCAGGGCAGGGGCCTTTCCAGCAAGCTCCACTGGTACTGTAGTGGGTGGGCAGCAGGGGCCGAATTAATACAGGGGCCTAGGGGCTGAACCCAAGGGCCCCCTTTAGGTCGGGGTCTGGGGCTTCAGCCCCTATAGCCCCAACATTAATCCAGCTCTATCCGTAAAGAAATGTGAAATGTTGAAATGGTGAGCGTCATGGCAACTCAAAAATCACAGGATCAGCACTGAGATCTACAAAGACTGTGGTAAGTGCCTGGACCCCATACAATGGATGGGGAAAGATAGGTGCCTAAGAATGCAACCCCCCAATGCCAGCACTCTAGTTGGAGAGCCCTCTGAGCTAGCCAGTGGGAGATGCTGATGCTCTGCCAACCCCATGGAGGTAGGTGCCTAAATCCAAACTGTAGGGAGGTACCTATCTCTGCTTAGCAATCCCTGAATGGAAACCTGCTGCCTTGTTTCAGGTGTCTTATGCACCTAAGATATTTCTTCCAGAGACAAGTTAGGTATCCAAGTTGCTCCATACCTAATGGCCAGAAAAAGGACCTAACTTCTAGCCTAGTGGTTAGGGCACTCCCTGGGAGACCCAGGTTCAGTTCCCCTCTCTCAGACAGAGGGAAGAAAGGATTTTAACAGGTGTCTCCCACCACTTAGGAGCATGCTCTAACCACCGAACTATGGGATAGTCAGATGTAGGGCTCCATCAATCTGTTTTGGTGATAAACAATGAAAGGTGGTAGGAGAAGGGGGATGGAAGCCTGTGTCTCCTACCTCCTAAATGGGTGCCTCTACACTGGACTAGGCAGTTATCCTCTCTGTCTCTGGCCCAATGACTATTTCAGTTTTTATCCATAGTGGAACAGTCACTGGGTCATAGGGAGACTGAATGGGAAAACAAGCCTGGGCTTTGAATGGGATCTGATCTGGCAGGCAGTTTCTGTGCACACCTACCAGATTGGGACTGGTGTGCAATTTAGGTGGCCAATCACGTTTCCCCCATTTCATGAATGGTGATAGGGTTTAGCTGGGAGACAGGCATCCCGACATCGAGGTTGAGGCAGCGGTGCATGTGCTCAGAGGCAGAAACACAAGCCTCAGGGGAATTTTTATCCTGAAAACTTAGTCACTGAGGAGTTTAGGCACCTACTGGGTTGGATGTAAATTTTGTGGGTCGCAGTGGAGCCAAAAAAAGGGACTTAAGCGCCTAAAACAGAGGCTTGGGTGCCCATTGGGATTTACCTTTGTGGATCCCATTCTTAGCCTCTTGGGCTATGTCTACACTAGAAAAGTTGTCAACTTTTGTTAAGTCGACTTTAATAAGGTCGACTTTAAGTCGACTTAAAATCGACCTTATTAAAGTCGACTTAACAAGTTGCAACACTTTAAGTCAACTTAGTCCACTTTGTTAAGTCAACCTAACTGCCCTTAGATCGACTTAACATAGTGAACTTATGTGTCCACACTGGGCTTAGGTCGACCTAAGGAGGCTTAAGTTGACCTAATGAGTGGTAGTTGTTAAGTCGACTTAAGCTTTCATTAAGTCGACTTAAGGAATTTCTTAAGTCGACTTAATGAAAGCCTAGTGTGGACTTGGCTTAATTTAAGTCAACTTAAGCCTCCTTAAGTCGACTTAAATTGCCAGTGTAGACGTCACCTTGGTGCCTTTGTTCCTTATAGTAAAATGGGGATGATAGCACTTTCCTAACTCACAGGGTGTTTGTTATGAAGATAAATACATGAACAGTTATGAGGTGCACAGCTACGCTGCTGACGGGGGCCATATAAGTGTCTAGCTAGCTGAAGAACCTCTGTGCAGTGTGTTTGGTGTTTCCTCTGGCATGAATATCTGAGAAGCCTATGTCAGGTGCTATCACAGAGGGACAAGCTTGTTCTGAGTGATTTAAACAGCAGGGAAGCCTAGCCTAATGATTCTCACCTGATTCAGGCAGGGACTAGTGTTAAAGGGAAAGGAAGGGAAGAGTCACCTGGAGAATTTTTTCATTGTTGACATTAGGTCCTTTTCCAAACCAGTTAAATGTTTTCAGGAGCTAAAATAACCAAGTGTGACAGGGTGGGCTTACTCCGCACTAAAAGAGTTCAGCTTGCTCTATGGGTGGCAGAAGTCCCACCTCCTAGCCTCTGCTGGGCATGCTCTAACGGCTGCCCCAGTATAAAAGGGAGCAGCCCAGCTCATTCAAGGCTGACCAGTGAGGAGGAAGGACATGTGGTGAGGCGCTGTGCCAGGAGCTGTATCAGCCCCTGTGAGTGAGGGGGAGCAACCCTGGAGGCCTCATTGAGAAGCAGACACTCTCCATCGGCCAGCCAGAATCAGACACCCAGGAGATCATTGCTGCCAGCTGACTCCAGGAGCTCCAGGGGATGTGGACAGTGACTGCTACAATGAGGGCGAGCAGACAGCCTGGAGCCCCATGGGAGGTCCCCTGCCATGACTGGGTAGGAAGTAGCCCAGGAGGCCTGAGTGATGAAACTGGGGGTGGTGTGGAATCCAAGTCAGTGTGTTTCGGACTGGATCCCAGTTGACCTGATGTCATACCCCTGGCACCGATAGGGCCCTGGGCTGGGGCTCAGTGGAGTGGGAAGGCCTGAGTGTCCCTATCCGAGCCCTGCACCCCATATTGGATGCCTTTTCATTACTGACTCTGGTTGCTAGGCCGCTTTGCCCTGAACTGAGGGACAGCTAACTAAGTAGTGTGGGGAATTAAGTCTTCAGAGGCCAAATCAAAGATGCGGAGATGCCCAATTTCCCTCATGCCCCTTTGGATCTCCCCACCAGGGCGTGACGGGGTGGACTTACCCCACAAGACGAGGGATCAGACAGAATATAACATGAGACCTGAATATACCAGAATAGAATTGGAATGAATGGAGTCTAACCAATGAATCGCTGACTATGCTGCTCAGTGTAGGGTTGGTCTTGCTGTCAACCCTAGGGGAGGCTCCAAAGGGAGATCCAGGTCAACCTGCCCGCTGTTATGAGTTGGGGAGAGCTGCATAATGATGATTATTTATGTATTGATTTGTATTACAGTAGCACTTTGGGGGAGAATCCAGGAGCAGCGCCTGTACAAAGATGACATTCCTTGCCCCAGAAAGCTTGCAGTCTAGGTTTATGACAGGCAGATGAAAAAGACAAAGGAAGTGGGGGAGTGGAAAGACCAAGGTAAGAGAAAGAAGAGTGGAATTTGCCCAGTACACAGTGGCGTGACTCCACCACCTGCATAATGTTTTGAATGCAGGCACCCCAGAGGTAAGTTTTAAGGAGGGTAAGTTTGAAAGAAGACAATGTGATTGCTCCAGACTGTACTGTTTTCACCTGCATGAGCTAATTGAAGCCAAGGTGCTGCCTCCTGTGACGCTCACAGGATCAGTTCCGCGCATGTCTCTGCAGAAGAAAAGACTCATTGTGGGGGGGCACAAGGGAGGACGAGTGAGTGTGGTGTCAGTCAGGCACCTGTTGCCCAGACATGAAGTGACTCTGATTTTGGCCCATCACCTCCCAGCTGGGCTAGCGTTGCCCCAGTGCATCACAACCTGGCTAGGCTCAGGGTTTGGGAGAGAGTGAGGGAAAGCGGCTGAACAGGGCTCTTGAGCAGCTGGGATGCAGGAGAAGAAGCGGGAGGGGACACTCACCTGGGCATAGTTCTCCGCTCGGGTAAGAAGGGGCAGCTCATAGGCCGTTGAGAAGTGGGTGCGAACCTGCTGCATCTGGCCAAACCGCTCTCGCTTCCTCCATTTTGCCCGTCGATTCTGAAACCAAACCTGAGGGGACAAGCACAGATGGCAGAGATCAGAGAGGATGGGAGCAAGGGGTTAGCTCAGAGCCCCTCAGGAGAGAGCTCTGGGTAGGAGCAATGTGGGAGAGACTTTTTCCAGATAACCCCTCTCGTGCTGTACCTTGATTGCTTTGCAATAGAAGTCCCCAAACTAGCTGTGGGCAAGGGGCAATTTTTGATTGTAGGTATCTTAATGATGCTGAGAACCTATATGTGGTGGTTCAAATAAGCACCAAGGTCCAAATCCTCAAAGGTATTTAATCTCCTAACTTCCATCCCTGTTTTAGATATCTAGGCAACCAATTGCGCTTCCAAATAAATCATCTGGGCACCCAGCTGACGGCTTGGTGCTAAAAGTTGGGCCCCTAGAATTGTGTGAACCAAGGTCTCGAGTTTTTTTGGCCAGGTGCAATGTCTAATCTGCTAAAGTAAGAGGGATGGTGTTGAGACATATGTCCCTGCATCACTGACACATCCCTACTCAGAGATGGTTCAAGAGGAAATAATTTTAATATCTGGTTTGTTTACTTTGTCCCAATTTGCATGTGTGGTTTCTTTCAGCACCTCAATCAGCTCCGAGAATGAAACTAGCTCAATCATTTTTTTCACTTTGGTTTCTGGTGAATTTCATTTAATGAGTCTTGTGGCTACTGCTCCCAGGTTTAGGCACTCTGGGGAAACTGTAGGTCCCTTGAAAACTTTCCATAAAAAATGGATGGAAACTTCCCTCTTCCGATGAAGATCCCTGTCCTTGAGAACTGAGCTTCCTACCAAGATGAAGGATAGTGGGGAAACACTTTCTAGTGAGAGGGAAGAGAATCTCCTCTGCATTTACAGGGCTGAGATCTGGGTTTTGCTATTGTTGCATCTTTATGGTGCAAGGGTTTCCTGGGGGAGCTGTAGAAACCCATTGGAAAAATCCCTTTAGTGAAAGGGATAGTCTCATTGTCTCATGAATAAATCTGGCATCATTTTTCAGTAGGACAGAGAGGTCCAATGGGAAAGATGCTGGCCCAGGAGTGAAGAAACTTGGATTCCAGTGTTAGCTGTGCTACAGATGCTGTGTGTGACTCTGGGCATGTCCTGTCACCTCTTTATAAAGATAATAATGATGATGAAGAGGATAAAGATGACCCACCTCCCTGGCCATTGTGTGGATTAAATCATTCCTATTTGCTGAGAGGTGCTGTCTAAAAGCAGGCATGAGATTAAGAGCCCCAGAGTTTCAATTCACAGAGGCTGCTCACAGCAATCTAGGGAACACTTTGGGGTGCCACTCCCTCCTCCCCCCACCATGCCACTCAATTTGGTCCAGCTGCCCCTTTGTCATGCTGGAGGGGTAGTTGGGCCATACTTCAGGGATTAGTGTAGCAACTTGATGTATGGGGATACCACTCAAGTCTGGCTCAGCCGCCCTCCATCAGGCCCTCCTAGCAAGTGCCACCCTAGCAGCTACCTTGTTTGCCTAAAGCTAGTGCAACCATTGTCAGTTCATGTATTTATTGGCAGGTGGAAATAGTGCAGGCTTTTTCCATACTGTGCCCTGCTGCCTGCCACACGTGACTCACTGTGTTCTTGGGGCTGTGCTGGGCAACATCTAACAAGCCTAGTTTGGGCCTATTGATGTTTCTGCCCATGAATTCAGCATAGCCCTAACCAAACCCTCCCTGGTTTGGGGATCCTGAGTGTGAACGTGAATGCTATTGGGCTGTGTCTGCTTCTCTGCTCCTGTGCTGTTGCCTTCTCCAACAGCTTAGTGTCCAGTCCTGACCTACCCCAGTCAGGTTTGGTCCCTGCAAGTCAGGCTAAAGACACAATGGTTTAAAAACTCTGTATTGCTGTTGGCCAACCTGTGCCCGTTCTTTGGATATTTATTTTTTAAATTGGCAAAACTGGCCTAATTATAAAAATTCAGATGCTAGATTTAGATTGATTTACACCAGGGGAGACTCTATTCACTTAAATGGAACTATACACATTTCAGGGAGAGGATCAGCAATGTGGATCAAATGAGGATCTTCAATAAATAGACTCTATGATGCTGCCAAGTTCAGAACAGAGACCCTGGGACCTAGGGGTACATCTACACTTACAAATTAAGTCAACTTAAGGAGGCTCAAGTCAACTTAAAATGTTCCACATCTACACTGGGCTTTCTTTAAGTCGAATTAAGGAAAAGTTAGTTTGAATTAATAACACCTTGTTTTAATTCAAACTAGCGCTTAAATTGACTTTATTAAATCAATTTAAGCCAGTGGAGATGGGGATTAGCACCTTGGTGGAGCTTATTAAGTCAATTTAAAACATTAAGTTGACTTAATAAGGTTGAAAAGGGGCCACATCTACACGTGAAAAGTTAAATCGACTTTTGTTAAGTCAACTTAATAAGGTCCACTTTAAGTTGACCTCATTAAGTCAACTTCATAAAGTTGATCTAACTTTCAAGTGTAGACATAGCCTAGGAGATCTTGAGTTTTAATCGTGGCTTTGAAAATGTCTCGCTCTAGAGTCTTGGGTAACTCACCAAACTCTCTGCCTTAGTTTTCTACTTTGTAAAACAACACTTCCTTTTTAAGCTCCATGATATGTAGAGGGAGCTTGTATCATGCTTAAATAGTGCTCAGTATTATTATAATCACACATTCCTTATTTTACAGCTGTTCATCCATGGAGCTTTCATAACTACTTAGCTGAGATTCAGTTGTCCAAGTCTCATCTAGGCCGTGGAAAGCCTCACACCCAATTCTGTCCTCACTTTTTCTGACTTCACATCAGAGTAACTGCACTGAGTTCATAGACCCCAAGACCAGAAGAGATCATTTTGATCCCCTGCTCTGAACACCTGTGTGAAAGAGTCCATGGAACTTCCCTGAATAATTCCGAGAGTGTAGGTTTTTAGAAAAAACATCCAATCTTGATTTACAGCTTGTCAGTCATGGAGAATCCACCATGCCCCTGGGTTAATTGTTCCAATGCTTTGTTACGCTCACTGTTAAAAACTGACATCTTCTTTTCAGTGTGTATTTGACTAGCTTCACCTTACAGCCATGATTCATATTATTCTTTCTCTACTAGACTGAAGATTGAACAACCAGTTATCAAATATTTGTTCTCCATGTAGACATATGATCCTGTCATTCCTTGCCCCCCCTCTTTGTTAATAGATTGAGCCTATCAGTATTAAGCGGCTTTTTAAACCCTTTAATCCTTCTCATGGCTCTTCTCTGAACCCTCTTCAATGTATCAGTATTCTTCTTGACACGTGGACACCATAACTGACCACGGCATTCCAGCAGCAGTCACACCAATGCCAAATACAGAGGTAAAGTAACCTCTGGATTCCTATTCAAGATTCCTCTATTTATGCATCCGAAGATTGGATTAACCCATCTGGCCACAGCATTGGTGCTCATATTCAGCTGATCAGCCACCACATCTTCAGTGGCATCACTCATGAGTTACACCTGTAAAGCCAGTCTTTGTGCACGCACCGCTCCCTGAAGCTGGGGTCAGTGAAACACATCAGTCAAGCGCTGCTGTGAAAGACTATGAGCAATGAATGCTGTCGCTAGGGGCAGGCATGCCCAGACCAGGCCAGGGCATAAAAGGAGCTGCCAGGGGCTACAGGATGGCTCAAAGTGCAGCAGGCCCTGGCAGCTCGGTGAAGCCAAAGGGGGATCCAGAGGAGAGAAACAGATCCATTGCTTCTGAGTGCGTGGGATGGGTTCAAAGCCAAAGGCGTAACAGTAGGGAGATCACTCATACACATGCAACGCAGCCCACTAGCTGCAGCACTATCAGATGACTTCTCATTTTGGGCTAGCCAGCGTCCTATGCAGCAACTAGCAGCCCCCCCGCCCTCCACTGGCAGGATTTTTATGGGCAGCAATGAAATCAAACTAAGGGTCCCCAAAAATATACAGGGAGAGTGTTGCATTTGAATAGAGCAGACCAAAGATCTGTCTGTTTTGCAGTAGCACTGTCCAGGGGGAGCAGCCTAACTGGAGGGCAGTCCCACTGCTGGCCAGCTCTTTCTAGCTTTGATTTGCAGATGCAGTCAGTGGTGGAGACTCTGCTGCTCCTGATGCTGGTGAGATCCAGCTGTGCACAGAAGACGGGTAGCAGTTAGGGAGCATGCTGTGCACTGCACACAAGACTGGGGAGAACATATGCCATGCACGTGTGACCATCTCTGAGCGTGACAAACACATTTAACTGTGTCATGCAAAGTGCACATCTCCCACCACCCACACATGAGATCACCCTTGAGAGACAACATAGGGGCATCACATTCTGGCCATCCAAGACTTCTCTAGTCAAGGGAAATCCTTAAGTATCCTGCTTTTCTGACTTTCAGTCTCCTTTACACTGCCAGAGCCTAGGACAGCATCTGGCTGCTACTGAGTATGAAACTGAGCATGCTACAGCAACCTTCAGCTTTACAGGAAAACATCAAAGGAATAAAAATAGTGCACAGCGCTCTCTTTAGTTGTTTCTGAAATACCAGAGACGTCGGGGCTCTTCATCAGGATCTCCCTGGCAGTCTCACTTACAGAATGGGGGGTCTTTTGAGCCCTCCATGGATAGGGTGAAGAAATGCTGAATTTTTAACAGAGAATTTCCTCCCAGCTGTTTATTCGGTGTTCAGCTTCAACCGGTGTTAATGAAACCAAAATGTTTATTAAAAAATCACAGCCCCTTTTGCCCTTCTAGGTTTTGATTGCTTCGTATCTTTGTTCTCTTAAACCTGTTAGGTTTCTAGTTTTCCAAGCAAAACAGGGCAGAGAAGACTATTTATAATGGAAAGATACAAGCAAGAAAACAAAACACATCTTTCCAGGCCTTCTCAGTGGATTCTAGAGAAATAGAATATGGTACAAACCCAATTGTATTTTCTTAGCAGGTCACCTTTAATAGATAAGAGGCTACAGGTCCCAGCATGCAATGTGGCCTATTCATTTGGGGTGTGTCTACACTTGTGAATTAAGTCAACTTAAGCCTGTTTAAGTCGACTTAATTTAATCTGCATCTACACTACACTTTCCTTAAATTGACTTAAGGAAAAATTAAGTCGACTTTACTAAATCTCATTTTAAATCGACTTTGCTGGCTAAGTTGACTTTAGAAAGTCGACTTAGCCAGTGTAGACGTGGAGTAGCCCTAGGTTGACTTAGGGGGCTCCAGGGCTTCCCCACTGCCCTCCCTGCCAGGGTGGCTGGCACAGCCACAGCCTGGCGTGCCCCTCCACAGGGCAGGGCAGAGCCCTGCCCACCCTGCCCCTATGCCCTGCCAGGGTCCCTGTCCCCCTTTGCTCCACTGTACCAAGGTACAATGGGGCAAAGGCTGAGCCCCCTGGCACTCGGCAAGGGGTGCCCCCCCTGCCACCATGGACCTGTCCCAGGTCCACCTAGCCTCTAGAAGTTGACCTAGGTGTCCAGTGTGGATGCTCTAGGTTGATTTGGCAGGGTCCCCTCAAAGTCGACTTAAATTTTGGGTGTAGACGTGCTAAGTTGACTTAACAAAGTCAACTTAAAGTTGACTTTGTTAAGTCGACTTAGTTAAGTCGACTTAAATTAACAAGTGTAGACATAGCCTCTGATCATTGCATACTCTGGTCTGCATCTCCATGCCAGTGGTCAGGGTGATCAGATCTAGTGTAGCATGTTCTTCAACTGCAGGCTGCTTGTTGACAAAGCCCTGGTAAATCAGTCCTGTAAACTCTATAGAATAGATAATGTTCTGGCTCCAGCATTCTATTGATACATCAGTCCATACACATGGATACATGCTGGGGGTAGGCAAGGCAGGGAATAGTTGAAACAAAGAGATCAGTAACCGCCTTCGCTCCTCCCCTTTGCTGTCCCTCAGACTCAGCTGGCGCTGCCTGTTCTCACACAGCTGGCAAATTTCCCCCTTCCTCGTAGAGCTCAGCTGGTATTCTGCGCTCCCAGCTCCCATGTTTACATCCTCCCGTGCTGCTGATGCAAACAGAAGGGAGGAGGGGGTTCAGTATAGTGAAAGCAGGGATGGGTTCACTTGTAGATCTGAATTTCAGGGCCTGGGGCTTGGGCTATGGCTGGGCTCATCTCTAGGGGAAGCGCTCTGGGTTTCTGTCACACTGGCTGTAGCTGCACTTCTCTGCCTCTGTTGCTGTCCATCTCTAGCTGTCTTTCTGTTGCAATCCCTCACAAGTTCCCTCTCTCATGATCTCTGCCTCTTGTCTAACTTTCTCTTTTCTCACGGTCTCTGTCTCTTTCTCTTCCTCATCTCTGCCCTTTTCTCTCTCACGCTCAGGCTCGCAGTCTGTCAGTGTTTGTCTATCTCGGATACTCCCTTTTAAAGACCAAGCTGTCTTCCCTTCCCTTGGTGAGGACCACGAGCCTGTCACTTTCCAGCCTGCAAGAACAGAGCCAGAATTCATCCTTAAGCGCTGAAACTGGACACCATTTTATCAGTGGCCTGGAATGGGAAACTGGAGCCTGGGATGAGAGAATTGAATAACTTGAGCTTGTTTTCATTTCATGTTTAATTTCCTGCAGGCTTAGCTCAGTCTTTCCGCTCCTTCCACCAGCCTCCCAGGGTTTTATGGGGGAAAAGGGATCAAGATATATTACTTCTTGCTTTGCTTTGCTTTTTTTTTTTTTTTTTAAACCAAGGCAGTTCTTTTGCTACAGCAGCGTTTGACATTTTTCTCTTGCTTTCAAGCCCCTGTCGCATCACAGGGTCAACGCCAAAAAGATTTTCATTAACAGCTTTGCAATCAGGCAGCCTGCCCTGGGGAGGGGCAGTGGGGTTACATTCCCTGGCGTTGACCCTGCGGGGAGGTGGCAAACCAGAAATCACAGCTACTGTCTGCCAAAGAGAAATGTGAAGCCAGGGAGAGGCATGCTTTTGCACTGGTATTGAACTGGGGTGCACAAAGTGGGGGTTAGCAGGGGCTGCCTGTAAGCAATTGTGTGGGTCTGCCTGGGGCGGTGGAGACACAATGTGTGTGTATGCAAGTGTATACCTCTCTGTGTATGCCCCCATATATGCATGAGGTGGAGACTTTGTGAGTGTATGCACAGGATGTGTAGATGTGCAATGAAATCCAAGTGTACATTTATGCATGAAGACAGATATGTGAAGGAAGATGTGAGCACATGCCCAGAGAAAGTGCTATGCAGTAGTATGAATGTGTGGCATAAGGGGTGTGGCACAGGGTAATGCAATTGGGTTATATATTTCTCTAAGGAGTGGGATCAATCAACCCTCAAAGGACCCCTGGGGTTCCTGCCCCTGGTCACATAGCCTTCTTCAGCTCTCACACCAGTGAACCAAACCAGATCCATGTAAAAAAGTGGTGGGAGTCTAGGCCAGGGGACCTGAGGGAGGACAAATGGCAGAGGTCCTGGGCTTGCGGGGAGAATTGGTAACTTGGTTGCACTGCTCCACTAAGTCCTCCAGATTTGACTCAGCCTCTCACACCGTCCTGGTTTCAGCATTAGCTATTTGGGATGGACGCTCGCTAACCTGCAGTGCTGCTCAGGAGGTCTCACTACCAACTTTTGTGCGGGGCCCCAGGAGAACATGGACGGACATGCCTGCTTGGAGGAAGCAACCTTTTTGCACCTGACCCCTCATCCCCATTCTTCCCTCCCAGCCCAGATCTGGCCTTTTCTTCCCCTTCTGCCCCTGTTTAACATTTGTTACAAAGCATTTGCTCCCTCTGGCTATTTCCAAGAGGCCCAGAAAGTTTAGCTTCTCTGATTCTGTAGCTTCCTTCTGACTCCATTGAGGATCTCCATAGCCCAGCTGTCTCCCATAGCTACAGCTGTACTGTCAGAGGAAAGGGCAGGCCTCGTTTCTCGAGTGCTCCCTTTTACAAAGATGCCTCCATCACTGTAACAACCTTGCAGCACATTGGGCTCTTTGACTGCCAAGGTCCCTGAAGTTTGGGTCATGTGATATGTCAGCTGGCTGGCTTCTTTAAATAAGGTTCAGGGGCTTCTGCAGGAGGGGAGTGAGAAAAGGAGCAGCTCAGAGGAAACTCAGCCTTACTGCCTGTAGACACCAGCTGTGGAGATTAAAAGCCAAAGCTGGCAGAAAAGTGGCCTCTTCAGCATCTGGAAAGGGGCCAAGCTGCGGAGTGATTTCCAAAGACACTCCATTTCCGAGGACCACAGACAGAGCCCGCTGTGCCGGGCCTGCTGCTGGGATGAGTTTTTCTCCAGGTGCCTGGCTCCCAATCAGGCATTTTATTAACAAAGTGTGAACTGTGGGAGCGGTTTGGAAAGAACCAGAACAGTCAGTTGTCTGTCTGTGCTCTGTCTCTGCTACAGCCGAATGCTTTGAGGACTATTTAAGATGTTGAGGGAGATCAGCTTGGCCAGAGAGATTGCAGATCCAGGACCAGGCCAGGCTTTTACTGGCTCAGCCCTAAAGAGGTGATTCACAGCACAGATCACCTCAACGCACCTCTTTGCACCAGGCTAGGGAGGAGAAAAGGTCTGGCTTTATGTTCACCTCTTAAAGTATCTCCTCGTTTGGAGACCATAAGGCTCTCTGTTGGAGTCACAGATTTGTTTATGTGCCAGCCACACATTCACATGCTTCAGGTCAGATGTGGAAATCGACATAGCTCCTTCAAAGTCAGTAGAGCTTGGCTGATTTGTAGCCACCAGGAAAGGAAGCTCCTTTGACAGGTAAAAGCCAGTCACCAACTTACTGTGTGTTCTGCCTATGCCTAACACTAGGTTTTCTATTGCTTCTTGCAGCTTGACCTTCCTTCAGTAAAGGATTCTAGTGCTTTTGAAACCATCTTCACTGTTCCCTGCCCACTCTCAAGACATTTATTGCCACCCTCAGTTCTGTAGGTCACCTTTCTCTGGCACAGTCCATAAGTGGTGGGGCAGCAGCAAGGCAAAGCTGGACTGGGCTTTGGAGTGTGCGATGGATGAGCTACCCATTCCATTGGAACAAAAGCCAGGTCTGCAGACAACAGAACCAAATACGAGCTGAAGTCTCTCACGTGAAGTAGGCCTAGAACCCTGATCCGTTAGCTCCAAAATACAAGGGGCTGTCACTTTAACAGTGAGGTAGAGCTCTGTTATGTAATAGAAGTGGCAGGCTCCCTAGCCTGTGTATGGGCCGGGGGAATACTCATTCATTCAAACATGCACAGGATCCAAGCCTCTGCCTTGCATGTTGTCATTGCTACACGTACAAAGTGTACAATACTATCATTTGCTTTGCACAGGTGTAAATGAGGTTGGAACACGCAAGGTCATGGAAGCTCAGGTACCAACTCCTCCATGTTATTGCCCTTCAGCGCTTTTGAAGAAGCTAAAATGCATGAACCAGACTCTTTGGAATGAGCATAAGAAGGAGATCCCCTGTCCCATTGCTCATGGGCATAGTATTGCCTTTCCAAAACAGAAGAAGTCAGTCCATGATCAGTAACCTGAGATTGTACCCTGACTTGCAGGAAAAACCACCAGCATTTGTGAGGTGTTTCCAAGAAACAGAATCAACAGCTATTTGCTGGGTTCGCTTTTGCCCAAGCAGTAAGGAAGCCTCAGTGCACAATTCTGTGAGACCTGGCAGCTTTTCATCCTAGGGTGGCGGACTCTCCTGTTCTTTTGAAGGTGGCAACCCATAACTTCTTGCCCCAAAACAATAGGCTTCATCCACTGTCTCTGAGCCTGCTCGGCCAACCAGACAGCAAAACCATTTCAATTGTGTCTCTGCATTCCCTGTTTAGACTCCCTGGCACAAGAGCTCACAATGACCTCTGCTTCCCCCACCTTGCCAGCAGTGGGATGCATCATGAGAAAGATTGGTGCCACTGTGGCTAGTGAGCCGGCATCCCCATCCGATTCTTTTGGAGCAAAGTAATTTACATGAGAGCCTTGCTGGAGTAAATGTCACCTGCTGCCCTACTGCTTGACAAACTGCTCCATTAAGTCAAGAAACAGTGTGCCCCTCTGTGAACCTTGGAGGGGACTAACGCAAGACAAAGAAGTCTGCACTAATGTCAGGCAGGAATAAAATCCCCTGCACCTTGGACTGCTGATGGCCATTGCATATGAGAAGAGCATGAGTTTGTGGCATGGACTCTGAGCACAGCCCTGCCGCTGTAAGTTTAAATGGACTTAGGGGTGGAGCTAAGCAATCTCACCTAAGACGTAATATAATAATACAGAGCCATATTCCAGATTTATTAAGTCTCAGTGAATTGCAAGACTCACTCTCTTGCTGCCTGGAAGGTCCTAGGTTTACATACTGAAGACCCCAGTGCCCCCATTCACCCCACAACTTCCCCCATTACCTGCACTCGGGCCTCAGTGAGATCTGTCCTCATGGCTAGCTGCTCCCTGGCATAGACGTCTGGGTAGTGGGTCTTCTGGAAGACTTTCTCCAGCTCCTCCAGCTGGTAACTGGTGAAGGTGGTGCGGTTCCTCCGCTTCTTGCCCTTGTTGCTTTCGGAGTCAGCTTTGTCCATGGGGCTGGGGAGGTCAGTGCTGGCCCTCTCCTGGGGCACCTTCACCCCGGCCTCCTTCACACTGAGGTAGCTGCTGTCCATTCCTGCAGTGTCAGAGCTTGGATGTAACTCAGCGTCGTTCAAGGAGCTCTCTTTCCCTGTGTGTATGAGAGCGGGGGATAGGGATGGAAGGAGAGAGAGAGAAAAGATTGTAAAGCCCAGGACAAATGAATTTGTTTGAACAGGAGGCACTCCAGCAGGGAAAAGAAAAAAGTCCAGTAGAGAGAGTAAGGGTCAGATGGCTGAGGAGGCAGGAGGGAATGAGTTAGAGGTGGCATGAGGGACAGAGCAGAGGCCAATGAGGCCCTGAGAAAGGAGAGGGACAGGAGGAGAGAGACAGGCCTGTGGGGGTTGGGTTAAAGCTAGAACGCGAGAAGGCTGGGAGATGTATGGGAAGAAGGGGAGGGAGAGGGACTCTTTTTATGGCATAAGGAAGATTAACAACATCTTAATTTAGATTCAGCTGGAATTCTGTCACTCTGGTAATAATGCCCTGGATGAAACTTATGGCAGAAAGTGAGAGTGATGCCACCCAGGGACAGATGCATCCAGAAGCTTTCTGTGGGTCTGTAGGGAGGAGGGGGTAAAGATTCCACCTGCTCAGAACATCGCCAAAAAGAGGGGAGCCAGACTGAGCCTCTTGCCGGGTTCTGATTAGCGTTTTGGACGGCCATTTCAATGAGAAACTCAAAGCCAGACTTGGGGGCGTGTGCTAGCCCATCCCTCCCATGGAGTGGAAGCAGAGGCAGGTTCCTGCAGTTCTCTACTAAGAGAAATTGCTCAGAGTGACCCCAACCCTCCTTGCCTTTGCTGATTCCCGTAGGAGCGACTGTCACTAGAGTTCAGCTCCAGGATGGAAATTTCCCGGTCTGGGGGGTGTCAGCATCTGATCTGTGAGAGTCAAATTTGACTCTGATTGTTTGGTTTTTTTGAAGTTGAGGTATTTATTATGCCAGTGAAGGCTGATCAAAGCAATAGCACTTACACGAACCTGTGTGTGCATCACAGACTCCTGTGTAACACAAGGGGTTACTGCTGTGGACTGGCTATCATTTCCAGCTCAGAGAAGAGCAATCTTCCCCCTTCTATGGGATTAAGCCCTGTGAACTAAATCGCTCCATGGTGCCTATATGGACCCCCATTATCATATTATCTGAGCACTTCACAATCTTTAATGAATTCACCCTCACACCACCCCCCCATGTTCCATCCTGCACAGGGGGAACTGATGCAGAGGGAGAAGAAGAGAGTTGAGGAAGGTCGTGTAGGAAGTCAATGGCAACACCAGGGACTGAACACAGGTGTCCCAGATCAGCACTTGAAACTCTGGTCCAGGCTTGTTCTCCTGCTGAGTACAGGTTACGAGAAAAACAATTGCAAATGGCAGCTACATATAATGCTCATAGGCCCTATTACCTTGTCACGAATGCCCACCTACCAAGAGAATTAGTTAGATTTAAGCCAACGTAAACGTGAGGGAAACCAGTCCCACTGTTTTGTTAGGGATTCAACAATTTTTGGAAGAGAGGAAGAAGAAGAAGAAAATGATAGTAATCACTGAAGAAAATGATAAGGAACTACAGAGGAAAAAAAAAAGCCAAATCAATATGAGTATTACATAGTCTGTTTACAGCCTCAGAGAAATAAAGGGACACCAATCACAGGCGTCTGTGGCAGCTTCCCATCAAACTGTCCCCAGCAATTAATAAACAGAAAAATAGTAAGGTGCAGAAAGAGGATAATAGTTTTATTGGTGCTGTGTTAATTTGTCACTCAGCCCATATACCCAACGCTAGAACCTCTTTGAGGCCTCCCTAAAAATGCACCTGGGGTTATGTACATTAAAAGAAAAGAAAAGAGACATTATGGTTTATTTCTTCAAATGCAATGATAAAAGGAGGGATCTTAAGGCAATCTTTTAACTGGACCTTACTTTTTATTTGACTTTCTCTAAGCGACATGTAATATATTCCTGTCAGCTGTTAAACAGCTGCAATGTTTTACACCAGAAGTGACTGAATTTCAGTGGTAGATGGGGTGATCCCTATACATTTAATGGCTTTAGGATCCTCTGATAAGGAAAGTGACATGGCAAATAATGGAAATTGGAAAGTCCCACTTGCTAATCCCAGATCCACAAGCAAGTGCCCCTGGAACTGTGTGCAACTCATTTAATCTTCTCTCCTCTCACAGTCCCCCACATCTATAATACGGGGATGCTATGGCTATGTCTACACTACAAAAAGTTAGGGCGACTTTCTTAAATCAACGTAATAAGGTCGACTTGAAGTCGACTTAAAATTGACCTTATTAAGTTGAATTAACAAAGTGCTGTCCATGGACGTGGACTAAGTCCACTTTGTTAAGTTGATCTAACTGCCTTTAGGTCGACTTAACAAAGTGGACTTAAACGTCCACACTGGGCTTAGGTCGACCTAAAGAAGGGTTAGGTCAACCTAAGGAGGCTTAAGTCGAGCTACCCCGTGGTCCTTATCAAGTCGACTTAAGGAATTTCTTAAGTCAACTTAATGAAAGCCTAGTGTGGATGCAGCTTAAGTTGACTTAAACTGCCAGTGTAGACATAGCCTATATGCCCATCTGTTTAAATATTTGAGGCTTAAGCAGTCAATACTTGAAAAGAACTGTGAACACAAGAAGTGCTATGTAGTTGCTAGATGATATATTAAATACACTACAGCATGTACAATATAGGGCAGCTATCTCTCATTTTACAATTGGCCATAACATGCCACCCACTCCTATGGGGCTCTGTAAAATAATAAATCACATGCATGTAATAGACTAATACTAAAGCTTTTATTGCTCTCATCAACAGAATCATTCCATTATGGATATATTCCTCCAACCTAACAGTACATTCCACAGCAAGCAGAGCCCACTTGCCAGGGTAGCAAAGGTGGAGTGTAAATTCAGCCTGGCTGTGCTGATGGCCTTCCCTTACCACACTTAAGAGCTGCTTCATTTAAAACCCAATTTAAATCCAATGTGACCCTGTTTTGAGCTCTCAGGACTCCAGGTGACTGGGTGGTTATGTGGCTGTCAACTTGCTCACTCCACCTTGCATACCAGCTGTGCGATTGCTATTGCTATTGCACTAGTGTCCGAAGAGTGAAAGACAGCCTTGTCCCCACACTCCCTTCTACACCAGAGACATTCCAACTTGGTTCATCATAAATCCAAAAGCTCAAAGGCCATGCCTAATCTACATAAAATAGAAGAGGCAAAATCGGCTCCATCTTTAATATGGAAGGTCTTCTTCAGGAGCCCAGTATTCAATTGTCCATCTTTAGCCAAGCAGCCTGGCTACTCAGGACAAAGAGGAACATTGCATGCTGGGATTTGGGAGGACTTCTTGTGTTGGAGATGCAGGGTGTGTGTACAGACCTCTGTTGGTCACACTGGGTGCGTCTAGACTTGTAAATTAAGTCGATTTAAGCTTACTTAAGTCGATTTAATTTACTCTGCGTCTACACTACACTTTGCTTACGTCGACTTAAGCAAGCTGCTTAAGTCGACTTAAGGAAAATAAAGTCAACTTAATGAAAATTAAGTCAACTTTATTAAACCTCCTTTTAAGTCGACTTTCTAAAGTCATCTTAAGCCAGTGTTGACCTGGAGTAGCCCTAAGTCGACTTAAAGTCAACTTAGGGCTCTCCAGGACTCCCCCACTGCCCTCCCTGCTGGGGGGGACGACACAGGGGGAGCCTGGCAGGGAGCCACCCTGCCCCTATGCCCTGCCAGGGTCCCTGTCCCCCTTCGCCCCATTGTACCTATGTACAATGGGGCAAAGGCTGAGCCCCCTGGCACGGGGCAAGGGGTGCCCCCCCGCCACTGTGGACCTGCCCAAGGTCCCCCAAGCCCCTAGAGGTCAACTGAGGCACCCAGTGTGGACACTCTACATCAACCTTGTAAGGTTCCCCCCCAAGTCGACTTAAAATTTAGGTGTAGACATGCTAAGTTGACTTAGCTAAAGTCGACCTAAATTTAAAAGTGTAGCCATAGCCACTGTGGGCTGCCCTAACCTGTACTATTCATGGACTTTGCAAGCCAATACCACGTAAGAGTTCCATGAAGCACATTTTGCAAAGACTGCGTACAATGGAGCATGATGTGGTTAAGAATCACAGCTCTTCAGTCAAATTGCTCCCACTTAGCCACTGCTAGCTTTGCCTTCATATAGCAGAATAAAGGGGAAAGCAGAAATGAGAGATGGGCGAGGTGTGAACTTAGCAGACTTTTCCAATGAATTTTTAGTTCCATGCTAGAGTCCTAGCAAGGAGGCATTAGATCCTCTCAGCCATCCCCCCTTTATCAATCCAGGATCATTCCCTGCATCCAGCCTGTTTTTTAATGCCTTGAGGCAAGGGGCTTCCATCACTCTTCTCCGATAACAATTCTCCCGTCTAAATGTCTTTGACCATTAGGACATTATCTTTGTTTTTCAGCCAAATTGTCACCTTAGCTCAGCCCCCTTGTACCACCCTAATCACCCCTCTTGCATTTTTCAAACACATGAGCCTGATTATAATGCCCTTAATGCACCACTGATTATAGCCCAGTCATCAAACATGGGTTTTTTTGCCCCACATACATATTTAAGGGCATATGAGAGGATTTGCAATAGGAAAACAGCCAAAATCCCTCCTTCCATTCGCATAATCTAAAGAGATGGATGGGCACAATTCAGGTGAAAAATCAGAGAGTGCAATGGGGTCCTGGGTAGAGTTGGTGGAACAGCTTTTCAGAAAAGATTGGGGGAGGGACCCTTCGTATGCATAGAAAAGTGAAAGAAAGCACAAAGCCAAGTGTAGAAGGAGGAGACACATGGGGACATTTAAAAAAGCTGCACAGGCAGAATTTAGGCAGTAGCTGGGCAGGCGTAGGAAATAGAGACAGGGCATGCTGTAGATCTTTAGTGCTAAAGCTTTCTTTAGAATCACTTTTGTTGCTGCTCTCTGCATTCCACCCAATTTGCCATTTTCTTTCTGGTCTCAAGTAGGCAGAGCTCAGGCAACATGGCCAAAACAGCTTGCAGAGATGAATCAATTAGTTTGGATGGAAGATGAACCAGCTCAAATTGTCCTTTAAACCTTATATCTAAATTCTAAGTCTTGATTTGTTGAGTGTTCCAAGAAACTCAGTAAATTCTCCCCCTTACCCTTATTTTGGTTGACCCCAATGCAGTCAGGTTCCAGGTAATCCAACATGTAGGAAGCACAGGAAATTTTGCAGGCACGTCATTCCCCATGAGATCATCTGCCCTGTTTTAAAGTCTTAAATGGCTCAGATAATTGGGAAGGCATCTGCTCTTAAAACTAGGCTTGCTACAAATCACTTGATGTTTGTCCCTCTCTGTTTTTAGTACATTTTCTTGCTGGTAGGAGAATCATCCCAGGAAAAAATGACGTAATAGAGATGATACCATATAAGGAAAACCTCACACGGGCAAACCTGTCTTGGGGCAACAAGAGTTTCCTCTGAATCTTAATTTTGGGGGAATTAAACTAATAAGGTCAGCTAATGGAGCAAAACTGTTGATTAACAACTATATGATATGGCCTTCTGTGTTTATACAGTGCTTTGAGATCTTAGAGCAGATGGTGCTCTCTCTCTCTCTCTCTCTCTCTCTCTCTCTCTCTCTCTCTATATATATATATATATATTTTCCTCTTCATGACACTGGCATCATGATAGAAATTTCCAGAGGGGTAGCCGTGTTAGTCTGTGTACAGCAAAAACAACGAGAGTCCTGTGGCACCTTATAGACAAACAGATTTCCTTCGGCATAAGCTTTTGTGGGCTATAACCCACTTCGTCATATGCCCACGAAAGCTTATGCCGAAGGAAATCTGTTAGTCTATAAGGTGCCACAGGACTCTCGTCGTTTTTTGGCATAATGATGTTGACTTTGCTAGAGTTGCAGGGTGTTCACTGAGAGGAAAAGTTGGCCCTTTACTTTATTGTCTCCTACAAAGCCTCCACTGCTGTAAATAAGCCACTGGCCCTGATTTAATCCTTAGGTTCTGCCTGCAGAAGGCATTCTCTATCGGCACAGAATGTCTTTTAGGAATGGAAGCACAGTGCATTAAGTGTCCAAGTTCCCCTCTGCTCCAGCTGGGGACTTGTAACCAGCTGGTGCTTTCCCCGGAGTGGATGGGGCCAGCCAAGATAACGGCACACCTTCTCTAGATGCCCTCTGCTAACAGAGCTCACGTGGCAGCCCAGCTGGATTATGGAGAGCTCCCCGGCTGCAGTTGTGGGGGTGGTGGTGGTAATGCCAAAGTCCTCCCTTGGCTCTGGGGTGGATCCCCCAAGACGTAGCTGCTCCTGCAGATGCAGCGGTGAAGCTGGTTCATTTTGTAATGACAGGGCATCTCGACAGCTCGGATGGAGAGGGAAGGGGTCATGCCCTTCCCAGCACGAGTGGAGCCTGAGCTCTGCTGTGGGCCATTACTTTGCAGCTATGCCATCAGGAAGGCTGTGGGGGCACTTTGTGGGGCCTGGGCTGGTGCATACACGGAAGTGCAACACGAGCTGCCCAGGCCTTTGTGTTAAAAAATGTACAGTTGCCCTATAAAGCTAGCTGGCTGAATCTCCAGGAATTAGTCTTCAAGAGGAAAGAGGCATGGCGCACAGGGACACGTAAGTGCTTTGGCTGCAGTAGGGAGGCGGGGCGTGGGGAGCAAGGAAGGGAGACAAGGCAGAAGAGCCAGCATGGGAAAGGCTCTGCCAGCCAAACCTAGAGGCATGTGAATTCCCTCTGTGGAGCTGGCAGCGGCGCAGCCTGAGAACAATGGCTTGGAGAAGTGATCAGCTGCCAACCCCCCCCCCCCTCCCTCCAGCACCTCTTATGGCTTCTTTCCCTGTTCGCCAAGCACAAGGAGGCTGGAGGCCATAATATTGACTACAGGAGGGAAGGGGGAAAAAAGTGCATACAGACCCAGGGGAGAGTGCTGGGTCTGATCTAACTTCATTGACTACATAACATAAACTACAGCTGGGAGCTGGGCCCAGGGCTTTCAGCGAAGATATTTATCTCTGCTGAAAGCAAACAGCCCTTGAGTTACAAGCAGCACTATTATGCAATCCCATGGACAGCATGTGGGAGCTGGCCTGGGAGTCACCCTGGCCCCTGATGTTAGCTCCAAAGCTCTTTTTGCCAGACCAGCATCCTTTCCTTTCAAGTCCCCACTCTCCAGCCCTTTATTAGATGCCTTTCTTTTACGGGCGATTTATCCGAGTTCTTTTTGGACATGGGTGATTGTTTTCACGCCTTAACAGCAGAACTGAGCCGCCCTGCCGTGAGAAACTCTTTTGAACTGGCTGCTTGGAAGACAGTGCCACGTGCCAGGCAGAACCTGCCCTAGCAAGGACTTTGTGATGATTGTAGAATTTGTAATGAGGAGCTTCTCTTCTTCTCTTCCTCATTTGTCACTGTCCCTTTCCTGCTCTCTCACCTCTTCCCTTTCTTTACTTGGGCTGGCCAGAGGGCCAAGCGGCATCTTCAGAACAACTTATACTGAATATTTTGCTCTTATTAGGTACTTTTCACGTGACAATCTCAAAGCATTTTACAATAGGGATGCTATGTTAATTGCCTCATTTTACAGATGAGGAAACTGAGGCACAGAGCAGAGAACATTTCTTGCCCAAGTGTCACGGGCAGAACAAAGACTAGCACTCAAGAGTCTTGGATCTTGGTGTCCTTTTACCTCTTTGAAATACACCCAAATAGCTAAATTATATAAATTAGAGCTAGGGTCAGCAACCTTTGCAGACCCCCCCCATGCTGATCTCTTCTCCCTGACCCTCAGCCAGTGCTGGTGAACGCTCTGCTGAAAAAAAGTGGTGGCTGCCTGAAAATTCAGCGGTGGCCATGGCTGGAGTGGAGAGGAGGGGCCCCAGGCATGCCACGCTGTGGAAAGCAGCCACCCAGAGTGTCTCCTTTTGGTGGCATGCGGACCCCAGGCACTCTGCGGAAAATAGCTGCCTGGAGTGGGCTCCTCCCCAGGCACACTGCTAAAAGGACATCCCCAGGCGCGTCGCCGAAAGGCACTGTCCAGAGCAGCTTTCAACAGCAGGAGCAGGAGAGGGCACTGCGTGCCACTTCAAATGGGCTCACATGCCACTCTTGGCACACATATCGGGGATACCTATGCCTGAGTTAGAGGGAGACAAAACTAATTTTTCTTTCCTGGGTGTCAATGCAAGATTCTTCCTACGGTATGTACTCCAGATATTGGCGCAGTCTGGTAGGCAATGGCCCAGTGGTGTACCGTGGGGAGATAATTCTACCATCCCATAGATAAGATCCTCCATGCTAGTAAATAGGAAGGAACTGAAGTGTACTTTACATAAATAATCAGAACATGACACTCAGACCTTCTACACGATTTTCTGCTTTAGGGCGGATATACCACTGACTTGGGGGGGCTGCAGGTCACATGATTAGTTTAGAGCCAATCTAGCAGTTACAGCATGGGGCAGAATCCAGATTCCTGCCTTCTGTTCCCAGCTCTGTCAGCACACAACCCTGGCCAAGTTGCCTCACCCCTTTGAGCCCCAAACGCCTAGTCTATAAAATGGGCTCTTACTTAGGTACCTAGCTCCACACAGGCTGTGACAGTTCAAACGTATTTGCGAAGTGCTAGTAGAGATTTCAGGTGTAAGGCACAATAGGCCAGACTTTGTCCTGCTGCAGTGCAGTGCAAGGGAAGGTGAGGTCCCACCACCCTGCACAGCACTGTGGCACAGGAGCAGTTCCTTTTGACCTCCCCTGGAGATCAAGACATTCTGAAAGGGATGGGATGGGGCCATGGTCATGCACAGGCCAGTGGAGCTAGCTATCTATGCAAGGGGAGCATGTTGTACCCTCCGAAGGGGCATAGCAGCAGATGCACTGCCTCGGAGCATCAAGAAGGACCCTCCGAGGCTGTGTCATAAGGGCACAAATGTATTGCAAGTATTCAATAGCATTATACATCACATGATAGAGAGCTCAGTTCTTCTGGCCCCAGTTCAGGAGAATGTCCATGAGTGATGGAGAGAAACAAAGCCAGGAGGGTTCCGTTATGGTTATCCCTAATGAACAAACAGCTGTCATTGAACACCAATGGCCAAATTCTGGCCTGCTGTAACTTCCATGGACATCAACAGAAGCTCACCAGGAATGGCAGGGGCTCCAGTTGCCTTCTGCTGTCTACGGTTACTGGCTGAAACAGGCTGTCTCTGAAGTGCCAATTCCATCCCAGCATTGACCACACTGAGCTGAGAGCTGGAGAGAGCAAACCCATTTATAATCCACTGTCAGCTGGAACCAGGAAAGCCAAGGTATGGAATGCAAAGAATGTGTCAGACCTGTACCCGGGAGGTGGTGTTTATCTAGCCTGGAGAGGGTTGCCAAGAGGTGACCCACCTTTCCTAAGGAGAAAGATCACCACTGTCTAAGAATCTCAAGATAGTTCAGTTAAATACTGACATGAAGTAAACTACTACATCTGCCAGTGGACCAGCAAGCTTCAACCTCTTGTAAGCAGAGATTGCTTCAAATCTTAGATCTAAGGTTTGGGGGGATTTTGGTTGCAGGCTCCTTTCTAGTCATCATGAAGCTTTCCATGACCAGGAAACAGTGGGAAGCACCACCTATTCTCATGGCACCCTTCAAGCTCTACGGGCATGTCTAGACTAGCAATTTAGGTTGACTTACGGATCCTTAAGTCAACCTGAATTACTCCCTATCTACACCAGACTTTTATTACATCGACTTAAGAAATTCCTTTAGTCGACTTCATGAAAGCTTAAATTGACATAATAAGAACCATCCATTAGGTCGACTTAAACCTTAAGTCGACTCCTTAAGTCGACTTAAGGACGGTGTGGATGGGGAGTACCCCTTAAATTGACTTTATTAAGTCGACTTAAGGTGGTTAGGTTGACTTAACAAAGTGGACTAAGTCGACTTGACTTAGTTCACTTTGTTAAGTCGACTTAAAATCGACCTTATTAAGTTGACTTAACAAAATCAACCTAACTTTTTATAGTGTAGACATAGCCTACAAGCTTAGACCTGCAGGTCCCTCTGCTTCCCAGAAGGGGAGCAGCAGATGGTGACTTAATCAGCTCCCGAGCTTACATCCTGCCCTTACAATGTCACGGTGGGCAGTCTTTTCAGGCAGACGGCACAGTGTGACCTGCTGTCAAAGTTCCCAAGCCACTGTGTATAATTCATCAGTGTACAATGGCAAACTAGAAAAGTTTGGCACAGACTTCTGGAAAATCATTATTATTCGATTGCTGTGCAGGAGATCTGAGAGTGGGAAGGCTCTCCCACATCCAGATTCTGCACCTACAAAAGCTAGTTTGAATTAGTTAATTTTAGTTAGCTCGAATTAACTTAATTCGAACTAGCATGGCCCCACTAGAATGCTAGTTCGAACTAGCCATGGCCATGGAGGGCACTTGCTTAGCTCGAATTAATCAGTTGCATGAAGGTCAGTCTGCCGATTAGTTTGAACTAAGCAGTTAGTTCGAACTAATATGGCCACATTGACTTATTTCGAATTAAGGGTTAGTTTGAACTAAGCCATCGAATTTATTAGTTCGAATTAAGGAAGCCCTTAATTCAAACTAATGAAAGCCTAGTGTGGCCAAGGCTTAAGTTAGTTCGAATTTAGCTTCCTTAATTCGAACTAACTTGCGAGTGTAGACATAGTCAGAGAAGTCTGGTGAAAGGCAGGGTGTCTGCATGTATTATTCCTCTCCCTGGTTAACGGAGGACATCCAAAGCTTACTACTCCTATTGCAGAGAGCTAAGCATTTCGAATCCACCCACCAGATTTCTTCCTGACCTCAACTCTGGCCAATCAGCTTTTCAGTGTGAACCCAAGTGCTCATAATCAAGCATTGCATCTTATTTACACTGAGACGCCAGTGTTGTGAACCTTGTTGGACAATATTCTTGAATCCCCTAAGGTGGATCTTACCAGTATTGGCCCCATAGCAGGGTAACAGACTTTCACCTAGGCAATGAGTGGGCTGTGTGGATTAGCAGCTCAAACCCATGTCATGTTCATTCTTTTAGGTGGGGAGTAATGGGGCCAACCCTCCCTGGAATTCAGCAATTTCATTCAAACCAAGTCCAAGGTTTACAGTGACATGTTCACGCTGCAGTGACCGGTGAAGATTTCACACACAAAAATGACACTAGAGCCCAAGCTGAAATGACAAATGTTTTGAGGTGAACTTTGGCTCCACCCCTAATTTCCATGCCTTTTATATTTAAGGCCCTGCTCCTGCACATTGTTGTATGTGGCTAGTACCCTGTACCTTCACAGCAGTCCACTGCAGTGATGAAGCCTAATATAGATACCAACTGCAAGACCATGGCTTGATCAAGGCGATGCACGTACACTAAAAGTTCATGTTTACCATGGTCTTCTCTACTACAGATCCCCTAGTTCTCACTGCAGGAGCCTGCCTTTGTTCTTGTAGTTAGTGTCCATGCAGTTATTACCAGCTTGCTAGTCTGACTTGACCATGTATCTTTGAAATACATCATGGTATTCCAGCTTCCTCACTGAACCATAGCAATTAGTGAAAGAAGAGCTCAATGTGCTCTGTTCCTCCTGGTGAGTGGTGCTGATTTGGTGTTCAAGGACTAAATCGTGACTTTGCCAGGAGCGGTGAGCCAGGGCACCCTGTCTTGCCCATTCCCTGCCTCATACTACCTACTTGCTTGGGATAGAACATAGCTACTCTAAGGAGGCTCCATCTCCCTGTGTGGTCCCCTGTGAGGTCCAGGGGAGTAAAGAGCACCCAGATCCTTGGAGGAATTTAGGTTCCTATCGCCAACTGAAATCAATGGAAGTTTGGCACCTAAAAAAATCTCAGAGGTTCTAGGAGGAGAAGAATTCTGGGTAGCTGCCCCACCCATGGTGACACTTTTCACTTATATGGAGGAGAATGTTATATGGCACAGGCTAGCATGTGTGTCTGTGTAGACCCAGACTGTCTGTGCCATAGGCACTCTTGGGCTAGCTGCTGATGGAGAAGATCGCCAGTATGGCAAATCAGGTCATAATTGCCCTTATCTTTTTGAGCAATTAAGTTTATTTTGGTATTAACTTCTCAAGCCCAGATGTTTGGGACATTCTTTAACCCCAGCTGGGCTCTTCACGCCATTTTTGAACCCCTGCTCTAACATCACTGCTAAACTTTCCCCCAGATATGGACAGTGTAGCAGATTAGCTAGCAAGGAAGATTTACATTTACCAACCCACTCGATGAACTTGGCCATCTGTAGTAAATATATCCCGTCTTTGTGATCTTGCCCTAACACACACATGCTGAAGCTATTATATTTTTTCCCCAAGTTGTCTGTTACAGCCTTTTATTTATGTCTCTTGTCTACTCCTTCAGTTGAGAAGCTGACACATGGCTGTCATTTAAAAACCAAACCAAGTAGTGGGTTAAAAGGTAAAATGGAGATTCTGGATTTAGAGTCCCAAAAGCCAAAACACTCAGAGTTATTTACATTCAGCAAGCAGAGACCCTGGGGCTGCTCATGCACGGAGGGAATTAAGAATGGAGACAAAATCCTAAGATCTGAATTTCTCGGCTTTTATTATGTTATTAACAATGATTGGCTTTTATAAAGCCTTTTATCTTGAGGATCCTAAAGCAAATAAGGAACACTTTCTCTACATTAAAACCAAGTCTTCTCTGAGGTGGGATGTGGCAGCTGTTAGGCTTTTTAGAGCAAGAAGCAGAGATTCCCCTGATCACTTGTAATTGCAGGGAGAAGTTAGGCAGAATGTAATTAACCCCACTGAAATTTGGCCTCAACATTATGAGAATCTGACATTGATTCATGGCTGGTTCTTCAGGGTTGACTCACATGAGAAGCACCCAGGGATCCTAAACTAAATGATCACAAATTGTCAGCACAAAGAATATAAAATGGATCCATTAACATAATACAGGACTTATTTTTGCTCTCACTATGGGGTAACTACTTTGGTTGCAATAGCGTCGCTTTCGCTTTGCTCCCTGTGAAAGAAGCAAAAGGGCCCTTTGGAGTTTCTTGCACTCATTTCCAGGTAGCTAAATAGAGGAAGTTGCATACAGCCTATGCTCGCTTTGGCAGACTGATTAACCCCCTCAGTGATGGAGAAAATATCAGCTAATATGGGGCAAAAAGCACCTCCATTTCTCCTTCCTGCTCACAGCTGCCTTGTTGCCACTGAAGTTTGATGTTCTAATGGGTGCGTCTACAGTTGTAAATTAAGTCGACTTAATTTACCCTGCGACAGAACCTTGCCCACCCATTCCTGTAATAAACCTCTATGATTGAGTTATTAAAGTTATTAAATCCTTAATGAAAATTAAGTCGACTTTATTAAACCTAGATTTAGTTCAATTTAGGGCTTAAGTCAACTTTTTAAGTCGAAGCAAGCCAGTGTAGATGTGGCTTAGCCCTAAGTCGACTTAGGGCTACCCCAGAACTGCACCAATGCCCTCCCTGCTGGGGGGTACAGGGGGAGCCTGGCATGCCCCCCCAAAGGGCAGGGCTCACCCTGCCCCTATGCTGTGCCAGGGCCCCTGTCCCCCTTCGCCCCATTGTACCTATGTACAATGGGGCAAAGGCTGAGCCCCCTGGCACTGGGAAAGGGGTGCCCCCATGGACCTACCCTAGGTCCCCCTAGCCCCTAGAAGTCGACCTAGGCATCCAGTGTGGATGCTCTAGGTCAACTTTGTAAGTTACCCCCAAAGTCGACTTAAATTTCCAAGTGTAGACATAGCCAATAGGAGGTCAGCTTTCTAAAGGCTATGTCTACACTGGCAAATTAAGTCGACTTAAGGAGGCTTAAGTTGACTTAAACTAAGCCGCGTCCACACCAGGCTTTCATTAAGTCGACTTAAGAACTTCCTTAAGTCGACTTAATGAAAGCTTAAGTCAACTTAATAAGAACCGCCTACTAGGTTGACTTAAGCCTCTTTAGGTCGACCTAAGCCCAGTGTGGATGTTTAAGTCCATTTTGTTAAGTTGACCTAAGGGCAGTTAAGTCAACGTAACAAAGTGGACTTAGTCCATGTCCCTGGACACCACTTTGTTAAGTTGACTTAATAAGGTTGCTTTTAAGTCTCCTTAACAAAGTCGACCTAACTTTTCCTAGTGTAGACATAGCCTATGAGAGTTTACCAGCCTAGTGCAGCAGCTAAGGGTTTAAGGCAGGAGCCTATTACCAGGGCTACTTCACAGATAGATCAGAAATACTGTGCGAAGGTCCTTACTGTCTGGGAGCCACTCATAGATTCTAAAGTCAGAAGGGACCACTCTGATCATCTCATCTGACCTCCTGCACAAGGCAGGCGACAGAACCTCGCTCACCCATTCCTGTAGTAAACCTCTATGTTTGAGTTATTAAAGTCCTCAAATCATGGTTTAAAGACTTTAAGGTACAGAGAATCCACCAGCAAGTGAGCTATGCCCCATGTTACAGAGGAAAGCAAAAAAATCCCACAGCTGTTGCCAATCTGCCCTGAGGGAAAATTCCTCCCAATCCCAAATATGGCGATCCATTAAACCCTGAGCATGTGGGTAAGACTAAGTAGCCAGACATCCCAAGAAAGAATTCTCTGTAATAACTCAGATCAACAGTCCTGATGCTATCTTTGAGTAGCTCCTAACCCACTGATAGTCTGGGCCAGCTCATGAGCTGCTGCAGATTTCAGAATCTAACCACACCCCTGTCTCAGTTACCTTGATAAGAGACTGGACTCTGAAGAAGATTCAAAGGCCATGATTTTCCATTGCTCCATACCTTGTGTGAAACACCACCATTCTAACGTTGCAATGTTTTACACCCACTGTTTCACAGGACCCTGCTCCATGCTGACTCGTGCAAAGTGATGATTGAGGGATCTACTTATTTTTTCTTTAAGCCTCATATAAAATGTAGGTCATTTCCAGTTCACCAGTGTGTTTCTTCTTCAGATGCTAAAAGTTGAAATAAAATGAGTGCCTAGATGGCTTGCTTTGAAGGTTGCAGACAGCCACTCTTCCAACCACTGCCGTATGCCCAGAACATGGCCGTCTTCTGGGGGGAAGGTAAGAAGGCCTGTTCCTTTCTGTCTAATGCACACATCAGCACAGAAGCTAAGCCCTGTGCCTTCAAGAGAGATTTGTTTTTCTGAGCAGATCAGACAGTGGAGTAACAGTATGTAAGACCTGGAGCAGAGAGCAATGCATCAGGTTTTCACAGAAGCCATTTCCAGCCTACAGGCCTGAAAAAAACATGGGCTTTAGGAGTGATGTAAAGGGTGCTGTGAGTTACACAGTGTAAGTCAGCCCATTTACTTTCTGGTCATTTGATACTTGCCATGTAACTTACACCAGCAGTTCTGTCTCCTGTGTATTTGGCTCAGAGATTTGCATGAGAGTCACCCACCACCCCGCACATACCAGGCCATCCACAATCCCTTGTGTTTGGCTGGCTAGGTTTTGTTCTGATAACCACTGTGTCTCTCTTTAGACTAAATGACGTCATTTGTAAACCTTAACTCCAGCGCATCTAATAAGCCCACACCATGTCAGTTCCTGCAACAAAACTGGTGTGTGTGGTTTTTTTAATTCTCTACAATTATTGTTGTTTTTATTGTTTTTTTAAACGATGTCCATTCCTCCTCCCATAAAACATCTGTTTTAGAGGCACATGTGCTTTGTTTACTGATTAGTTGAATTCATACACCCGGTGGCTACTTGAGGAGCACGTCATCTGTTTAAATGCAGCTGGCATTGTGTGTTTGTTTCCCGGGCCAGTTAAAGGACACCAACTACTGAACCCACTTTTGTATAAGATAATGCATTCTGAAGGCTCTGGGCCAAGTCTATGGGAGGATTTCAAACAGAGCACAGTTAATGCCCTGAGTTCTTCAGACAGCACTTAGCTGAACTAGAAGGAAAGAGAGAGTTGGACAGTAAAGCTTTTACTGTGGCTTTAACATTCAGCGGATGCTGCTGCTCACTTCCTCCCCTCCAGAATGCTAAATATTGTAATGAGCTGGTCTGCGTGTTTGCCTCTGCCCTCTGCTGGACAGAATTAAAATGCCTCAACTGCATGTCATAGGTGCTATAGTGTTGACAACTCAAAGAGACTACTGCTAGATTCAAGCTCTTGTGCTTTTGGAGTAGAAGGATCTGAGTTCTCTCTTTGCTGTCCCCATAAATTTCTGAGTGGCCATGGATTTCAGCATTGTAACAAATGTGAAATTCTTTGGTGGCCACAGCTGAGTTACACAATCTGTTGGAAAACTCCTGCTGCCTTAATCAAGATCCGCCACTAGGTGGCATTTTCAATGAAAAATAAAATGATCATTAAAATGAAAATTTACTGATGTTTATATAAGGTCAGCCGAAGGCCTGTGCATTACTGAAGTCCCACTTAAGCAGGGCTCCCCCTCACGCTCCTCACAACCAACTAACGGATTTTAAAATATATTTTGCCCTATCTGTGTTAGGTGCAAAGTTGGCGTAGGTAAGGGTGGTAGGTAGCTCGATGGAAGAATTCTTCCAACAACCTGGCTGCATCTACACTGGGGGTTAGGCTGATCTCACTATGGCACTCAGGGTGCAAAATTCTTCACAGCCCTGTGGAACATAGCTCGGTTGGTTTAATTTTTAAGTGTAGACCAGGCCTACCTCACTGCTTCTAACAAGAATGGGTCTAAACCCCCAACTTGTTGGTGGTGTATTTTCAGAGGGAACCTACATAGTGCAGAATAATGAGGGAAAAAAAATATTTCCAGGGCAGCTTATACAGAGTTGCAGATTCCTTTAGATTTAGCAGTTGATTGCCTTGGAGTACAGGATCCCACTGCCTCCCTGTGTTTAGAGTTTAGAAAGAATAATGGACATCTCAAAATCAACTTACTCTACTATGAGTCTGGCGGTAGTGTAGACTTGAAGGGGGGAATTTTCAGAAGAGCTCAGCATCGGTCTCTGCTTCCACTGAAGTCAGTGGGAGTTGACTTCAATGGCAGTCAGGTTAGGCCAAAGTTCATTGCCTTTTGAGTTGCTTAATCCTGCTCTCCATGGGTGACCTACTGGACCTAGCACATACTTCTCCTCACCCATGTAATTAAGCAGAGCATGTCCATAAGACTGTCCATCTGAGCATCTCAGGTGCTTTAAAGACACTTGTGTAAGCCACTGGCACCCCTGTAAGAGGCAGATAGGTACAAGAGCTACTAAAGAACATTTAAAAGGGGGTGGAAACTTGTTCAATGGGTAACCTCATGGCAGAGATTTTTATACTTGTCTAAATTGCTAGAGACTCTTCAAACACCTGTCAGGGATGGTCAGATAGTATTTACTCTTGCCCCAATGCAGGGGACTGGACTAGATGACACATCAAGGTGTCTTCCAGTTCTACATTTCTGTGATTCTATGAGTCTTTGTTTCAGAAGCTGCTGCCATTTCAATAGAATATAAAGTCTTTTGGTTGGTGCTTAGAAAATACCTTTGGCTATGTCTACACCTGGCCAAATAAGTCAACTTAGCATAACAACACTATAAAAATAGGTCGACTTAAAGTGGACCTTGCCAAATCAACTTAGAGCGTCCACATTGGATGCCTAAGTTGACTTGTAGGGGTTAGGTGGACCTGGGACTGGTCCACGGTGGCAGGGGGGCACCCCTTTCAAAGTGCCAGTGGGCTCAGCATTTGCCCCATTGTACCTGGGTACAATGGGGGCTGAGCAGGACAGGGACAGTGGTAGGGCATAGGAGCGGGGTGGGCAGGACTGTGTCCTGCCCTGTGGGTGGGTACGCCAGGCTCTGGCTGTGCCAGCCACCCTGGCAGGAAAGTCAGTGGAGGAGCCCTGGAGGACCTTTAAGTCGACTTAAAGTCGACTTAGAACTAATCCGCGTCTACACTGTCTAAGGCGACTTAATAAAGTCGACTTTGCCAGTAAAGTCGACTTTAAAGTAGATTTAATAAAGTCGACTTAAAATTTCCTTAAGTCGACTTAAGGAGCAGCTTAAGTTGATTTAAGGAAATTGTAGTGTAGACGCAGAGTAAATTAAGTCGACTTAAGCAGGCTTAAGTTGACTTAATTTACAAGTGTAGACGCACCCTTTGTTTAGCTGATCTCTTCTGTTTTCAGGTCCTTCCTCATACTGAATTGCACATTGCAGTCGTCTTGGGGGTTTCTTCTTTTAAAAGGTTCACAACCTGTGCATCTGCTTCTGCTTCCATTGATGTCAATGGCAATGGATTTCAATTGAGCAGGAAGGTGTCCTCAATCAAAATACAGTTGAAGCATCTTCTAATGAAGACACTTTTTTCTACTTAAATTTCCAAGTGTAGACATAGCCTAAGGTAGCCAGAGCCCAAACTAATAGGGGCTTTATAGGTCAAAACCAGCACCCTCAACTGTACCCAGGAATGAAATGGAAACCCGTGCCAAATCTGGAACACAGGGGTGAGGTACTTTCTAGGAGATTCCTCACTAGGTAGGTCGGCATCAGCAGTCTATGCTTCTAGCGGAAGTTTTCAGATGCAGACTACTTTGCAGAGCCCCATCTTCATGGTGAAGATGGTTTGGGTCACTGAGGTGAATTCTGGATCTGAAAGAAAATGTTTCTATCTCCCAATCAGAAGCAGATGTTAAAAATAATACCCCTTGCCAGAACCACGACTGGACCTGCTAGGCAGCCAGGTGTCTAAAAAGATGCTTAGATGGAGCATCTGAACAACAGAAGCTGGGAATCCCCCTTTATTGAGGAGGCAGATACTCAATCTGTCACATCCTTCAGATGCTTCCCTAGGAAACTTTCACTGCCTCCATCCTCTCTGCAAAGAGCCTCGGCCATTTACCCTGTAAAGGCCCAGCCCTGGCTAGATTCTGAGCAAACTGAGAATCTGCACTATCAGGGTCGAATGGAGGTGAAAGTTATCAGTGCAAATTACTCAGGTGAGGTTCACCAAACATTTCAGTCTGTCGGTGAAGGGAGGCAACTCCAGGCCCTGCATAGAAATCAGCCAACTTGTTGCAAAAGGAAAAGGCAGGGGACTGCTCTCTCTGGGCGAGTGCTAAAAGGCCAGTGAGCAAGCCCCACTGCAAAGCTTACTCCTCTAGAGGGCTTTGAACGTAGCTCCAAAGTATGCCTGCGGTTTGGTTTAAACCTGGGCTTGACAAATCCTGGGTGCCATGATGCCCAGGATTTTGCCCCCGACACCTAGCAGTGGCAGTAGTCAGGGAGGCAAACGCCCCCTGGCACCTGAACAAAGCCAGTGGCCCTGAAAATGCCTGCGCCGCCGCCTCCCCACAACCCCACCCTGCCGCTGAAAGCATCCTTGGCAGCTGCTTTTTTCAGCGGTGGGAAGTCTTTCGCGCACTGCACTGCTGCCAAAAGTGTCAGCAGCTGCAGCGGTTTTTTCGGTGGTGGGGGGCCCCGTGTGCTTTGACGTGACGGTGGCGGCAGTCTTTTGTGGTGAGGGGCCCCTTCTCTGCCGCACATCTGGGCACCTCAGTTTTTGGGGCTGGCCGCGAGGTGTGCAGCAGGTTTGTCGAGGCCTGGTTTAACCTCTCTGACAGAGGCAATGCATGAAGGTGGGGGAGCCGACATGTGCTCTCCACTTTTGCTGTTTCAGTGGTACTGAGCATGCTCAGTAAGACTGCTGAAGCCCACTGCCCTCAATCTGCCCCCTACTATTGGCAGGTATGGGCTGTCTCTGCTTTGTGCTGCATACTTTTAATCACAGAATCAGAGCAATGTGAGGCTCGAAGGGACCTTGAGAGGTCATCTAGTTCAGTCTACCATGTATACCTAGACCATCCCTGACAGATATTTGTCTAACCTGTTCTTAAAAACTTCCAGTGACAGGGATTCCATAACCTCCCTTGGAAGTTTATTCTTAACCTTAACTACCCCTATAATTAGAATGTTTTCCCCCATATCTAACCTAAATCTTCCTTGCTGAAGATTAAGCCTTTTGCTTGTTGTCCTACCTCCAGTGGACATGGAGAACAAGTGATCACCGTCTTCCTCATAACAGTCCCTAAGCTATTTGAAGATAATTATCAAGTTCCACTTCAATCTACTTTTCTCAACACACAATACGCTCAGACTTTTTAATCTTTTCTCATACTCCAGAGGATAGCAACAAAAATAACAGGTTTTCTAAACCTATCTCCAGTTTCTCCACATCTTTCCAGAACAGGACACAATGCAATTTCAAGGCAATTACTCAGCAGAGGTACACATGTGCCTAAGTGCGTTGCTGGATCAGGGCCTTGGTGAGCATCCTGGGGCTACAAAACTGATTTTAAAATCTTTCAAGATGGGTTACCATGAGATTTCTGGTGCTTCCTGATACTGAACTAGAAGCAACAAATGGAGATGATTTGGAGACTCAAAATCATTTGGATCCAGATCTCAACAATTCCAAAGGTCAGGAGGTATTTGGATCTGGGGTACTAGTTCTGACCCATTCTAGCCAACAACAGCACTTCTTTGGGCAATTTTGGCACTTTCATTATCAGCTGGAAATTAGAGATCAAGAACCCATATAAAAATGGGGGGGAAAAAGTTGACTGAACTTCTTTGAACCACTAAACAGCTCTCCCTTGAATTCTGGATTGATGTTTGGGCCAATTATCTTGGCAGTTTTAATCAGGTGTTCAGTGTTAAAAAAAAAAAAAGTTCAGGTGCAAAAAAAGACAAAATATTATTTTCTTTTCCCATTTATTCCTTTATCAAATAGACCTGTTCTTGGAGACAAGACTCAAATTTGTTTCCATTCTGACTGCAAGTTACAAAAACCTGTGCCTGGGCCAGGTCTGGGATTTGCTAATGTTCCCACAGGCATAAAACTTTTGAAAACATATTGGAGAGAAATGTGGATTCTGGGAGCCAAATCTTGCCAGTGTTCATGGATGCAATGGGGTAGCAAATGAAGAAGCCAGTGTCAGCAAGACAGGATTTATTTGGCCTTAAGGTGTATTATATGGCACTGATGCAGCTATTCTCTACACCTCTGGTTCCCAACCAGGGATCTGGGGCCCCAGGCAAAGCCATGAGGAGGTTTCAAGGAGTCCATCAAAAATAAATTTGGCTTCAGCCCTGGACAACAGAGCTTGGGGAGGAAGTACCACCTCCACCCTCTGACTCATCTCAAAGGGCCACCCAGGCAGTCTGACTGGGGCGGGGACACAACCAAAAATTGCACGTTGCTGCAGAAAAGAGATCTCCTGTTAGCAGAAATTGCCTCACTGCCATTAACTCCACGAGCAAGAAGACACACCACTGCTCTGTCCTGCTACCTCAGCACTTCAGGGACCAGGTTAGACTGGAAGGCAGAAATTGGGAGGGACGGGCAGACGTACCCTCCCACAGTGCCTCTGGTTGGAGGTCTGCATGATTGTCTATTTAAGTTAAGGGGTCCCTGGGTTAAAAAAAGATTGAGAACCACTGATCTAGAGCAGTGATTTTCAAACTTTTTTCTTCGGTACCCAATTGAAAAAAATCATTTAGGCCTGTGACTCAGCAATCACATCTTTCAGCAATGCAATCAAGTCTTTCAGTGGTGGCACCCAGCACTGGGTCCCGACCCATGGTTTGAAAACCACAGATCTAAAGACTGCTGTCAACCCTTTCGGACCACTGATGCCCCTGCCTCATTAAATGTCCCCGCTCCTCCCTCACACGCAAACATGCACACAGCTCTATGTGACAATAAAGGGAGCTTTTATCTGGGGGCTTGTCTTACAGGCCACACTACAGCTGCGCTGATACAGCTATGCCACTATAGCGCATAGTGAAGACACTACCTATGTTGATGGGAGCTCTCCCATCAATGTTGGTATCCCACTGCTCCAAGTGGGAGTAGCTATGTTGAAGAGAAAAGCCCTACACTGCCATCTATACTGGGCGTTAGGTCCATATAACCACATTGCTCAGGGGTGTGTTAGTTATAGCAATGTAAGTTTGTACCGTAGACCAGGACTCAGTGTGCTCTTGACTTCATCATGCGATAGTTTCTTGCACCTAGAACATAACATCTTGCTGAGTGAGCAGATATCAATGTGATGTGTGCTGCTTAAAGTAAGTTACTGAATAGATGTCTCTCAATTTGAAAGGAAGAAAGAAATGGTCCGAGTCTGACTTGCCTGGAAACCCCCAGTGCCTCTTACAGAGTCTAAACAAATATTTATTTAAATTACTCAAAATGCCCCACTCTTTTATATGTATCCCAGAAGAGCGCCATAAAACATCTACAAACAGGACTCCATTAACCTCTGCTGCCCCGAGTTAGAGGAGCATATTTCAACTGCAGTTAAATTGAAGTTTAATAAACTGTTGGCCTCTGTTGGCTCCCGCCACATCCCCCTTCCCCCTCTGTCTTTCCTCTGTGACTTATTACCCTGGCATTCCATATGAACAGCAGCTGCCAATATGGGGGACTCATTAGTGCTGCTCTTGCTTCTGATGTGAATGGTAAAGCACCTAAGAGCGTTCAATCAATCACCGCTCTAAACGGCTGCTACAATCTCACACCTCTTATTTTTTCAGTGGGGGAAATGATCTAGTGGCACCTTCTGGCCTTAAACTCTACGACCCTATGTGAGTCCCTACAGTTGGATCGTCCTTTTACTGAGGAAGTAGATGCAACTCTCTCTCACCACTGCCTCTCCTTCTCAGACGGGCAAAGGGGAAGTGTTCCTCCCCAAAGACTGAAACTCATCTCACCAGCCCAGAGATTTTGGGACCAAGCTGGGCCTTAAACTTGACTGAGATGAGGCCGCTACCCACTGATACTACCAAAGTGAGCTTAAGAAAGTGTTTGAAAAGTCTGAAGGTTTCACTCATTTTAACACAGCTGTTTTATTCATTTGAACACATACATGCAAAGCTCATATTCTCCCCTTTCAAAATTTGTGCTACCCAGTTAGGGAGTGGAAAAACCTCCACATGACCTGGAGAACCAGTAATACACCACAGTTGCCCAAATGTCGAAACGAATTGTTCATAAACAACCCAAAGTCTGAACATGAGCAACGCAGAAATGGTGTGGCCCAATGCTTACAACCAACAAAAACATTCACAGAAACTGGGATTAATTTGCAAATGTCTTCTTAGCCAGAAAGGGAGCTAACGAATAATTCCAACTCTGTAGCTTAGCCAGCTCCAATCACAACCATCCAGTATGGCTTAGGGGTGGCATTTTTTAATTGTAAAAGCAAAGCACAGAGACAAAATGAAATTAATTTAAAAACACCACTGGATAATTTTGGGCAGTGAAAATATTGAGGCAATTGCACTGTCTCCGTGGAACTGAAAAGGAGCTGATGAATTATTTAATGAATAAATTGTTCATTTGAAATCATTCCTTACTTCTTTTCACTGTAGCACATGAAAGGATGAATTTTGCTTCACTTAAAATGTCAGTTTTGCCTGCAATAATTTTCAGTTGTCACAAGCAAAACAATAACATTAAGATTATGTCAGTCCAACAGAATTGTTTTTCTTTTTTTTTGTCTACGTCACTGCATTGGCCTTGTTGTCACAACCATCTGTTTCTGTCAGGCATAAAAGCTTGATTCTGTACTACTGACTTCATTGGGAATATGGCTATTGACTTTAATGGGAACCAAATCTGGGTCAAGATTTTTTTTACAATACACATACAGTGGAAAAATATTACGTTAGCATGCGATTAAGATTGTATCATAGGGGCTGAATGAATCAAGGGGGCTGAATGAAGTTTCCACAGGTAATCTTAGTATTGGTATTTCCTAACCTTTGAGTTTTTGACTTTACAACCTTAATAAAATTCTTTTAACATTCTTTAACCCATGAAAACCTAAATTTAAAAAACAGCAGTCTGAAAAAACAACAACAGATATTCCATTATATGGCATCATATTTACACTCACCATAGGTGGTCTTAGCTATGGGGCAGCGTGGGCATTTGCCCAGGCAAGGGCCCTACACAGGGACGGGCCCCCGCCCACAGGGGCAGGGTGGCAAGGCCAGGGGATAGGCAGGGGGCCAGTGGTGGGGCTAGAAGGGCCAGCGTACAGGTGGGGCAGCAAGCGGTGGGGCCAGGGGGCTGGCAGGGGCCATGGTGGGGCTGGTGGAAGCTCCAATAGGGGACAGGGCAAAAGTCAAGGATGGGACCCCCCCACACACACACACTGCCCAGGGCCCTGGATTCACTAAGGCCATCCCTGACACCCACATAGGTCATTAGCAGCATTGTAACCTTTAGATTACCCACACAGACCTCTGTCACTTGAACTGAGTAACTAATAGGAAGCGTAGGTTGCCACTCTCTGTGTGAGCCAGCACTAAAAGGGCATGGTAGATTCTGCCAGTGGGTTTCACAGATATTTGCTGACAGCAGAGGAAGGGTGAGACTCAGGAATCTTGAGAGCCATTTCAGTCTCTCGAGAGAAGCATGCTGTGGTGTGAACACTCTTCTGCCTCTTTTCCCCACGCATGAGCCCTTCTGCCTCATTCCCACACAACTGTTTCTGTCCTGGTCCTATCTATTCCTCACCCCTGGCTCCTCCTTGCAGCGTTAGTCTCTTCACCTAGCCAGTCCCTGTCTCTCTACCTGAGGCCTCTCGTCTCAATCCCACTCCCATTGCCCAGTTAGGCTTCTCCAATCAGAAACAGAAACAGGCGAATATATCCAATTGCAGCTAACCTACACAGGTCAGATTTCAAATATCAAATGAATGCCTCACATACAATCTATGGACCAAATATTGCTCAGCAAATACTCTTGGATCACAAATAAATCTGCGAAAATCATAAATTTGGCACGGACAATTCACAAACAGAAATGAGGATAAATTCACTTGGCTCTTGTTCTTGATAATGAATTTAGTCCCTGATCCTTACAATTGGATCCACGTGGTGGAATTTGTGCATGCCCAGATTTCCCTTGAATTCAGTACAGCTCTGCCTGGGCAAATGGTCTGTGCATATGGAGCCGATTTCATGACTAGGATTATAGTCCTTAAATTATGCCTCTTCTAGTCAGAGTGCAGTGGGAAAAAATAGCCAGGAGAATTTAATGGGACATGTGAGACAGAGCAGGTACATGAGAATGATGTGTGCAGGTATGGTATAAGTTTGTGTGTGATAGCACATGTGCATGCCACCCTAAGGAATAGGATGGGGAAAAGTAAATGTTCATAAAAAATTAAATCGCACCAATCTTTGTTAAGGGCACATGTCCAAAAGGTATGTATTGTTTCAGCATTTCGTGTCTGACAGTAACCAAACTGTCTTTGTCACTGTCCATTTCTTTCTGCTTGGTTGTTTTGTGATGGGCCTACCTGCAGGGGTCTGGAAAGAATTAAATTAAGGAAGAAGCATGGATGAACAATTCAATTTCCAGTGCCTGAAGAATCATGGAAGGCACCATAGGGAATAGAGTGGAGAGAAGAGAGAGGAAATTTGCTCAGCATTGATTGTGTTTGGGCATTTTTGTTTCTAGGTTTTGTTTTGGTTTTTTTTCTCCAGATAAGATTCCTGCTCCACTGTGACCTTGGTTTTCTAGGTCATGATGCATTTGTGCAAGATCCATAAAAAAGCAGAAAAGCGAGAGAACTTTTCCTTCTGGAGGTTTTTTTGAGGCAACCCTTTTGCTCATGTCCACCATATGCATCTCAGAAGAGTAGATATAATCAGAAGTAAATAATGATTTTTCCTGACTGTACAACTCCTCCCGTGGAAACAGACCATCTCCCACTAAGCCTGTATATTTCAGAAATCTCAGACTTCAGAACAACAGCATTAATGCTAGGTGACACTGTGGATATACTGCTCCAGATGCAACAGGTAAAGTGTAATGAAGGAGGAATCATCTTTGTGTCTTTGCAAAGCACACGGCCTGAGCTAAAGAGTTAAGTGCTAATAATGGGAAAGTCCTACCGGTGGAAGACGAGGTCACTGTGATATTCCAGGAAGATGCATTAATGTTTCAAAAGGGAATGAGAGTTCAGAGTCTGGATTCTCTGCTAAGTGACTCTGGCTATCTCTACACTACAAAAAGTTAGATCGACTTTGTTAAGTCGACCTAAAGTCGACCTTATTAAGTTGACTTAACAAAGTGGTTTCCCTGAATGGGGACTTAGTGCACTTTGTTAAGTCGACCTAACTGCCCTTAGGTCGACCTAATGAAGTGGACTTAAGTGTCCACACTGTGCTTTGGTCGACCTAAGGAGTCGACTTAAGGGTTAGGTTGACCTAACCGGCAGTTCTTATTAGGTCGACCTAAGCTTTCATTAAGTCGACTTAAGGAATTTCTTAAGTCAACTTAATGAAAGCCTAGTGTGGACAGGGACTAAGTTAGGTCAACTTAAGCCTCCTTAAGTTGACCTAACTCGCAAGTGTAGACATAGTGTCTCAGTTTCCCGTCTGTAAAATGGGAATGAAAATATTTCCTTTCCTCATTGGAGCATGGAAGTTGTGGCCCTCAGCCGCTACAATAAGACGTTAGACAGTTAATAGGATTAAACAGTAGCTGTTCACTTTGATAACTTCAGCTAAAGGACAAGTGAAACGTTCCAAGTATTAGAAAATAATGCAGGCAGATGGCAAGCCTCCAGTAAAAAAACAATGTAAGTTAGGAACCCCAATACCTTTGGGTGCGTCTACATGTATAAATTAAGTCGACTTAAGCAGGCTTAAATTGACTTAATTTACTCCACGTCTATACTGGGCTTTCCTTAATTCAACTTAAGCTGCTCCTTAAGTCGAATTAAGGAAAAACTAGTACAAATTAATAACACCCTGGTTATAATTCAAACTAGTGTCCAAGTTGACTTAGCCAGTGTAGATTCCCTAAGTCGACTTGGTCGACCTAGGGCAGGGGGGACAAGGGAGCCCCTCATTGCTCCCTGGCAGAAGGGAGCCACTGTGGCTCCCTTGTCCCCTGGGGAGCCCCTGCTCCCTTCTCCCCAGACCCCCAGCTTCCCTGCCAGAGGAGCCGCAGTCCTGGGGAGAAGGGCTCCCCAGCCAGGGCTCCAGTGGCTGGAGAGCCTGGGAGGTGGGCGGCTTGTCCTGGTGAGAGCCAGCAGGCGCACGACTGGCTCTGCCGGGACCGAGAAGCCGCTCGCAGCTCGTCCCGGCAGAGCCATTTGGTGCACAACTGGCTCTGCCAGGACCGAGAAGCCATGGGCGGCTGTCCCGGCTCCCTTCTCCCCAGGACTGCTCAGGTCCTGGGGAGAAAAGAGAGCAGGCTCCCTTCTGCCCGGGACACTGGGGTCCCGGGGAGAAGGGAGCCCCGCTGACAGGGAAACCCTGGGGTTTCCCGTCAGCTGCAGCACGAGGCCAGCAATTGCCAGCCCTGCGCTCCAGCTGACAAAGGAAACCCTGAGGTTTCCTCTGTCAGCTAGAGTGCCCTCCCTTCTTGCCCAGACCCCGTGGGTCCCAGGGAGAAGGAAGCGCAGGGCTCCCTTCTGGCCGGGACCGCTGGGGTCCCAGGGAGAAGGGAGCCCCATGGCTCCCTTCTGCCCGGGACACCTGCGGGTCCCAGCAAAAAGGAAGCTGCGGTTTCCCTCTGTCCCGGACCCCACGGGTCCTGGCAAGAAGGAAACCGTGGCTTCCCTCTGCCCTGGACCCCTGCGGGTCCCTGGGAGAAGGAAGCCATGTGTCCTTAATGGCTCATCAGGTTACTCCCTGGGCCCATTGTACATGGCAGCATCCTTAACATTAAGGAGACAATGGTTGTAGACAGCCTGTCTCAGGTGTTTACACAGAATCACACAAGTTAAAGTATAGATATAAGACCAAATTCCTAACTTCTAATACAAATACAATTCCTATACATAAACTATATAATCATTCCCAGCAAATTACTACCTTTCGATTGATACCAAACATGACATAGCTCCTATAGATTATAGCATATATGAGATATTAATAGAAAATAATATCATAAATGCTTTCCTAAATCCAGGCAGCGTCACACAGGGCTCTGCCCTGCCCTTTGGGGGGCATGCCAGGCTCCCCCTGTGCCCCCCCGGCAGGGAGGGCATTGGTGTAGTCCAGGGGTAGCCCTAAGTCGACTTAGGGCTACCCCACATCTACACTGGCTTAATTCGACTTTAAAAAGTCGAATGAAGCCTTAAGTCTAATTAAATCTAGGTTTAATAAAGTTGACTTAATTTTCATTAAGTCGACTTTATTTTCCTTAAGTCGACTTAAGCAAGCTGCTTAAGTAGACTTAAGAAAACTGTAGTGTAGACGCAGGGCAAATTAAGTCAACTTAAACCAAGCTTAAGTCGACTTAATTTACCAGTGTAGACGCAGCCAGAGAGTCTAGAGTAGACTCTCTAAGTCGACTTAATAAGGTCGACTTAAAGTCGATTTAGTAAAGTCGACTTAGTAAAGTCGACCTAAATTTCTAAGTGCAGACATAGCCTTTGAGAATATGGGCCATGGAGTCTTTCACCTCCAGTCTGCTTGTGCGAATCCAGAGAGGGTCAGGAAACCAAAGTCACAATCAAAGGATGACTGTTCAACAGCCATAGGGAAGCGTATTTGGTGGATCTTACGTTAGTTTCTAGTGGACACTGTTTACATCACAAAAGCACCAGCACAGCTGGCACTAATTGTCTCCTTCCCTACACAGAAACCAAAGAATGAATGGGACATAGATATTAAAGTACCCTCTAACTTTTAGATCAGAGCTGAAGCACATAGGCAGGGGATATTTTATGGGAAAATTATAGTCCTACAGCCTTTGCTTGACCTATTTTGTGGATAAAAGACCTCACATTGTAGGGCTGCTAAATAGGCCAGTACTTTTCACAACCACCAAATTCATACACACACACACACACACACACACACACACACACACACACACACACACACACACACAGAGGCTTTTGGTGTAACATATAATATAAAAGTGTTCGGGTGCCAAATGCCCCTTTTTTATGGATTTCCTAGTGTATGCAAGCAATTCATTTATGGGAGTTGAGATCGAATGACGTGTTTACTGGGATTTGTTTTGACATAAGAGAAAGGGTGCGTCTACACTTGTAAATTAAGTCAGCTTAAGCTTGCTTAAGTTGACTTGATTTACTCTGCATCTACACTACACTTACCTTAAGTCTACTTAAGCAGCTGCTTAAGTCGACTTAAGGAAAAATTAAGTCAACTTTGTTAAACCTCCTTTTAAGTCGACTTTCTAAAGTCAACTTAAGCCAGTGTAGATGTGGAGTACCCCTAAATCGACTCTAAGTTGACTTAGGGGCCTCCAGGGCTTCTCCACTGCCCTCCCTGCCAGGGTGGCTGGCACAGAGGGAGCCTGGAATGCCCCGCCACAGGGTCCTATGCCCTGCCAGGGTCCCTGTCCCCCTTTACCGCATTGTACTCAGGTACAATGAGGCAAAGGCTGAGCCCCCTGGCACTTGGCAAGGGGTGCCCCCCCTGCCACCATGGACCAGTCCCAGGTCCACCTAGCCCCTACAAGTCGACCTAGACGTCCAGTGTGGATGCTCTAGGTCGACTTTGTAGGGTCCCCTCAAAGTCGATTTAAAATTTAAGTGTGGACATGCTAAGTCGACTTAAATTAACAAGTGTAGACATAGCCAAAATGATACTGAATGACAAGGTAGAGGAAAGATGCAGTGGTTCTTCTTGTTCACCTTAATCATTAATTAGGATTTTGCAGGAGAAGTTGATGATGGAGTCAGGTATTAATTTGATACAACCCTCTTGATTTACAAGGAATGACATAAGTCCTGTTTCCCTGAATACAGTAGGAATCAAACAATAGATGGCCATTTCTTTGCTCAATATTCTAAGCCTGTTTTTTCAGACAGCACTCTATCCAAAAAGCTCCCTCATGGTCACATAAAAAGTGCTTTGTTGGCTGTCCTTGTTGCCTTCACTGTCTGCTTTTTGACTGCATCTATTCATGCTCACACATCAAAACATTACCCACCTCTGTATTTGCATTCAGTCCCTTGCATAACCCTTCCACTCACATAGCTGAGCTACCTTGCATGTGGCCTGTGTTTTGGGCAGCGGCTTCTATTATCTCAGCTATTTGACTCCAGAATGAATTTAACTGCTTCCTACATTGATGGTGAATTATGGGCAGCTGATACACCCCCCAACTTCAATAAGGTCTCATTTAACCCCCAGAATAACAACCCCCACCCCCATCTTAGCTCACCCACTGAGTCCAAAATGCTGATACCTTGTATTATACATGCAAACAAAAGAAATTATTTGCCAGTTATGAATGATACAAGCTTAGTATTTATTTAATTGAGTAATTCTCAGTGCTGCTTTCTTGGACAGTGTGGAGGCCACCAAGCACATTATGATGCATCTACACTTACAAATTAAGTTGATTTAAGGAGGCTTAAGTCAATTTAAAATACTCCATGTCTACACTGGGTTTTCCTTAAGTCGACTTCAGCTGCTCCTTAAGTCGAATTAAGGAAAAGTTAGTTCAAATTAATAACACCTCATTTTAATTCGAACTAGCACTTAAGTCGACTTTATTAAGTCGACTTAAGCCAGTGGAGATGGAGATTAGCGCCTTGGTGTAGTTTATTAAGTCGACTTAAAACATTAAGTCGGCTTAATAAGGTCAAAAAGGGGCCATGTCTACACTTGAAAAGTTTAAGTCGACTTAAAGTTGACCTTATTAAGTCGACTTCATAAAGTTGAACTAACTTTTCAAGTGTAGACATAGCCTATGTGACTTCATGATATTCTGTTCTGAAGCAAATCTGGTACATTACGGGGTAGGATGCCTGTGAGGGACAGGTGTCTGTTGATGCCATCTAGCTGTTGTTGTGTTTAGGTCTTCTGGGCAGTTGTTTCCATTCTGCTTTCACTGGGTTGAAGTAAAAGATGATTCTTGCAGGGAAATTGGTAGGCATTTGGAACAGATGACCAAATCACCTTAAAGATCTTTGGGCGACCTTTTGAGAGAGCAACCAATGGATCTATCCATTCAACTTCAGTTTGTACCATTTGATGTTTTCAGTCATTCAGAGATGCTTCACCTGGATGGTGTCCAATTTCTTTTATGTCTTGACAATGGGGGCCATAGTTCTTTGTTCATATAGTTACATTGTGTTTTCTGTTAAAACACTTTCACACCAGCCACCTAAATTGACTTTACTATAATCCAAGTCTAGAAGTTTTTCTCTCCCTGCTCAATTTCCTTTCTACCACCCAAGCAGAGCGCCTAAAACATGTCCATTGTATTTCTGGTTGACAGACAGACACTGTCCATTTTGTTCTAATGGGGAAATCATTACTGTCACGACTCTCCCAGCCTCAGTTTCCACAGCTACTCTTTCAGTTTTGGAGGGGTGGCCATGCTGAACTTGTCCCTACCCGATACCTTGTCCTCCCTGATACCTCCTCAGAGGGTCTTTATGCTGAGACTCAATTTTATTATATGCACCATTATATATGTATTTAGATCAATACTGTACGGGCTTTCTCTCAGCTTAGGGCTGATACCCCTTTTTCACCTATGATTGTGGAACCAAACCAAATCCCCTTTTTTAAAAGTTTCCCTATAGGACCTCTGTCCAGCAAAGGTGCAGACTTTTTCAGTTTTGGATTGTAGGGTTTCTACATAGTCCACATTGTTCAAATCTCTTTGTTCCTCTTCAAGAACTCCATACAAAAAGTTTTCCACAGTCTTTCACTCATGTCCAAACATGAAGAGTGCTGGGTACACTTTATACGCTCATTGTCTACTGTTCCATCCAAAGGAATGGTATATGCTCGTCCCATTCCCTTTGGTGCTGTTCTACAAAGGTAGTCAGCTGAACTCCCAGAGTCCTACTGAACCGTTGCATCATCCCATCAGATCATAGGTGTGCTGGGCTCTTGTAAGTTTTGTAGATCCCTAGAATCTCACAAACGTGCTGAAACACTTTGGATTCACCATTTCCCCCTGGATCTGTGTGTAACTCACCTGGGACCCTAAATCTGGTGAAGAATTCATTAACTAGGACCTCTGCTACTGTTACAGCCTCTTGGTTCCTTACTGGATGAGCTTCAGGCCATTTTATATAATAGTACATGGCTATAAAACAAACAGATTGCGAGATTCTTTTAGGCAGACACCCAAGTGCATCAACAACAATGCACTCTATCGGTTCCGCTATGAGATATTACTGATTAGGGCCTTCCCTGCCTTAGAGGAGCCATTCTTTGCAATGCATGCATCATATTTCCTGTGCCAATTTTCTACAACCTGTCTGCCTTTTATCCAATAGAAATTCTTTTTGAGCCTGGCAATGGGTTTAGCAACCCGAAAGTGCCCAGCAGTTTTCAAATATGACATAACCTCTAAACCTCCTTTTTCAATGTGGCATAACCAGGAGATAGCGATCACCTGCACTCATCATCTCCTGGGATTTCCCATCTCCTGGACAATATTAGGTCTTTAAATTCCATGCTTTTCCACTCTGACCAGAAAGGTTTTATTGTGGCATGCTGAGGGGATACTATATTCCAAGGTGACTGTATTTGCCAAATGATTTTCCAATCACACACTATTCTTTCATCAGGTTCCTCTCTTTGGGGAGCTTTCAGCTGCACTGGAGTCCATTCTTGCAAATCCACATCCATTGTCCCAGTGGATGAACTGGGAACATTTGCACTTCTACAAATTATGAGAAGGGTGGCAACAGCCATCTCTTCCTGACCACATTCATTCCCTTGGGCAGCCGATGCCTTGCTCTTCTACTTAGGACAGGATTTATAATTAGTCTCCCGGTAAGACAGTCTGGACAAGGCATCAGCCTTTCCATAACTATGGAAATCACAGCACTGCAGTTTTTCCCACCACTTGGAAAGTAGCCCCTCAGGATTCCTGAAACTAAAGAGCCGTTGCAGGGATGCATGGTCTGTCCTGACCGCAAACTCTGCCATACAAAGAGTAGTGAAAATATTCTATGAAATTAACCATTGTCAGGAGTTCCTTTCTGGTGGAACTTCTTTCTAATAGACTATTGCTGCAATAAACCACCACTCACTCCAGTCCCTTGTGTTCTGGTGTCAATAATGCCCCCAAACTGTGAGCACTAGCACCTGTGTCCAATGGGAAAGGGGTTTTGAAACATGGATAGACTAAGACAGAAGCAGTCATAGGAGCCCTTTCAACTTGAAACATGCTTAGTCCCACTCTGCTGCCTACTGCAATGGTTTGCTTTTCTCGTTCAACCGATTGAATATTTTCATAAGACACAAATCTTCAAATAAACAGGAATAGAGCCCTACAACTCTATGCATACCTGAGAGTTTCTAGAGGACAGGCCACTTCTGTACAACCTTGATTTTTCTCGTCATCAGTTGAAATTCTCCCCTCCTTCCCCTTGACTATGTGTAAGTCTCTGCTTTTTGAAACACCTCACATTTCTTTGGGTTCAGGTTCATATTGGGAGCTTTAAACGTATGGCAGGCCAATTGTAAATGAATCAGTTCGTGTTCAAAGGTATTAGCATGCACCAGGATACCATAGCAGTATAGCAAATAAGCTCAGAATGGCTTGCCATGCCATACCCCTTCCATTTGTCTGATGCACTACACAGGCCAAAAGCAAGCCCCCTTTTAGTTGCTACAAGCCTTGATTAGCTACAAAACCATTCTTTTCCTCTGTCCTTTGGATCCTCTTCAACTTGCCAATAACCACCTCTACGATCCAGTATGGAAAATCAGATTGAACCTGGTACAGCATGCAGGATATCATCTATTCACGGTAATGGATAAATGACCTCCTTTCATTTTTTATATTCCACTTGGAATGTGGTGCTGCCATCTTCTCTCCTGAGCTAGAACTATGGATGAGGCCCAAGGATTGGTTGAAGGCTCAGTTATGCTTTACTGATTCATTTTCACAAAGCATCTTCCCTCTTAGCTACTGGTAAATGATGAGATCACTATTTAATGGTTTGGTTTACCCACTGCTTTTACTGTAAAAGAAAAGATGCCGGTACTTGGTCAGGCACCTGGGAACACTGGTGGGAGCAGCAGGAGCCAGGGCCACATTGCCGTGAAAAAACGTGCCGGTACTCAGTACCCCTGAGTACCATCACTATAAAAGCCCTGGTTTTACCCAGCATCCGTCCTATGCTGGACCAGTGCAGTGCAGTCTTTGCTAGTTTGGGAGAACAACTTCTGATTCCTAACCAGAAATCTTTTAGACCGTTCAACGGCTCCTCAGTTAAATATACAGCACTAATCTGGAACAAATCCAGTAAAATACCTGGGAGGCTAGTTTTCCCCCTTTTCCTTTTAGTTTTCTTATATAACGGCATTAGTAGATCCACTGGTTTATATTTTACTATAGTAGTTGCTCTTTTTTGGACTATTTGATGTTTGTTTATCAGAAACATTCACCAGATGATCAGGAATCTGTTCCTGATTCAGATCCACAAGAAATTTAGCAGATACAGCCTCGAATCCCCTGAGTCCCTGGATCTCAAGGCAGCTGCATATACTGTTGTATTTTCAGCCCCTGGAGCCTGCACAACTTGTTCACTGAAAACCAGTTGCCTACAACTGCCTTGTGTTTCTCCTGAGCTACATCTTTAAAGGGAATTTCCACAGACTGCATTGGTAGGACACCTTTCCTGGCATTTATTACAGTTATTTCCCTTAATGAAACCCAAATCAATATTAACACATCTACTGTCTTGGCTACCCAGACTTCTTGCTTGAATTCCAGAGGTCCAAACACAATTCTCCCCGTTTTCAGACTGGTGTCTTTGCTCGAGTCACTGTTTCCATTTGAGACCAGTTAGGTGCTTTAGTTTTGAATCCCCTATTCCCTTTTCTTTTTAGCATGACTGGTCTAATAACTATTATGTCTGAGCCAGTGTCAGCTATTACTATGCAATTCATAGATCCTATAACACATTAAATAGCCAAACTCCATTGTTGTTTAACTGCCCAGATCTAAACAAAATGTATGGGGTTAACCCTTGTATCTCCAAGCTCTGTCCCATTGGCTTGGGTGCCTCCTCATTTCCTGGAATGGGAGACAGGCTTTCACTAGACATTTGTGATGCTCTGTCCTGGCCTGCTTTTTATTTATGGCAATCCTTTCTGTGGCCAGTTTTTTTGCACACTAACAGCATTTAACTGAACCGCTTCCCTTCATTTTTTCCCATGTCTCTTGTTTTACAAACCAAATAAATCATTTTTCTAATCATTCAAAAATGCCATCAGCCAGATTAGAATGTCTTTTTCCATCATGCATATTAGACACAGAGCTATACTTACAGGACTCAGGGCAATCAGCTTTTATCTTCCTCATGAGTGACTGCCTCTTCCTCAGGTGAACAGACGCAAGAAAAGATTCAAGTTCTGTGGCAAATTCCAGTTTTCCCTATAGTCTTTAGTCTCCTTTTGTTGATCTGCAAGTCCAGGTCCCACTAAGCATCTATAAACTGCTCCATTGCAAATTGATCCTGGAAAGCCCGTCCACTGTGGAAAGTGGTTTTGCCAAGAAAACAATCTCCTTCTGTCCTCTGCCATTAGGGATAAAACAAACAATGGCTATGTCTACACTTCTTCAAATAAGTCGACTTAGCATGTCCACACTGTAAATTTAGGTCGACTTCAAGTCAACCTTGCCAAATCAACTTAGAGCGTCCACGCTTGATGCCTAAGTTGACTTGTAGGGGCTAGGTGGACCTGGGAGTGGTGCATGGTGGGAAGGGGGGCACCTGAGAAGTGCCCCCCTTCCCCCGCACACCCCTTCAAAAGTGCCAGGGAGCTCAGCATTTTCTCCATTGCACCAAAGTACATGGGGCTGAGCAGGACAGGGACAGGGGCAGGGCATAGGAACGGGGTGGGCAGGGCTGTGTCCTGCCCTGTGGGTGGGCACGCCAGGCTCTGGCTGTGCCAGGCACCCTGGGAGGGAGGTCAGTGGGGGAGCCCTGGGGACCATTTAGGTCGACTTAGGGCTAAGCCATGTCTACACTGGCTTAAGTCGACTTAATAAAGTCGACTTAGCCAGTAAGTCGAAGTAAAACTAGATTTTATTAAGTCAACTTACAATTTTGTTAAGTCGACTTAAGCACCAGCAGCTTAAGTTGATTTAAGGAAAGTGTAGTGTAGATGCAGAGTAAATTAAGTCGACTTAAGCAGGCTTAAGTCCACTTAATTTACAAGTGTAGATGCACCCAATGAGTCCTGTGACACTTTTAAAGGCTAACAATTTTATTTAATGCATGAGCTTTTGTGGGAGAATCTTCAAGCATCTGACGATGTGGGATTTTCTCTCACAAAAGCTCATGTGATAAATGAATTTGTTTGTCTTTAAAAGTGCCACAGGACTCAGTTTGTTTTACTGAACTAGCCTAACAGGGCTACCCCTTTGGAACTTACCATTTCGGATGCTTGTCTTCTCTCTCCTAGCTCTTAGCTGTGCCCTGGCCAGCTCAAATTGATGGCTATCTCTAAATTACTTATCAGGGGTTCATACCAGGTCTGGATAACTCAGTGTCTTTTCTGGGGGTACGTTCTTAGCACTATCTGAGCTGGGTCCCCCTACCTGGCTGCTAGAAACCTTGCTTTCTCTTCATCTTTCCAGCCATTTATTTGCATTGGGGCATTAAACTGAGTCAAATAAAGCCCTCAGGGAGTTTTTTCAAGGGGTTTTTGCACTACTAGAGCTGAGACAATCTGCCCTCTGCAGGTTATAAACGGGATACAGAAATGTTGTAAATGTCCTTCCGTATCCAAGTCTTCTAACTGGCTCAATTTTTCAGCCAGGGGACTGCCTTCCACCATCATCTGTGATCCTTTGATTTCCTTCTGAAGGTAATTTTTCAGTTCCTTAAAGTCCTTGATGCACCTCCTCTCTCTTTGTAAGTTCCAATTTGATCAATGCTTCCCTAGTCTCCCCTATTTCCTGGAAAACCTTCTGGTACATGGCAGTCAGATACTGGTCACAGCATTGAGCCCTCTTGCCATTCCAGACTGGTTGTGTCTTATGGCTTCCCATTCTCTGGACACTTAGTAGTTGCTGCCCCAAGAATGATTTCATCTCAGCGTGCAGGTCAGCTCTCATTCTCTTCCTAGGAAACCTCCAGATATGGCTTTAATTCCTTTTGTGAAGCCTCCAGCTCTTGATTTAGGTCTTGAGTTAATTCTTTCTGGTTTTGTTTTGCTTTCTTTTGTCCACATATGATTTCTGTGAGCACTGCCATCATGTCTGTCATCTTGGGTCATCACTAGCTCACAATTTTTCTCCTTGAAAGCTGGATCCTATCTTTAACACTGGTTTAATTCTTTTGCCCTTAACTGTTTGCCAATATTTGGGATCTTGTGGATTGTTTCTGTTAGGAGGAGCAATTGATGATAGAGCCAAGTTTTTCTTTGGTGCAATCCTGTTTACGTATGAAGAAGTACATATAAAACCTTGTTTCCCTGAACTAAGTGGGAACCAAACAGAAGACAGCTTTCCTGGTCAATATCTCAAGCCTCTTTTTCTAGCCAGCATTCTACCCCCCAAAACCTCACTATCTTAGTTTTTCTCTCAGGGACACGCTACAAATCTTTCTTGGGCTCTTGTCTTCCTCGTTGCCTTTTCTGTATGCTTTTAAGGTGTTTCAATTTGCATCTGCCCCACATATACACAGCTCCACCAAAACAATACCCAACCCTCTGCATTTGCATTCAGCCCCCAGTGAAACCCCTCTGCCTTCATTATTCATAGAAAATTTGGATTGTCCCTATTCATCACTGTGTTCCCAGCTTTCTCCATTTCTCTTTCATTGCATCTTTCTCCCTCCGTTCCCCTTCCCAAGTCCATATGTGTCCTCTACTTTCCACCCCAAATCTCTCTCTGATGGAAAGAGGATCCTAGACAGATCAATGCCATTAGAACTGCTCCTATCATAAAGTTTTTATATTAACACTTGGAACATGGATCTCCATTCACTAGAGGGGAAGCAAAACTTGTGAAGTTCAATAAACAATATTTTTGCAGAAAATAGAATATTCAAATATAGTTCAACATCATTTATTGAAAGATATACAATCATCTTCCCTCAACAGGTATACTGCAGTTTAACACCCTGGAGCCCCTGAAACACCAATGACTGGTATAAATTACCATAACATTCTCCTTATTTATATGAAATATTTCTATTCGTCTTTATATAAATATTCTGGAACCACAAAGGTCGGAGGGCTGCTGGGGTACTTCCCAGGTTCTTCCTAATTCTGAACTAATGTTTTTTTTTTTCCTGGAAGTACCTCTCTGCAAAGATATTGGCCTTACATTTTCAAAAAATCCTTGGGATTTTGGATGCATTCATTTTTTGAATGGCCAGACTGGGGCATGTTAGAGACCCAATTTTCTGAGGACTGATGTTCAGCATTTTCTGGGCCCCCTTTCATGTCTCAGTTTGGACACCCAAAAACTGAGCCCTCCAGATTTACTATTCACTTTTGGGAATGTTGGCCAAAATGTCTTTTGTAAAGTTAACCAGTTTAAGATATAGAAAGATCATGACACATGAAAATATCTGTTCAGCTACAATTTAATACTTTGAATAAAGGCCTGCCAGCCAAGAGACCTAGATTCTATCCCTTATTCTGCCATGGACTCACAGTGCAACTTCAGGCAAGTCACTTTCCTTCCCCATGCCTCAGTTTCTCCACCTGTGAAATGGGGATAATGATACGTTTCCATTTTTGCAGCATGCTTAGATCTCAATGGATGAAAGCTACTATTGAAGTGCAAAGTTATTAATAGGATAATAAAATGGCTTTAAAGATTTTAGTATGTAATTGACAACAGAGCCAGACATTTGGACAACTAAATGGCTAGGGATGTGGCTGGAGATCTCCTTAAGCACTAGACTTTGGCGGAGAGCCACCAAGACACCTCCTCCTTCTTACAAGGGAAACTCATCAGGGCGTTGCATGCAGGACTTGGAAAGGGAATAAATCCTTTAGATCTGAGGGCCTGAAGTCTGCACATTAGCTCCCCTTAAACTCTGAGTGCATTAACTTGGGAGGTTAGAAACCAAAGCCAAAAACTCTCTTTTGATTCACAACTTGTTTTGAGCAGTCAGCCATAAAGCAGCCAGTGAATCACTCCCGCCAGTTAGTCATGCAACCACAGTGAATGTACACTCAAAAGGGAGCACACAATAAACAGCCTGCAGCCCCAGATAACACACACACACAGCTCAGTTGTGCTATCTGGCATCAATATATGTCGTTAATGGGACTCCTACATCAAACCCTTAGTAAGAGACACATTTGTTAACCATTCCCTGCTCTCCCTCCCCGTCAGTTCCTTCATCTGTTTCGCAGTGTGTTGCTTTCAAAACAATTCAGCCTAATAAGCGTTTAAGACTCTTTTTCTCCTGCCCCTTCTACTGCTGGTGAAACCTTGACAGGGCTATGGCTAGAAGGGCCCAGAGTGAAATCCCGTCCGCCCAGGCCGACTGCAAAACAAACAGCCCCAGAGCGAAAGGAAACCTCGAAGAGAAAGACACAAACCGAGGGGAGGGCTTGGCCACCTCGGGTTATAAACAAGCCGGCTCGGGAGTCCTCCCAACTTCTCCAGCCAGATCTAACGGCCAAGCCAAGAGAAGCTAACCGGTTTGGGAAGGGAGGTGAATCGATCAGCGAGCGAAGACGCTGGAGCACGCCCGAGCCATACCTTCCCGTCTGCCGCCGCTCGCCTGGGGAATCCTGCAGGTTGGTGCGCGCAGGGACTCCGGCGCCTGCCCAAACTTCTGGAGGGCGCTCCCTCCCCAGCTCGGGGAGGGCGCTGGAGCCGTGAATGGCAGATCGGGTGGCCCTATTGTAAAACAGAGACGGCGACGGCCAAGGCAGCGCCAGCTGCACCTCGGGGAGCCCTGAGCCGCGAACCTGGCCCCAAACCCGTTGTGGGCAGAGGCTGGCTGGCTGCGCCCTGCGCTTTCTCTAACCCTGCCTCCTTTCTCCAGCCTGGGGGCTTTTCTCCTGGCCCCATCCGCTTCTTCCTCCCTTGGCCCGTCCTTCCTCGCTTTCCTCCCCCATCTTCAGGCCCCGCTTGGTTTCTGCCTCTCCTTTTACTCCGTCCCATCCGCCCGCCTTTATTTCTCGCCTCAACTCGCTCTCTTTCGTTGCTCTCCCTCGATGTCTCCAAAGCGCCTCCAACCCACCCCCTTCCCCTTTTCTCTTGACTCCTGAGAAGACAGAGGCTGTAGGACGCTTGGGCATCGGCCAACCCTTTTATCCGGCACCGAGGACCTTTGCCAAGGGGAGAGCCCCCTCCAGACCTTGGAAGGGCCGGGAAAGGGCAGGACCTGGAAAACCTGCCCCATTAGCCCCGGCCTAGAGAAAGTGGCTTTCTCCTGAGACGCACCTCACATCTGGAACCTGGGCTCGCCTCTGATCCCTCGCCCACCACATCTGGCTTCAACGCACGTGACAGTCGTGCGGGGGGGGCTTTAGATGGGGGGAGGGCAGGACACGTGTGTGACCCCTGTTCCCCTGGTGAAAGAGCGCTACAGGGTCCCCCGTGTGCGTCTTTCCCCTCTGCGACTTTCAATCCAGTATTGCTCCCATGGGGGCAGGTCAAAGGAAGGAAAATTGGATCTGGAACAAACTTCTCTCTGCATCTCCCGCTGACTTGGACCGAAGCAGCAAAGGTCCCTTGGCGGCCGGAGCCCAGAACATCACATTCTTAAAAACCATCGTGTTGTTAATGGGCCGCTTTGCCCACGGGTAATTCCCCGTCTCCCCGGGGAGAGAGAGGTGGCAGAGCTACCCCAGAGTCCCACCCAGGCGTGCTGGCAAATAAGGCCTGCGGTGCGGCTTTCTCCCCACTGGGATCTCGTCACATCCTTTCTCAGCTGTGATCCCGGTCCACCACCACACCCAACAATTCAACTCAGCCCCGTCCCCGGGCAGCTGGATTCTAACCCGCTCGTCCTCCCCCTGCTCCAGGCGCTTCAGGGCCACGAGAGAAGCGAGTGGGGAGCTAGAGAAGGGAAAAGCGGTATGTTCAGGGACAGGGATGTGTACATGACAGCGTCCCCAGTGACGGGTGCCCAAGGGGAGAGGAAGGGACACCCAGTCATGCCCGAGTCTCTCCACACCCCCAGTCCCAGAAGGTTGTGCGGGTTCCCCAAATCTAGCTCCCTCAACAATGCGCTCCTCCCTGGTACCTCCTGGAATCGGGAGGAGCTTTTATTTCCACTGCCTTGGGACACGCCCTAGCGCTAACTCCTGGGAGGCCCAGCCCAGAAGCAAAGAAGGGAGCCGGGTGTGCGGCATTTGCACTGCTGGCAGGGAATTGGGTCTTGGAGACGTTCATGCACATGGATGGGAGCAGCAGGAAACCGACACAGACAAGTTCATAGATTCATGGACTTTAAGTCCAATAGGACCATCTAGTCTGACCTCCCACAATGCAGGCCACAGAACCTCACCCACCCACTACTGAAATAGGCACCTAACCTCTCACTGAGTCCCCAGATCACGGTTCAAAGACATGACGGTGCAGAGAAACAAAGGAGCCCTGCATCTACAGGAGAAGGCGAAAACCCACCAAGGCCCCTGCCAATCTGCCTTGAGGAAAAGTCTCCCAATCCCAACGGGCAGCGTACTTGCCAGCCTCCCAGCCCATCTGACAACAAAGGAGGGGAAGGGACGCTTCTTAATTTCCTAGCGTTGCAGCAGCTGCTGGGCAGAGAGAACCTGATAAGAAAGGAAGCTATATTTAGGGGAAATCATTAGATATATTGTAGCTAGCTAGAAACACCAACAGGAACCTTGCTTCCCCCCCCCCACACACACATACACTTCAGATTGCACTGCGATGGTGCCGCATTAGGTATCCTCTAGCCAGGCGCAATGGCAGGGCTCTTCTTGGGTATATAGCCTCTGTGTCCTCACCCCTACATGAAAATGTCCAAACTGTGGGGACAGAGACCCGTTAAAGTGTGACCCACAGGTCCCCAAGCCCACTTTCTCTCGCCCCACAGCCCATTTTGCCGCAGGCACAGGTGGAAGAGTTGGTATTTTCCTCAGTACAGCTGCTGTCATAGGTAGAGCGCTAATGGTAGGAGAATCCCACTGTAACACGGCCCCGTCTACACGAGCCTGTAGCCCGGCTTGGAGCGCAGCAGAGAGGATGTGCAGCGAGTTGCTGCCTAGTTCACAGCGACCCGTTAGGCCCTTTCCAAGGGCAGCTTTCAGGACAAGGATCTTTGCAAATTATGCACCTGATTCAAAGTCCATTAACGTCAACGGGAGCCTTCCCAATGGCCTCAGTGGGATCTGGCTCAAACACCAACTAGCCTATAAATCCCTCACTTCAGCTAACGGCTCGTTCTGGAGCGAGGTTATTTCTCCTACTCCTGCGTGCAAGGTGCTTGCAAATTCTTAGACGTTATTTTACAAATAAAGAAGGCGCATTAGGAATAGATCAAAACTTACAGCCCGCAGAGACCCTGTATTTCTTAGGGCGAGTTCTTTCTGCTCCGAGCAATAAAGCGTTGTAGATTGCATGTGCTATTTCCTCAGACAGAAATAATATAGATCGTCTTATTTGCAGATCCGGGCATGAAAGATTTTCCTATCCCAGGAAAAGTAGCTTTCGTTCACATCCCAAGGCATATTTCTCTTTCATCCCCCTGAAGAGGTCCCCCCAACCGTATTTCAAGCCAGCAATGTTTTTTCAAGACCTGTCATTTACCTCATCTTTATACAACAGAAATAAAACTTCAGATTAATACAAAAACCCCTGGCTGTTTCCTCCCACCTCTGAACCAAGATATAACCTACTCTTCGTGAGTTTCTTCTCTGATTCCAGTTAGGGGGATAAGCCATAACTGCGGGGCTGACTGCAGGGGGAAGAGGGACAGTGAGGATGCCGTAGTCGGAAGATGGGGAGCAGTCAGTGTATTTATGCAAGTGGATTGTATTAGGAATATTATATAAAATGTGTCTCTTGTGAAAATAAGCCGGAGTTCTTTGTCTCTGGACTCCCACATCTGGTTACCTAACTTGGTGCGTGCCCAGGACCATTTGGAAATGGAAAGTGAGAACCGATCCCACCACTTCTTTCGCGTTTGGAAGGGCGGAGGAGTGGCGGGGCTGTGCGGGAAAGGCGAGACGGCGAGAGCTGAGCACAGCACCCTAAGGTTTAATTCGCCAGGGTGAAGCGCGCCGTAAGTGAATGGACAGCGTTCCTTCTGCCGCGGTGACTCTCCTTGGGTCTATTTATAGCTGCGATCCAGTAATGGCCACAAATAGAAAGCAACGCATATGGCAGCCTGGAGCTTTTTATAGCTCCGAAACAAAGTGTTTATTTTAAAAAATCCCTAGAATCTCTGTCCAAGATCACGGGCTCTTTGCCGTTCGCTCCGTAGCTTAGATTTGGGCACCGCATTCCGGACATCGCTGGCCTGATCGCCTTACCAGCGGGGCACCGACACAACCTCCCCCCCGGCCGCTGTGATTGCCATTCTTGAGGGGCCGATGGTCCCGGGCGAAAGAGAGAAATCCGAAAAAAGCAGAGGGCCGAGTTAAGGGGCTCGGGGGGTTGACGCCGTGTGGAGGAAGGCGGCGGTCACGGCATCTTTGGAAGTTGGCAAAGCCCGGCTGAAATCAAGGGACCGAGCCTATTGAAATGAACAGAGCGGAGGGAGGCAGACAGCCCCCCGAAAGAGCTGGGGCCGATCCTGCCGGCAGGATTCGCTCAGTAGCGCAAGGTTGTCACCCGGCGGGGTTTTATCCCCACCTCATTTCTAGTGAAGACAAGGGCTGGGGGCAAGGAGGGCCCCGCCCTCAGGATCGGCCCCGTCCTCGGTGTGTTCTTGGCGGCTCCGCGGGGCACTTTGGCAGGCCGAGGCCGTCTTGAGAGGGGGTCGGATTCGGGGCAGCATGGGGCACAGGCTGGGGCAGAGCGGAGCGGGGAGGGAAAGGTAACTGGGTCGGGGAAAAGGCTCAGCTGGGCAGTTCCTGCGGGACAGCCAGGGCGAGAAATACTGTCTCGGCAGCAACTTTCCGCCCCCCCCCCCCCCCCGGAGCGGATCGCCCTCCAGATTGTCTGGGCGGCGGGGGAGGGAATAACCCGCCAATCAGCCGGCATTTTCCCTGCTCTCCAGCCCTTCCACACGTGTTGGTCGCGGGCAGCCCGGCGCGAAAAAGCTGCAGCAAGCGCAGCGCTCCGAGAGCCCGCCTCGGCGCATCTCCAGCCCCAGGAGCCGCCAGGCAGACAGGGCTGGATCCCCGCTCCGACCGGCTCCTCAAGGGCACCGGGAGCGCGGTCCGCCCGGCTCCGGGCCACTGTGTTGCAAGGGCGCCAGATCAGCACTCCCCGATTCGAGGGGCAGGCGTGACGCAGGAGACGTTCCCCCATTGTTTCCAGGGATTCTAGAACGCGCTGGAGTTCCCCCGTCCCCTGTGGGACAAAGCACACGTGTGTCACCTCCCTCCGCAGGGCCAGGTGCCAAGTCTCCCCTCACCCCAGTGTGGATCCGGAGGGACTCCGGAGAAGCCGATGGGGCGACGCCGATAAACGCGATGCCCTTGAGGGGAGAATCAGGCCCCCGCCCGCAGCCTAGAGGATGCCACGGTTTGGGGCAGGCGAGGCACTAGACAATCTGATACAGAGAGGGGCAGCTGCCCCCAAGGACCGGCTTCTCGGCCGCTTGCTCTCCGTCCCTCTCTACCCTCCGCAGCAGGGCAAGGAGTCCTGGTGCTAAGTGGCCGGACTCCGAGAGCAAAGAAAACCCTAAGTGGGGTTTGGCAAAAGCTGCCAGCCCCGGTTAACCAGCTACAAGAACGCGATTATTCATTCTTGCAATTACCCTAATTTATAGCGTATACAAATCATTACACGGCACGGCTGCAGGCGCGCTAGTATCAACTCAAAATCGTGGCGGGGAGAGTTACTCAAAACAATGCAACAGAGGCCTGCGGCACTTTTAAAGACTGACGGATTTATTTATCGCATGAGCTTTCGTGGGAGAAAATCCCACTTCGTCAGACGATTTTCCCACTAAAGCTCCATGCGGTAAATAAATCTGTTAGTCTTTAAAAGTGCCACAGGACTCAGTTTTTCTGCAATAGACTAACACGGCTACCCCTCTAGAAAGCAAAACAATGCCACTCTCTAGTTGAGAAGCCCGCCCTGGCCCCATCTCCGGGGGAGGGCGGACAGCTGATTTTCGCCTCTCTCTCCCACCCGGTTCCCTGGGCAGCTTGCGAAGCCGGAATGGTGTCAACCCGCAAAGAAAGGGTCCCTTTTAAATTCCAGATATCGACTCACAAGCACTTAGTGGGCACCGAAATGTTCCTGGAAATCTAGAAAAAAAAAGAAAAGAAAAAAAAGGAATTCCATCTCCCTGGGATCCGCTCCCCTCTTTGTGCAGCAACCCGTCCGAATCTCACTAGGTATCAACCCAAAACTCTTTTCATCGTTAGCCATTAATTATTGTTATTAATTCTCCTCACGAATCCAGCTGGCTTTTATTACCTCGCCCTCTATTCTAAGCCACATGGCCCCAGACTTTAGGGGGCTATGGGGCCAGTAGTTTATTCAACAGAACTCCCATTAGAAGTCAATCGCGAAGTCTGCTTCAGAATAAATTAATGCACAAACATTCACTGGATCCTGGAGGCATGAATGTGGGGCGACCAAGCCATTTGGGTCTTGTGATATGTCATCAGATGCTAAAATGCTGCCCTGGGTTTTTGAACCTACAGAAAAGAAATCCGGTTAGCAGAGAATTGTCAGTGAGATCGGACCCACCGGAAAAGACTTTATCAAATGCTATTTAGTCACTGCTAATTAATTGGGAATTACTTATACAGCCCCACCGACTTGCATCGCCCCAGAACCAATGCAGCTAGATCCTCTGGCCCAGAGACATTACAATCCACAGGGAAGGCCCAACCAATTGTTTAGTGGAGTCCAATGGAATGAAAATCGTCGTTTAAAACATATCGATGGCATATGTTTGGGGAGTATAAAGAGAGACACTTCCCTCCCCCCTCCCCTTCTTTCCTGCTCCAGCGCCTTTTGATTTATCATCCTGAAATTCGCAGGGAGGTGGACTGGGAGTGGGAAATGACTGCCTGAAAGGTGGAGGGTAATGACAAAGAATCAGCCAGGTGAGTATGTGGCTATTACAACTCTGGACCGGATAACTCGTGTGCGAGGCGTTACAAGTCATACGCGTTGTAACTCATTGTATCCGCCTCTGACACAGCGCGTTCCCTCTCTGGGTCCCATTCGTACTTCATGGAGCTACAGAACGGTGCGCCGAGTTCCAAGCGGTTGGGGGGTGGAATTTGGAAAGCGCTTTTGAAATCACATCGAGCAGGGAAGCCGTATTTCTTTCCCAGACCCGTGCAAGCCCCTCTTATGCATTAAATCTTTCTCTCTGCCCACGAAGTGACCCGCACTTTTTCTTTCTGATAAGTCAGCCACCAGGAGTTTCCAGATCGGGCCTTGAAAGAAAGAAAGAAAGAAAGAAAGAAAGAAAGAAAGAAAGAAAGAAAGAAAGAAAGAAAGAAAGAAAGAAAG
>ML685785.1:10923431-10960054 GCA_007922175.1 Pelusios castaneus | reverse complement strand
AAGAAAGAAAGAAAGAAAGAAAGAAAGAAAGAAAGAAAGAAAGAAAGGGCAAACATAAACCATGCAACTCCTACTGCCCATTTATCTGCTGCATTCCTGGGGGAATTCGTCCCTTTCAGGGATCTAAAATCTGCATTTTCTGTCATCAGGGCCTCCCCCCCCACCCCGCAAAAATATATCTGGGTGTGAAATCTTGGACACTGGTAGTTTAATTTCGGTTCCCTGGAAAATGGATCTAAACTTTTCGGGGGGGGGGGGTACTATCTTTCCTGGGAAGGGAGGTCCCCTATTCCTCCCATCCAGAAGGGTGCCTGTGGAAAATTGGGGACACCCTAGAAGAGGGCCTTCTTCAGAGCATTTTGAGGGACTCCTTTCTTTTTTTCACCCCAGCTACTTCATGCTGTGCTCTCTGGCCTTTTCATGATAGATGGAGTTAGCAGCGTGCGGATGCCCACAGCCTTGCTCTCTGCGGGCGCACAGCAGGCAGATTTGCCGGGCACTTCGAGGAAGGTGGGGAACTCGTTTGCAAAAGGCAAGGAGCTGTCAAGGTGCCGGGACGAAGCAGACTTTCCCCTTGGGTTTTTAGAAGCCCCTAGGCTCGATGTGTCTCTGGAGGAAGTGTCATTCAGGGAAATACAAGAAGCTAACGGATTGTGTACAGTGCCACCGAAGTTTGGCTGTGCACGTATTTGAAAGCATCTCTCCCCGCTGCACCCCTTTGAAAGGGGCTGCCCAAGCCGGCTTCTTACAGCAGGCTTGATGGATGGCTTATTAATGTAAACCCGGGCCCAGTCCCTTCCCGCTTTTCTAGAGTCAGCAAACACTCCAAGCTGTCAGGAGATGTTTAGGGGGAAGGAAGGTGCCTTTGACTTGCTTCAAGTCTGGAAAGCGGGAAGGGAGATGCGCAGGGAGAAAGTAAAGAATAAAATAAAAGCAATTGGAGAAGCTCAGGCGTAATCCAAAGCAGGGTGAAAACAAAACGGAACTAAAGAAGGGCGGATGGGAAGTAGCCCCAGCGCACCGCTGCCCGCACCGTGGAAAAGGAGTCTTGGACTTCTGATCTCCGTTTTGTAACATTTCTGCGTTACTCATTTTGACCGGTCGCAAGCTTTTGCTGTCTCTTTACTCCTCTAGTTTAGCCCCGATCTGGGTAACTTTTAATTGATGGGACAGTGAGAAAAATGTACTTCCACCGAAACTTGGTTTCGAAGAGTCAGATGACAGATGCAGTGAATTCAGATTGTAGACATGAATTAACTCTCGTTTGTGTAGAAGGAGAAAGACGATAGATAGATAGATAGATAGATAGATAGATAGATAGATAGATAGATAGATAGATAGATAGATAGATAGATAGATAGATAGATAGATAGATAGATAGATAGATAGATAGATTTTTTAATTTTCACTTTCCCTTAGGCAAAAGAGAATTTTTTTTAACCTCCACTTACAACGGAAACGCCTAAACAAAGGTTTGCCTGTCATCTTAAGCACATCCTCAGAAAGATAGCGAGAATAAATGAGGTTTATTCTATTCAGTTTAGCGCCAGTGCCAGGAAATCTCTTAATTGCCACGAATGAAATGAAGAGGATGCAAGTGTGTTATCTGTGATGGTTCAAACGGAGGGCAGAAATCAACGGGGAGAAAGGCCACTAGTAAAGATAACCCAGTCATTGGGAGCGGAGATTTTTCTCAGCATTCCCGTTGAAGCAGAAGGCCACCACTTTAGGGAATACTCTGATTAGGGCTTGACTAAAAGCGGTTGCTCGTTTTAAAATAATACAGCCAGGGATTGTCTTTCGTTTGTAAAGGTGGCAGAACAGCAGTCTCTAGGCGTGCAGCAGGTCTGGAGAAATCACAATAGTTCATGAAGCGGGAGGAAAGGAAACGAGGCGCTAGGGAAGGGGAAAGCTGTGTTCGGAACACAAAGAAGCGCCGAGTTAATAATAACGGAATCAGGAAATTACAGTCGAGGGATGCGAGTCTGTACATTACTCCAAAAAACGAGAGTCCTGTGGCACCGTAAAGACTAACAAATTTCTTCGGGCATAAGCTTTCGTGGGCTCCCACCCACTTCATCCACGAAAGCCCACGTCTTTAAGGTGCCACAGGACTCTCGTTTTTTGCTGTATACAGACTAACACGGCTACCCCTCTGGAACTGGTCTACATTACTATGCGAAGTAAATAAACAGAATAAAACTCGCTGTTTCCCGGGCCGCTGTAGTTGCTTTGTTTCAAAAGGCGCGTGTTTTCCCCCAAGACAGTATTGGGACAAGCTCAGAGCAGCCCCAGAAACATGGGTCGCGGGGGAGACTTGATACACCCCAGCTCACTCTTTTCCTGGGAAACAACCAAGGAGTCCTGTGGCACTTCTACAGACTAACTAATGTATTTACCCCCTTGGAGCTTTTCCTGGGAGCGTGCGTGCTTGTGGGGAAGGCGTGGGGCTGGTTTCTTCTGCTCTGGCGTTTTCCTCGGTGGAAATCGGGCCCCTGAAGTCGGCAAAGGTTGCATGGCACCGGTCCCACTCCGAATCTATTTCCCTCTCTCCTGGTAGAACCAGGAGCGATCCCCACTGCCCCAGCAGGGCGTTAGTCCGAAGAGGGACACGGCAAAGCCTGTGGCCCCTGCACACCAAAGGCGCGCTGGCTCCTTTCTCTGCACCCCCCCTTTCACCGACCCCGCGCCCCTTCCCACCTGCGCCCCGACTCTCGGCCGGGCGGGACTCACCGTAGCAGGGGACCTGCGGGGCTCCGTTGTGGCTGCCGCTCTCGGGCAGCTTGAGGCCGCTCTCCGGGGGCGTTTTGCAGTGCCCGCGCTGCATGTAGATCTGCTGTGGCTGGTATTTGTTAAAGGACCCGGCCGCCCCCGCGGAGCCGCCGCCGTCCAGGGCCTGGCATTCCGGCGGGCTGTAGCGGCTCCGGCCCTTGCTGCTGCCGTCCTCAAAACCTTGTCCTTTGCTGGCCAGGAAAGCGGGGCTGAACCTGTCAGTGGCTTGAAATGCCCTAAAAGGCGAGGAGCCCTCCGCGCCCTGGGAGGCCGCGCTGTAGTAGGAATCCATGGCAGCCGCCGGATCACAATAAGAAACACACGTCTCCGCGTTCATCCCTACAATTAAAAGGCCCGAGTGTCCTTAATGCGCTTGGAGGGGCACCAGGAGCTGCCTCGCACGCGCGCTCCAGGCCGGGCCAGGGGCCTCTAAACAGGAGTCAGCTGTGGCTGCAAGCTGACCCGATCCCTCAAGATCTTGCAGAGCAACAGGGGTGTCCCCCTTCCTGCCTCTCTCGCTCCCGCAGTCTCGCCTTCCAAGCTAGCCGAAGTCCAAAGAGGCTCTTCTCAGCAGTCCCCCCCGCCCCCCCAACTACACACACATTCAAACCCCGAGACCTCTCCCACAATTAATATGTAGATGATGACAGTGGAGGGGAGGGGGCCGAGGGAGGCGGGGGAGGGTCAGATCTTTTTGCATAAAACAACTTTTTTGTGATTAAAATATAGAAAACCAAACACATGACAGTAATGCAATTAGGGGATGAATGTGGGGATCTGTGGAGGGCGGAAGAGCAAGGAGCAATGTAATGGCTATGACACACTCGATTCGTTCTGGCTCTCTTCACTATTGACTTTGCCACGCAGCTGCAGGGACCTTCGAGATGTTGTGACCCCCCCTTCGGTCCTTTAGTATATGACTCCCCCAGCCAGAGCCTTTTACCTTCCCGTTGTTCCCCCCAATTAACACTTTAGCAGCACCCCCGATCCCTCTACCATCTCCAGGGCTGGCACTGACTTTGTTAGACCTTCGCAGTGTTGCTGGAGGGGGGGGGGGGTTCTGGCCCCTGATCAGAGCAGAAGCCACCACCCGGATCGAGTGGGCCCTTGATTCTAGCTGTAGCGATTCATTTCTTATTTTTACAGCCCACCTTTCTTTCCCTAGCAGATGCCACCAATTCGCTATTGCTTGTGATTTTCTTTTCTAAGACCAAAATCCAGCGGGGAGCAGAGAAGGGTTTTCTAGGGGACCTGGCCCGGGGCTGTCAGAGGGACGAAGGACTGCAGAAAGCCCGTTTCTGGGGCAGTTGCAACCCAAAAGGGGCTTCAAAGCAAAGCGGCAGCAACCCCAGTCCCATCAGCTGAGCCGGACTCCACTCCGGCTTCCCCATTTAACTCCTGCTGCCCCTCGCCCTTACGGGTTTCTCCTGCCTTTCTTCCAGCCCCGCATCTGGTTTCTATTGCGCCCTTACCTTGAAGTTTTCAGTAATAAAGATATTACGCAAACGGCATCCGCAGCTTTTCGGTCAAAGCCCTTAACCCTTCCCTCGCCGCCTGCAGCCGGACGATCCCGTCTGCGTTACGCCGCGGGGGAGATAAACCCAAATCTCGCCCGAGACACAAGACCCAGCCGGCTCCGGCCCCGGAGGAAACCGGGGGGTGGGGGTGGGGGAGGGCAGGTCCGTGCAACCGGCGGTAGGGAGTGTGGGGGGAGAAGTGACGCTTGTCTACAAATACGCACTCTGGGGTTCTTCTCCCCTCCTTGCCCTCCTCCGCCCCCACTTCGGGCGAGGGGAACAGGGACTCTCGGGTTTAAATGTAGTTCTACCTTTGGAAAATAAACCGCGCAACACTTGAGTGTAACAGGACACGCCTGGAGAATAACGAGTCTTGTTGGAAAGGACTAACCTGCAGGGGAGGGGGCTGCGGAGTGAAGCCGTGTAGACGCTCCCCAGTGGGTTCTAACAGTAGGGTGGGAGATTTTAAAATAACAACCAGAACTGTTAATAGCGTTGTCTGGCAAAAATCTCTATTGCACTTCAATAAGAAATGCAGCATGGTGCAGCGATAGGGGCTGCTTTTTATCCCCAGCGATACACCAGGCTGTCTCCTGAGGTCCTCTTTAAATAGCCAAAGATGGAGCCATCTATTAGATTTCAAAACATTTTCAGGTCTCCTTTAGAGAAGAGCAGCAGCCTGGGCTTGGTCGAGTTTCTGGTCCAAGAAAGATTTCAATGGATTTCCCTTTCTTACTCTCTTTATTACCTGCTTAATTCTTTCCTCATTTTTTGTCCCCCCCCACTCCCAGTCCTCGCTCTCCCTCTCTCTTATGACTTAATAAAAAACAAATCAACTCAATACATTCACGTCTTGCTAAAAACCACTTCTGGACGGCCAGTGGGAAATCCTCAGAGAAAACTCAACCGTGCAAGCTTGGGTCTCTTTCTGCAGTGAGTATCTAGCCCTGAAGACAACCGCGTCTTTTTCAGGTCTGGCTCCAGCCGTAGAGCAAGTTGTTCCATTTCATTGAGCTTTTAGACGCAGAAATCCAGGCGAATATCTATATTGGTGCGTCTTGAATAAAGGGGTTGCTAGCCAGTGGTTTCGAGAGCAATGGAAGAACCAGCGCCAGCCCGAGCCATTCGCATCAAGAATTGTTGGGATATTTCAAAACGCTTGGAATAAAAATGTGCGGCGCTGGATTTCCCTTTCACAAAGCTACCCTTAAAAAGAAACGCGATGCTAAGAGCCTGAACTACAACGATCTGTTCTTAATCGAATGATACTTCTTAAAAACACCCTGGTAATGGTCAACACTGGAGCTCTCGGTGGTTGAAACCAAGAAGCGTGTCCCGTGGAGCTAGTCAGCATTCCGCTAACCCAGCCCCTGCGAGCATTAGGTTGTAACGAAAATTCAATTAGTTTCTAATCAAGGCGACTCTGCAGCCCGGTGAAAAGGTTTGCTATAAAACTCTCTGTCTTTAATGGCCAATTTGTGTCACTGGAAGCGAGAGGTTAATTCAGGAGCCGTTACCGAGTTAAAGGGTGTTTGCAAAATATAGTGAAATCTAGCGATTGAAGAATGGTTTTTTTCTCTCGCATCCCTCCCCCCCAAGTCCCCGCACAAATACCAACTATGATTATTCTGAGTTGTAAATAAAGCGGTCTAAACCACTAAAAGCAAACATCGAGTTTATAGTTTTGCCCCCTCTTCGCACCGAATTGATAACAGCACACAGATGATTTCCCCAGACTATCCGGTTTACTGAATGGGGGCAGGTTTTCGTTCCTATATTTAAAAGGAAGAAAAAAGCAAAAGCCTATTTTTGCCTTTTCGGCAGCCCTAGAAAGGCAGATTCAGACCTAAAAATGTGATCAAACGCATTTAAGATCGGCAGGAACCGTATCGAAAAGCCCATTATTTGACTAAAGCGACCCCAGTATCAGCTGATAGGGGCATCCGGAACAGAAATGTGTAACATCGGTGCGAAAACGGAAGCTCACCTTTCTCTGATCCGCCCTAAACACACAGCCTGCTTTTATAATGAATAACGACATAAATATATATTAAAAAAACCTGGTTTGATTTTTAATTCAAATCAAGACCGCACCGGTTTATTGTTGTTTAGAAAAGACGTTCTATCCGAATCAAAACTCCACGAGTGGTCGAGTTCGAACGAGACAGTTTTGAGCCAGCTAGAATCTATCTGGGAAATCACTCGTGTTCCCTGATCCCCGCACCACCGGGCCCTCAAACAAGTCCACGGAAAGCGATAACCCTTCTCAGGTCCACACAGTCACAGCTGCACCGCAGCTTAATAAACAGCGCGTGGCATGCTTGCAAAGTTTTCATTTCAAGCAGATCTTCCTCATTGGAATAGAAACAGACGAGTTGATTTAAATGGTAACATGCCCTCTTCAGAGAGGGGGATTATTCAGTTCAAAATAAAGGGCTATTTCGGTCTAATGGAAAACCAGACTCGTGTGACATCTACTGCCAAATCCAGTGGTCAATTATTAATTAGTATACACATGTATACGTGTGTATAGAGAGACATATTAGACTATCCATCCATGGTTTATATTATGCTAGCTAAACAGATTATATCATATCGTTCCCTATATAAAACGAAGTCTATGATTAATGGGGTACTGTGCAGTCGTATTAATCTCTCGGATTAATGCCCGCCTAATGATCTAATCTGTCAGAGAGAGAACATATTTCTCTGGGCAAACTGCTCACAAATAAAGCTTTGAAGTGGCTGGATTCAATTGCTGGTTTAAAAACCTTAGAGGGGCATAATAGATGGGATGGGAAGGAATGGAATTCATTGTCAAAATATTCATTGGGAGGCCAATCCGCCAGTCTTTCTGCGCATTCCTTTTGAATTCCCATCCAAAACAACCAGCTTCTTTTCCAGGCTCGGGCTGCTTCACTTTTGCACCCCCAGTTTGGTAAAGGGGCCATTTATTGTGACTGTCTCCAGCCCTGAGCTGTTTAGGGGAACAGGCTGGAGATCCGTGGAGCTACCCCAACCTCTTCTCCCTCTCCTCCTTGAGAGGGGCAGCTATTTCCAAGGTTTGAATAAACACCTCCAATTCAGAGAGCGGGCTCCTTTCAAAGGCTAGGGGAAGGATGATCTTTTGCACCTTCTTCCCCTCCGCTTTCTAGCAGAGACCGCTCTTGGAAACCGTCACCAGCTTATTTTCTCACAGGGCTTGCTGCAGAATAGGAGTCTGCGAGCGCCTTTTGTACCTGCTATGAGATGTGAGGGAACAAAATTATTCATATACCACTTTCGCTGGTGGCGCCGAGGACACGTTTTGTGCTCACCCCCAGACTTTTTGGAGAGGATTGAATGTTGCATCTTTATTTCTGGAGGTCCCTGCTTGGCGTGCACAATAAAAGTGCGCATGGCCCTTACCTGTTATGCTTTCTATCTTTTATTCTTCTCTGCCACTTAAACGCATTCCCTGCTGGGTCCCCACTCGTGGGAGGAGCGAATTTCATTGCCTTCCTTTCAGAAAATCTGTCCTGGTGACCTATCTCTGAGAGTTAATTTTTGGTGGCTGAAAGGGACCCTCTAGGAAGTGGGACTTGATTCAACCCCCCATTGAAGTCAGTAGAAGTCTTCACTGGATCTTGGATCATACTCCTGGGTCCCTATTGGCCAAATCCTTTCCTGGCGTTATTCAATATAAACTAAAAGAGTCGGCACCAAGATTGAATTTGGCTCATTTTATTCTTGCGCCAAGTCAACCCGTGTCTGTAAGGTCCCATCTGGATACAGTGATCTATTCTGCTCCAGCCCTTGGTCGTCTGACTCTTTAATTGTCCACTGAGGATAGCTAATTTAGGGGGGACACTCAGAGCCGCTTGCGAAATGCCCTTACAACGTGGGCTTCCCCTGTTTTTTTGTTATTAATCTTCCACTCTAGGACTCAGAGCCATTTTCCCCTCTGGGTTCCCCCTCTCCTCCCACTCTGGAGACAGCGCTACTGTGTGTTTCAAAGGCTTTCCCCCACCCACTCTCTCCACTTCCCAATTCCCCACCCTCAGAATTCAAGGGCTGTCCATGAGGGTCCAGACGCCTTCTTTCCTCAGCTGGGAAATCGCACCCTTGTTTAAACATAACACTCACAGTCACCCCCCCCCGTTTTTGTCCCGAAACAGGCGAGTTAAAAATCGGTAGCTGATCTACCGGCATCTGCTCCAAAAGTTTCTGTAACCCCGAAGCTTCCCTTTAACGCCACTTCAATGAAACAGAAACTTCGGGGAACGGCCAGTGTGGATCCGGCTTGTTGAGGAATTGCTTTTCCCACATGCTCTAGCTTCTTAGGAGAACAAACGCTACTCGTGTTTGCTTTGCACACGGATTTTTGTTCCGACTGATCGAAGCTCAGCTTCCACCAGTCGTTTTATCCCGGGAGAAGAGAATTTCTTCTGGCCGTTGTTTCACTTCGGGTCGCCCTTTTTGCTATGCGCACAGTTTGTACAGCCTGGTAAAATATTTCCAAAGAAGTCCAACACCTGTTCAGCGGCTGGGCAGCCCCCAGAAAGTTTGTGGAGACGGGGTCGCAGCTTTACAGATTGCACTCTGCGCCGATGGCATGAGAAAAGCCAGGCGCAAACTACAAAGTAATGCCGTGCAACGGAAAATAAAAACACCGACGGGCTTCTGAAGAAAAGCTATTGTGCGACCTTTCGGTCGCGTTTGCATGCACGGTGGCTCTAAAAACGGCACAGAAAGGATCCCCTAATCATGCCCTATAAGTTTCCCCCACATTCTGCTGCAGAAGGCAGAGACGTGACAGATTTCACGATGGCTGGATCCCTCCACTCCGATATTACTGTCCCCTGCGATCGGGCTCTGACCTGGAAGCACATCCAGACCCATGAGCTCATTGGCACTTGTGTGACTTCTGTACCGATCGCGCTGATTTGAGGGGCTCCTTCTCTTTTAATCACCGGTTTGCGCCAAACAAACCCCAGCTGGAAAACAGCCAGAGCCTCCAGTGGAATTTCATTCCCCTTGTGTGCCTGTTACTCGTTTAGACGCAGGTATGTGTAATAACAGGGCCGTGTGTAATGGAACAAATTGGCTCCTGCTCTTGAAACCCAGGAACTCATATCTGAGTCGATTTGTGGGTTATCAGGGAAACAAGCGAGACTGCTTCCCCCTCTCCTTTACCTGCGATCTCAGCCAGGAATGAGGACAGTTCAGTCTCGCCTGAGCGTTTCTGGCAAATCTCTGTACGGATTTGGAATGTCCCGTGGTCCGAAATCCTCCTTTCTTAAGATCTGGAAACAATGCGGTGCTTCACCGTTAGCTCTTTGCTGCCTCAGGAAGAATACTAAGGTTGCCATTATGTGGGGATTCCCGGGCAGGAGGCATCCCCAGGCAAACCAATTGGCCTTTTATTTGTGATGAGGTGCCTGCCGGGTGTCCAGAACCACAGGCCTTCTTCCGTCGCCAACCCAAAGTCCTTTCACTCACTAGTCCCCAGAAATAGTGACTTTTGCGGAACAATCCACATCATCCAACGGCTTAGAAAAATAAGGGACAATTAAAAGGCGGAGGATGGGAGTGTCCGGTGACCTGCCTACACACGTATATATGCGAATAGACGCCCATTAGGTATGCTATATAGTAAACGACCACCTAAATAAACTCCCTCTATTAAATCACAGGAAGAAATGCTGCAAAAGCACACCTCCGTTGACACTTCAGAGCCACCTAACTAAGCCTTCAGGGGTCAGAGTTAGGTCGGGCCCAGATCCTGACCTAGCTGGTCCTTTGCAGAACTCAGACTGGCAACAACACCCCAAAGATCTGGAAAACGGGCTGGCTCTTTATGTGGCTCCGGGACAGGTCTGTGCCAGGGCGCGGAGTCTGACCACGAGGAGACCCGAGAGAGATGGGAAAGCGAGATGGGGGAGTTTCTGTGACATTGCACTCGGAGCTGGGGAACAAAAGCCGCACGGCAGATCAGACTGAGGCAAACCCTTGCATTTATTCCCTCTCATTTCTCTCTTTCCTCTAGTTCACTGTTCCAGTCCCTTCATCATTTCAGAGAACCAGGGAACGTGTCTTTGTAGCACTGGGTGATCATCTCCTAAAGCCGAGCTGGCCAGTTCCATTCTGTAAATTCCCCATCCTCAGAGCCTCCGAGGAAGTGGGATTTTCTCCCATGAAAGCTCATGCGATAAATACACTTGTTAGTCTTTAAAAGTGCCACCGGACTTCTTTTTTGTTTTGATTCTGGGTGGTTAGATTGCTCGTGGTTGAGCCATCCTTTAGCTGTGCTCTTCTTTCCTCCGGCCAGCACAGCTGAGTCCGGTCTGACGCAGGGTTTGAAAACTGACCTTCCTCCAAATCCCAGGGCCCCCGAAGAGTCTCGTGTAGGGGTCTGTGATGGTTGGTATCAGCCAGACGCAGCAGGCCGGGATTTTCAGTGGGCATTTTGCTGGGGGACAGCAAAATTCTACTTGCTATTAACTTCCTTGGAGTGCTGTCTTACAAGCTGTTATTCTGAGTGGGGGTCTGAGCCTCCAGAGACACGAGTCCTACTGATGTCAGGGGATATGTTGTCTGAAGAAAGCCCATATTATGAGAAAAGAAAACTGACTACAAATCCAAAGGAGGACTGGAAGCCATTCAGAATAATGTTGGGTCTTCTTTAGGAGTGACTTTCTGCTGGGACAGCTGTAGGGGAAGACAGTATTTTTACCCATTAAAATGTTATGTTCCGTGTAGATAGTTCCTGCCCGAGGTTTTTTAGGATGAGCCAGCGATACTTTTGCTTATACCTTTTTTCAAAACACCTCTCTCATCCTTCTTGTTTTCTCTGCTTTGCTGTCCCCACTCATTCTTCACAGTGAACCAGACAGCAACATGAAGGGGAGCTAAATAAATCACCTCACATAGGAATAGGTTATTTCAAAAGATTGTGTCTGTGGATTTAGACATCAGGAGTGAAATCCTGATCCCATTGAAAACTCCCATGGACTTCAGCAGGGCCAGAATTCCATCCCAAGTTTACCTTCCCACCTTAGATTCAGTGGCCTACTATTCCCAAAAGTGGCTAGTGACTTTGGGTGTCATGGTTTAAGACGTTTACGGGGGCCTGGATCTCAGAAGGTGGGTGCTCATCCCAGCCCCCTTTAAATAGTCACTAATAGGGGACCCAAAGGCTAAGGCACCCTGAAATCTCAAGTCATTTTAGAACAGCGGTTCTCAGCCACTGTGGTGGGACACCTTAATTTGTTGCCATAAGTGTGTAGCGGAGATCCAGGCTGGGGCTGGATTGTGCCTGGTGGGGTGGGTGGGCTGGTGAGTCCTGTAGGGGGTGGATGCTGCCAAGCATGTGGCGAACCCCCAAAAGGTTGAGAGCCACTGCTCTAAAAAATGCAAAGACTGACTATAGTATTTAGTTTTTCACCTACAGCCTTGGAGCCTCTGTTGCGGTTTTGGTTAATGTTACTCTCTAGCTTTAGAACAACACTTCCCCCAGAAACTGACAAGCGATCCATTTTGCCCAAAGCTAAAGATCCCTTCAGTTCTCCTTTACAGGATGCCCCAGTCAGTGATGCTCAGCCAGCCCTATGCTGTAGCTATTTTTCTCATGGGCCTTCCAGCTCATTCTAGGTTGCTTTTCAAAGCCTTTCTGGTATAAAAGCACCAGCCATATAAAGGAGAGTGGGAGGCGTGAGGACGGACACCTTCCCACCATTGTATTTTAAAAATAGAGAGTCACAAACCAGGACCATTTTAGTTTTTCCCACAACCGTTGGTCTAGAGGAATCACACCGGCTCCAAAGCTCACAGAAGTCATCTGCAGTCTCTCCGTTGACTTCAAAGGGTTTTTACTCAGGCACTTGATCTGTGGCATCCAAATTCGTTTTCCTTCCTGTAAGCCGGGCCTGGGGTCCACAAAGCAGAGGGGCGTTTCCCCCTAGAGAGGGCGGTAGAAGGGGACGCTGCTCCCTGCTTCCTAATAGCGCAGGCCAGGAAAGGGTCAGTGGTGGCTGGGGGATCGCCCCACGGGGATATTTCAGGCCCTCTGACCTTCCTGGAGGTCTGGGGAAGGATTCAGGGGGCGGCCTCTGGGCCCCAGCTCCTCCAGCAGTTGTGACTCTCACCACCCGTGGGATAGGGCCCAGCCCCGGGTGTCTCTTCTTTGCCCTCTACCAGGGGACACAATGCAAAGGGGGCAGGAGAGGGAGGGAGCGGCCGGCGAGGGGGTCTCGCATCGAGAGGCATCTCCTGGCATTTCGAGCACCTGTCAGTGCGCAGCCCGAGCCGGATCACCCTGACCTTTAAAAGCACTGGACTGGAGCGAGCCAACGCCGCGGCATGCGGGGAGGGGAAGAAAGAAATGGGGGAGGGGGGGCACTGTGACTATGAGAGAAAATGGGGGGGGGGGAGAGATGAGAGAGGCAACTAGAGGGGAAGAAGACAGCTGCAATGCGGAGGGGTGCGCGCCAGGGGCTGCCTGGGGGAGGCAGGGCTGGGATCTGAAGGGCGTCTCAGTATTTGATCGCTCTCAGGGCTAATATTTCGGCAGCTAACAGCCAGCCTGGGGTTGAGCAACACATGCCTATAGCCTGGAGCGCCGCAAGACACCCCCAGGGGTTTGATCAAGTGCCACTAGGAACAAGGCGGCCGTCTCTTCCTTTTCTCCCACGCTCGGATCCCCGCTAACCCCCTAACCCATCTAACTCAAGCATCCCTAGCCAGTCTCTTTCCCTTCCTCGAGAAGCAGCTGGTGCCTGCTGCAGACAACCGAGGAGAAGAAGCTGCAGCGAGGCGTGGGTATTTGCAATTACTGTGTTTTGAGTGCAAGAAAACCCCAGGCCTTAGATCGCAGCGTCCCTAGGCACAGTATCCCCCTTTCAAGGGTAATCTCACACGGGAAAGGACTCAAGCCTTTCCTTCTGCCCTTTAAAGGAGGTTTGTGCAGTTTATATGAACTTCCTGGGGTACCGAAGGGCCGATTTTGCCAAAAGAACAAAGAAATATAACTTAATTTTTATCACACTGTAGTTTTCTTGCGTTGTTCCTATTGTCACTTCTTTCTTATGGGGCATTAATTCACGATCATTTGAGGAAAAAAAAGTAGCAGCTAGCACATGGCTCTGAAAGATACAGTAATATACAATGTGGTCACTACATCCTCATCCACTTTGTTATTAATTATAATAACACCAACAGCATGTACATGATTATTAAGAGTAAAATAATTTACAGTGCGGTTATTACAGGGTCAGTCAACTGAATAATTATCCATATTAATATACACAGGCTCTCACAGTGTTTGAGTAGAGTATGTGGCTCACACACAGGAGATGAAACTCTTTCCCCATTTATGCAAAGCAAAATCACATTCAGAATTGCACAGTTAGGAGAAATGTGCACGCCAAAGACATTCTAATGATCAGAATCTGGAGTACATGCCCTGAATCTGGGTAGCAGGGAAAAAGTGAGCTCTGCTCTGGCCAGTAGCAGACACAGCCCTTCTCCCCTCCAAAGCAAAGTCTCTGTCGGTTGGGTTTGGGGTCAGGCTGACTTGAAAACAAGAAGTAAAAAGACCTTTTGGATTAAACAAGCAAACACATCCAAACCTCTTTTGTAAAGGCACAACGAAATGCCCTAGAGAGAGAAGACAGTAAGGGCAAATGAAGGACAAATAAGGACAAATGAAGCAACACAGGAGAACGAGATAGGACATTTTATTTGCTATAATGCAGAAAGGGACTCAAAAACCCATCCCTGCCCCTGCATTTCTAACATCCTTCAGCTGAGCTTTCCTTATTCATGCAATGGTGGTTCACTTTAAAATAATCTGCTTGGCTAATTTTCACTGTTTAAATCAGTCAGTTTTATAGTTTGGCAGCACCCACCCTTTCGTTTATTAGATAAAATCTGAGGTTCCCCCCAAATTCTCAGTTTATTACAGGAGAATGGAAACCTTAACGGCACCACATCTGTTGCTAGGCTCAGGCCGGCATAGGAGAATAAATGTTAACAGTTTCCCTTTGCCATAAACACACCACATGATGTAGACTTCATCGGAGATCCTATTTTGATTAGCTCTAGCGATATAATTGGAAAAGGTTGAACCTTTTCCTATTAAAAATGTTTCCCAGCCATTGTCATAAGACCTCCAAGAAGATGTGATTCCAGCAGGGGTTTAATATCCTCTGTGAATCTTCTTTCAGTGCCTCTAAAGTCACTTCGATGACATTTTCTTTTCTTTGCCTCATTCCATTTGTTCCTTCAAATATGTTCATTCTTTTTATTTTCAAGTGGCCACAAAACCAGAAGATTAATTCTATCTAATGATGAGAACTGTATTGATAAAAGCAATCCAGATTCACAGCACATAAAATATGCAGAAGCGATCAGAGTTCTTGTTTCAAAGGGATGATATCCAAGAAATTTTCAAACCTTGGGACAGATCTTTATAAGTCAGAGGTTACCATTTACATGCCGTAATTGGATCTGGTTTATTAACACAGCTTCTTGACCAGGAAAGCATGATTATCTCAGTTTTTCAGATGAGAAAACTGAGGCACACAGGTGAAGTGACTTTCTCCATGGCACACAGCTAATCAGTTGCTTATCTAGGAATAGAACTCAGGACATCTGATTCTCTGTCCCAGGGTCTAATCACTAAATCTCAGATCACAAGTAATTTACAAATCAATACATGTACTCTATTCACTGTGTCCCAGAGTTTCAAACCTGGGTGCCTATGGCTAGCCTGCTAAATCTGTATTCAGGCATCTCAATAAAATACAATTTTCAAAAAGCACTACACACCCACAAATCCTATGGAAGTAATCAAAACTGCAGGAGCCCAGCACCTCTCAAAATCAGCTCACTGATCTTTAAGTCCCTACAGGTGCATTTAGGAGCCTAACTTTTGGCACCCAGGTTTGAAAATTGTGGACTGAATGATTTTCCTAAAACTCTAGAATATACAATGTAAAATAGTCTTTCTCAGATTGTAAGACCTCAGTCACCCAGAAATGGAACCCTGGAGCACAAGGAAGAGACACAGAGAATTCAGGTGTTCCGTAATGCAAAAGGACTAAGAAGACAGAGCAATGATTATTTTAGTGTGTTATCTAGGGTGGGTTAAAAGTCAGGAGAATAAAATACAGGGAGTTAAAACAACACAATAATAATGGTAATGAAGCCAACATCAGCCACTACAGAGTGATTTCAGTTTGGGATTGAGGTAGACGATGGGTTGCATTTATTTGGTGGTTGGATGGAGTGGGAAGACAGTTGGACAGGCCATCTAAATTAGAAATGACAGTCCAATCAGTTGAGTCCCTTGGCCACCTGTATCCTCCCTGCTGCTCAGATTTATAGAGTGTAACATTTTAATAAAAAACACACACACCTCCCCACTTTGGTGCATTAAGAGATTTCTAGCAAAACACAGTAATGTTGCTATAAATTTCCCTCCCAGCACCCTCACAAGTAATAATTCAAACCCCAGCATTTTGTATTTAATGTTTATTTTGATGGCTGCATTCCAAAAAGAAAAGGGAAAAGAGGCAAAATTGACTCCCCCCCATTGCTATTAGCCTGATGTTTTCAATAAAAGTCAGTGCAAACTGGGAAACAAACACTTTGAAATAGACGGGAAGAAAACAAGAGAGTTTATCAGTTGGGGCAGCTGGTTAGTGAAACTTTCAGGCAAAACTTCCTCTGAAGTCACTGACCTGATGCAGAGACTTTTCAAAGCCTGGGTTCAAATCCTAACTTTGGACACAAGTGGAATGAGTTGGGTGGCTTTCCATTCTTTTCCACTGTTTCATCATATCTGGGCGTCCCAACCGATTGGGCACCCTTGGGTTGTTGTGCTCAGAAAAGGCTCAGCACTGGAATAATGTGGGTGCTGCAGGTCAATACAGAAGTGCATTGGGTCAGGGGGCTGGATGCTAGGGCAGAAACATATTGGTAGAATTACATAGGAGCAGGTGATGGAATAGTAATGGGTGTTTCAGGTCACCTTTGAGGAGGAGCTCCTCCTCTTGATAGGAGAAGCTGTGTTAAGTCTGACCTATATATACACACTGAGGCCTTATCTACACTGACAAAACTGTGTTGATCCTCATGGACCCCCTCAATCGACCCCAGAAGTGCTCTCAGGTCGACTCAATAACTCCACCCCTCCAAGTGGAGTAAGGCTGCATCGACTGGAGGGTGCATCAAGTCAACGCAGCCGAGTGAAGATGGCGCGATACGTAGCAGTAACTAAATTGGCAGCAGTTACTGCGCATCTCCTGTCGACTTAGCCCCATAGTCTAGACCTGGCCCGAATCATCGATCTCTCACTTTTACCAGCACCAAACTTACATTAGCCCTTAAACAGGAAAATCAACCAGACAAACCCACCAATGACTCGCCCAAATGAGCCATGACAATGTTTAACCTGTATGCAAGCTCTGAGCAATGATTAATGATCGCAGTAGGAGTAGCTAAACCTCCATGCATCGCTGAATATTTCCACAGGTGGGAATTTGCTTCTGATAGGGTCCCCAGGATTGTGTAACTGCCACACAACACAGAACGAAGCTTCTGACTGACATGTGATGGGCGCCATGCTTACCTCTAGAGAATGTGTGAGCTGCTCAAGTTGAAGGTAGCTTCGTACTCATTGTGAATAAAATTCAGCTCCCTTCGGAAGACCAGAGAAAGCTTTTGGGGTTAGGTTTATGGTGGATTTAAGGGCTGCATAGACCTTGTGCTTGCTGTCCACACAGTGGTGAATTTCCCCCGTATTAACTAAAAGGCATTATGGAGCGCAATATAAGCAGGATCACACAAAGGGATACATGTCCCTGTCTTTGTTCTACTCAAGTAAGATGAGATCTGGATTTTACAGAAAAATAATCTTATTCCAGATCATTCCAAACTCCAAACAGATATAACTGAAGCGGGAAATATTTTCCCTCCATGTCATCTCGTAACTACAAACGTTTACATTCCCCCTTTTCAACTGTTCACTGGCCTCCATGAAGACTCAGGCCTGGTCTACATTGCTGGCAAAATTGGGTGGCAATTGACAGGACATACGCAAACTATGTAGAGTAATTTGTATATCTCTCGTCAACTTCCTAACTTTTATATAGTGTGCCGTCCCGGCTACGCTGTGCCATTGGGAAATGCCCTCCCATCGACACAGCATTAATCTTTTTGTGAGGTGGATTAATGTTGTCAACTTCCAAATTACTTGAGTGGGTCTCTACTGCCACTCAATCAATCTAGCGGCATTGATTCAGTGGCATGCCACCATTAATATAGACATATCTTCATTAACTCAGGGACCAAAGCAGTTATATTTCATATATATATTTTTACACGGTGTTGATAACTATGGTATCTGTGGCTTCTTCCTTTCTGACATGGGTCAACTCATCATCTGATCTTCCTACCATCTGACAATGACATCAGAAGGGGAGGAATGATTTCCCACTTGGGGCCAAGGACTGAAAACTCAATTTAGTTGAAGTGACTCAGGGATTCATTTTTGGAGACTATCCCACTAATGGCAAGACCAACGTTGAGCTGTGGGTTTAAAGATACTTAGCTCTCTGATATATATGGGGACACCATAGGTTCAATTTGTTTTACACTGTGACATTTGGTTCCTTGGGCAAGCGGAATCTGGTAAACTATGAATGGTGGTCCTGATTTTCAGAAGTGCCAGGACCTGTGAGCTCCTATTGAGTTCTATAGAAGTTGTTGTGCTACGTTCCTTTGCCATATTTACATAGTGTACCATAGGTGAATATACTTTAGTGGAAGAAACCAGTTCTCAGGAGCATATCTTTTTACCATTGGAGAGAACTTTGCACTACTTCAGTGCCACTTGAGATTACGTATAGAGAACCTGGGTAACAGGCATTAGCATCAATGCAATCCAAACCACAAAGACAGTTCTGATGGCCAAATAGACACTACTCAAACCCACACAAGGGTAGAATGACCCCCTCTTTGCCAGCATGGTGTAAGTGACAAGATGTGATGCTAGGTGTGTCGCCATGGAGAAGGGGAGTGCTGCGGGTGTGTCAGTAGGATATTCATGCTATAAGGACAAGAAATGTTTTCTGATCCCTGCTTTTGGTTAATTTGACCATCTGCACATGCCTTTACCCCATTAACACATGCAGCAATTGTGCATAGAAATTAGTTAACTTTATGTGCAGGCTTTGTATGCTTCCTTTATTTTAGAATATGCTGGGAATGGCTGGTGAGATGGATCACTTGATGATTGCCTGTTCTATTCATTCCCTCTAAAGCACCTGGTACTGGCTACTGTCAGAGGACAGGATACTGGGCTAGATGGGACATTGGTCTGACCCTGTCTGGACATTCTATGTTCTTATGCCCCATATGCAATATTTATCAGGCTCCAGCAAGAGAACACCCCATAGAGATGAATGAGAATAGCTCATAGCTCTCTTGTAGCTGATTTTGAAGCTTTCTAAGACACTTCTGTGCCACGGTCACATTTGTAATCTTCACAACCAAGTGAGCAAGAAAATTAGTGGAGCTACACTGATTTGCATTAGCTAAGACATGACCCTCCAACTTTTACATTTTTTAAAAAAAATAGAAGTTAAATGCTACAAACCCTGCATCTGTTAAACATGATTCATACTTATTAGAGCTGGGAAAATACTATTAAAATCAAACATGTTTTACACTGAATAGCAGGTGCATTTGCACAGTAACTTTTTAAATTAACGGTCTTTGGTGCATTTGACCCATTCTAATAAATACAACCACTCTGGATCCAGCCCATGAGTCAGGAATTTGACACCCCTGATCCAGACAGAGTTCAAGTCACAGAGTCCTAACAGCTATCTTCCTCCTCAAAGGAGGCATCCAGCTGCTTTTTTTTTTTAAATTGTAAGAAACTGCAAAATGTTGGAAAAAGAGTGGAACTTTCTCCTCAAGGTCATGAGCAGCATGAGGGAGACATTCTCTGAGACCCTGAAGTTGACCCAGTGGATCAAGATCAGTTCTAAGATGTTTAGCATTTCATTTACTTTTTCCTTTACTGTGTTACTATTATTTTACATGGTTAATGGGAATAAGGTTTCATTTTGGGGGGCTGGAGTGATATACTTCAGTTGCATCTGCTCCCATTTACTTTACATTCCCAGCTGCTCTCAAGGGTGAGGTTCACTGGAATATGAACATCATTTAAACAAAGCAAAAAAGTGAAATGAGACGCTTAAAAGGTTTCTGAGGTGATGGGAAGAGACTTACCATTAATGCTGCAGTTTCTCTGAATCCATCCATGTATTTTGCTTTTGAAGGATCAGCAAGGCTGAGATCACTAAACCCACAAAACCAAGCAGAGACTCAAAATAGCACATGCACAAGAAGGTGATTACTGTGCTGGTTGGGGTTAAAGTGAATAACATTTGAGGTCTCAGGTTTAAAAATCCAATGAACCCTTTATTTCAATTCTAGCTGTATCACTCCAGTGGTTCAAGCTTGGCTGCCTTGCTGTTCAGGCCCTTGGCCACATAAACCGCATCCACACCTCTTCAGTGTGCTTCACCAGTGTACTTTATTTACAGTGGGTTTCCCCTAACTTCTATATACATAAGCTTACCCCCACAATCACTAGGATCTTACAGATGTTACCTTGAAGCAGCAGGTGCTTAGCCGTCTCCTACCAGAGCTTCCCTTACTCTGGCTACTGACCTCTTCTCCTCTTCTAGTGGCCTCTTTCTGGGAGCTTTTATAACCTGCCCAGGTTCTAGAGCTGGTCCTCATTCCAGCTCCTGGGCTGCGTCTACACTGGTAAATTAAGTCAACTTAAGCTTGCTTAAATGGACTTAATTTACCCTGTGTCTATACTACAGTTTCCTTAAGTCGACTTAAGCAGCTTGCTTAAGTCGACTTAAGGAAAATGAAGTTGACATAATTAAAATTAAGTCGACTTTATAAAACCTCCTTTCCACTAGACCTAAGGCTTAAGTGGACTCCCTAGAGTCGACTTAAGCCAGTGTAACTGTAGGGTAGCCCTAAGTCGACTTAGGGCTACCCCAGAGCTACACCAATGCCCTCCCTGTCGGGCGGGGGGGGCATAGGGGAGCACAGGGGGAGCCTGGCATGCCCCCCCACAGGGCAGGGCAGAGCCCTGCCCACCCTGCCCCTATGCCTTGCCTGGGTCCCTGTCCCCCTTTGCCCCATTGTACCTAGGTACAATGGGGAAAAGGCTGAGCCCCCTGGCATTGAGCAAGGGGTGCCCCCACTGCCCCCATGGACCTGCCCTAGGTCCCCCTAGCCCCCCAAAGTCGACCTAGAGCGTCCAGTGTGGATGCTCTAGGTCGACTTTGTAAGTTCCCCTTTAAGTCGACTTTAATTTTCAGTGTGGACACACTAAGTCGACTTAAATACACAAGTGTAGACATAGCCCTGGTGAGTTTGCTTAGCGGCTCCCCTTATCCTATAATTATGCTCAGTAGCAGGGGCTAGCTCCATCTGGCTGGCAGTATCCTGCTACAATCACCTTGTCCTGCAAGCTGTGAGGCTGTTACTATTTGGTAACCAGGGGGTCCCCCCATCCTATGGGAAGGTGTGACTGTGCCCGGCACCAACTGATTCTGGGGGACAAGTGATGAAGAGGAACAGGCATGGGGGTCATAGGGTCAAAACAAGGGAACTGGAAGGGTACATTGAACAGAAAACCCTGGACAGCACACACTGCTTCTTGAAAGCTGCTAAGGGGGCAGTGGACGTGGTCCAGAGGAACTCTGCTCAGGGGTTTGCACAGATAGAGGAATAGAAATAGGCCCCAGAGTCACCGAGCACTTTCCCAACCCCTCCCCTCCCTGGTGGTAGGAATGGCCACCTTGGCTGAGGTGAGGAGGAAGTTGATGAGAAGGTCCTGTGACTTTGTGGGGCCATGGATGGGATGTGTGTGGATCAGCAACTGCGGGTAGAAATGCAGACAGAATCTCAGGAGGCGGTTCTGGAGGAGCTGGAAGAAGGCCTGCAGCCTGGCACGCTCCAGGTAGGTGTGCACCAGGGTCTCCATTATGCCACAGAAGAGGCAGGGGTCGGGGAGAGGGGTGAGCCATGCCAGGTATAAGCCTGTGCTCACAGCTCCGTGAAGGTGACACTGTTACTGCTTGGGCATTGGAAATACCAAGAGACAACCATGCGCTGCAAGAAGTGGGATGGGTGTTTCAGGGCATTCTTAGGATTGATATTGGTTTCCATTTTCACAGTGGGATGCTACAGAGCGCTCTGCTTCTGAAGGTGCTGGTCTTTTAGATACAATGCAAAAGTCCTTAAAGATCTCAGGGCACTTTTTGCAAGAAACAGTGTGGTAATAATACTCATCTCTTGTATAGAACTTTTCAGCTACAGATATCAAATCACCTTATAGAGGAATGCAAATGTTATTATTCCCATTGTACGAAAAGGAAAACTCCTGCCAAGGGGAGGGGAAGTGTCCAGCCAAATGTCACACAGCAGATCAGTAGGAGAACAGGGAACAGAACTCAGGTATCTGATATGGGTATTTCCTTTCCGTCTACAAACGTGTCTGTATATCACATTGATACTTTATTCCTCACTGATGATCTCTAAACCTTTGGTAGCATTGTGGATGCTGTTGAAGTGGGGAGACCCCTGCAGGTGATGCAGTTTATAAAATGCTTTAAGCTTTGCGAAACCCAGGACTTATCTCAATATATCATATCCACACACACTTATATCTCCAATGATCGCATCTGTCCTGAGATTTTTTGAGATGTCCTCTTGAATTCTCTCTTCCTTTTGATCCCTAAATAACTGAGGCAGCAAAAAATGCTCGCTTTCACCTCACACTGGAAGATTGCACCTTACCCTTTCAGACACAGATCTGGCCGCACTGCATACATGTGTGACTCCCTGGTTGGTTTGTAACAACTCGTATCTAGGAGTGAAGCCCCTCTCACTGAAAAAGCTACAACTAATCTAAAACACATCAATCTACCTTGCTGGCAACTCAGGGCATTATGAACACATCACGCCGGTGTTCTGTTATCTGCACTGACTCCCTATTGAACAAAGATGCCAGTTCAAGATCTCTGTTCTGATTTTCAGAGCCCTTTCAGGGACTGATTATAACCATCTAAGACACACACTCTGCAACAATGAGCTCCCATGACAGTTACATTTCACTCATTCCATGAAGCTGCTGATCAAAAGAGAGATGTTTGAGCCTCTGGGAGACAGAACTTTCAACAGATCTGGACCAAGACTAACTTTCTGTTAGATGAAGTAAAACAGAGCATTAACCTCATCAAATTTAGAGCTAAATGCAAACCTCATCTCCTCTACCTAGCCTTCCTGCACTGGTACACAGGCAGGCTGCTGAGAAGCCAGGAGGGTCCCTGTTATTCTCAACCTACTTGCCCAGTGGACAGCAGAGGTGCTGGGGACATGGATAGGAAAAAGTTGGTCTCCCACTTTCACGCATTTCATTGTCTCTTTCCTATGGATCATAAGCCTAATATTTCTCTTTCTCTAGACGCAGTAGCAGCAGCAGCTAGCAGTGTAAATATACAGATATTAAAATTCCTCCTGACTAATTCTATGCTAATTGGCTAAAAATAAAATTACATGGCTAAGAAACAAACAATGCCTTTTCCAAAACATACCAGTACCTTTGTGCTGTCTGATTAGAAATCCCCAGGAGACTTGGGTTTCAAATGGGGTTAAAAGCTTTATGGTTTGTTTAACCAACACATATAAACCCAAAGGCTATTTTTGACCCAGAATGTATTCTTGGCATGCAAAGGGAACGCATCTGTAAACAGACGGTTACACTCTCTCCTCTGTGCTGCTGCCCAGTTGGTAAATGAACATCTTTTCTAAGCCATGTTGGAATGGCGTGGTTGAGAAAGCAGCTCTCTAATGGAAGTCATGTGAATGGTGTTTTTGAGTTGTGTGGGCAAAGACTAACACTGACATGGATTCAATAAATCATTCGGGAGCACACCATGCACCTCTCATGGCAATTGAATTACTAGAGCATTGCTGGGAAAAGAAGACGACAAGAACCATCAAACAATCTCCTAATTCCTCAATCTCTCTCTCTTTTTAATGGGAAATCAACACTTATGGTTACAGGCTGGGGCTTAAATAAATCTTAATCCTTCAATGGTGTATGACCAAATGTTGAGAACAGAATGGAAGGCTTGTGGGGAAGGTAAACCCAACCCGCTGTACTATAGTAAAAGATTTATAGGCCTGGATATTGCTTGTGGGTTTGGGTGATTGCTGAGGAATATTAGTGTAGAGATATGTTTCTAGGCCCCCTGCCCAGCTCCTTCAAACACACACTGGCAATCATGCTATGCCAGATTCTGCTTTCCATCACACTGATGTAAATCTAGAGTCACGTCACAAATCCAGCCTTCTTTTCTACCCTGCTCATTTTCTCTTGCCATTACCTTATCTCCTTAGTCTACCACTGTGTGCTATTTAGCACTGGCCATGTACATCCTTCCCAGAGCTTGAAAAGGGATTCCTCTTCATAGGAGGACTGGTAAGAAGGCTCTGGAAATTCAAGAGTCCCTGATTCAGTCAACCCACCAGACAAGTGCTGGATCCAGATCCTGAGTTCTTAGCTTATTCTATTCCATCAACCAGGCAATATAGAGCAAATAATAACCTGATTAGCTTACATCAAGGCAGTCGGTCTCAGGAGGAAAAGGCTATTTACCAGTCTCTGGATTCTGCAAGACCTGATGCAGAAGACTGAAAATTCTTAACAGTATTTGTTTTTGATGACATAGGACGCCAGGTGGTTTTGAGCCTGATCCAGAGCTCTTTGACAAAGGCCGTCTTTGACATCACCAGGGTTTGCATCAGGCCCTTGGTGCCGAGGAACCAATGTAAATTGCAAAGAAATAATTAACTGTTGGGATGACTGGCAATATACTCACGCTGGGACAAGACTGTCAGGCCTGGCTATAAACCTGCTGGGTTAAACTGTAATGTAATATGCAAAAGGTTATGGGTAATGGTCAGTTGTACTAAATCAAACAAAGGCTGGAGGGATTGGGGTGGAGGGAAAGCATCTCCCTGCAACATTATGTGGTGATGCTAAACCTCCCTGCTCCTTGAAACGTTTTGGGGTCTTCCTTTTGCAGGCAGGGAGAATGTCTATATTCATTCTTTAAAAAAACAACCATCATACTCCCTTGTGCTTTGTAGAGTCCCAGGCTACAGTTGCAGAGCTGTGGTCAGGATAAAAGCTGACAGACCAACCGTAAATCAGCCAGACCCGAGCTCCTTAACCTTTCATATTAACCTCTTGCATTGACTTGAGTTAGGTGCTCCGCTCCGCTGCTGTAAATCACCCCAAAGTGAATTTATGAGTTTCAGCACAATAAAGGGTTTTTTCTTTATTCCTCCCTACACCTCTTTTTCTTGGTGCACTTCAGAAACATCCAGGAAAGGCTAATGACTGGGATCTGTGAATATTACTAACCTGCGTTCCCAACCAAAGGGATATGGCAGGAAGAGGGTGTGTGTGTGTGTGTGTGTGTAGACGGTGGGGTGGGGTTGGGGGGGGATGTCTTAATTTTAGTCACTGGTGACATGATCAGAAAAGCCTGTTCTAAAGATCTCAAGAAACCATTAGGTGTCCCTTGGAACAGAGAGAGAAATAGAAAATCCACTTGAGGGTGAAAATAATAACCCATTTATAAATATATAACCCTCATCCCATTTTACCTGCACCCTCAAAACCACTTCTCCTCATAAAGAAGGGATTGTGGGCTGGTTTGTTCAACAGACACATTGCACTGCCTGGGCTTCCATTGACCCGATGGATTAAACCTACACAGATCATGGAGGCTCATGGTTGCCTCACATACACTAGTGTCAATCAGGAATAACTTAGCCACTGCCAGTGAGGTCAGACTTGTGCAAGAAGGACCAGGAGAGGAGACTCAGGCCATCAGTGCACACTGGTATCATCATTATTTATTAAGCAGTGCTGGTCATTATCTTCTTTTCCTTCCTACGTGTTTAACTCCAGGTTCAAATGTCCTACTCTTCGAGCCGCTGCTGCTGTTCTCATTTCCCCTTCAAGGAACCGCCAAGGGAACGTGTGGGAGACTTACGTCAGAAAGTTCAACTTTGGGGGGGGCGGGGGGGAGCCATAGGTAGCCCTAACCTCATCTGCAGAGTCACCTTGCCTGGTTGCATTTAATTACCAGATCTTTCTGTGCTTACAAACACATATTCCGCAGGCCCAGCAAAGGGCTTTTACCCGCCCCCACAAGATGCCTTAGAAGACCACATTCCAGACTGCATTTGTTCAGCAAGCTCTAAATTAAGATATTAATGTCACTAACTGGCCCACTAACACAAGCAGGGCCAAATTTGCAGGGCTTCATTGTTCCCAGGACAACAGCTGGGTGGGAGACAAGAACTGGCTCTTACAAGGTTTCATATAATAATGGAGCACCATTTAGTTTTCTGACTGGGACTTTAAAAAAGTGAGTTCCTCTCTGTTTGGAGTGGACACAGGAGATTCCATGGGGCACTTTTTGTAAGAGCTGGTGTTTGCCACAATGTCTTTGACCAAATCTTCCCCCTCCCACTATTGTATAAAATGTTGTCCCTTGGCTGCTGCTCTCCACCCCAGAGATGGCTGCATTTCAATGATCAGAACAATTTATGACACACTTTGGGATCCTTATACAATAATACAGCAGTTCTGCTACTGTGTCGGGACACAAAAGTGTGACATAAAGCGCCAGGAGGTGTGCCTTGGAAAATTGGCTGTTCAGCTTGGACTTTGGGGCTCCTGCCACCTGCCGCTCTATGCTTCCCTCAACATCCCACTCCTGCTGTACAACACAGGCAGCAGCCAGAGCCAGATGAGCAAAGGGACTTAGGGTCTGCAACCCAGAGATCCTAGGCTGTGTGGGGGTGGGGGAGGGGGGAGGCACCATCTGCCTCACAAAAATAAACTCAGCCCCATTGAGTCAGACCACCAGGGCACCACCCTGAGCAGGCTTGACTCTGCTCCCACCCAGACCCCAGAGTGCTGCATCTTCCAGAGCGCCGCAGCCTCCCAAGTGCTCCCAGCCCAAGTGCCACCATCACCGGCAGATTGTAGTGTGTCACGCAGAGGAACATCATCTGTCAGGTGTGTAGCAACAGAAAAAAGGTTGAGAACCACTGCAATAATGAATAGAGGGTTGAAAATTATGACTCACATCCTTATCCTGTAATCTACCAATCAATCAATCCATCGGTCTAGTTCCAAAGGAGTAGTTGTGCCAGTCTAGTTCAGCAAAACAGACAAGGAGTCCTGTGGCACTTTTAAAGACTAACAAATTTATCCCATGAGATTTCGTGGGAGAAAATCCCATCTTGTCGGACACTTGAAGATGGAGAACTTACAGAATGGGAGCAAAATAAACTCAGGGAAGTGTAAATCATAGGATCAGGTCAGACTGTTACAGCAAATCAAAGCAGTTGCTTAGATTCAAACAGTGGAGAACAGCATATTAGTGGGAGGAGGGGGAAAAGAAGGCAAAATCACCTGTTATAATAAGAAAACCAACCAAAAGCCCTATTTAACCCTAAGGCAATGGTGTCAAATCTGCATATGAATTGCAATATTGCAGTTTCTCTTTGAAGCTTTGATTTGTTCTATATTTGCCTAAGTATGGCTATTAACATATCATCAATGGAGAGAGCTGGGAGATTGAAGATTTCCCCTGTTGGTTCTCCATCTTCAAGCATCTGATGAAGTGGGATTTTCTCCCACGAAAGCTCATGCGATAAATAAATTTGTTAGTCTTTAAAAGGGCCACAAGTCTCCTTGTTTGCTCCATTGATCTAGGTATTTCTATAGTGCTCATCACTGAGGTGAGATGAAAACTAAGAAAGCGATTGTTGCTAAAAATGAACTCACTCATAAATCTGATCTGGATCTTTAACATGGAGCTGAATAACTCATGAGAGGTACTGAATGCAATCAATTTCCACTCAAGTGACTGGGGGGATTCAGGATGCTCAGTATATTGCATCACTGGGCTCTGTATGCTAGCAACTTCCGCTCTAGTTAAACATTTTAAATGCTTCTGGTACCATAACATCTAGGTTCCTGATTTGGATGACTGTGGTTCTTACACATATAGGTACAGTCACATAAGTCAGAGACAAAATATGTGAGCATAGGTTACTTGTATTAGCAAAGGGTTTGTAGAGTTGGTCTCTTTGTTCTAGACTAGCAGTGCAAGTAACGAAAACTGACAGGAGCAGGTGGGAGGTAGCGCCGGAGCTACACTCAAGATTTACTTAGATTGGAAGCTCTCTGAGTCAAGGATTGTGTCTTCCTCCAGCACACTGTGGACGCTATCTGAATGCTACTGTTAAAAAGGGAGAGGGGAATTACAGAAAACTCTCCTGTGAACTGGGAAGGGTTGCCGCTTTTCTCAGTCCATAAGGGACAATTTAATTTCAATCTGCAGTTAAAGAAATGGAAAACACAGTCTAGGATTTAATTAGAAAAGAAAAATTGTTCTGCTGTACCTAAGGGAGAATTAATCTCAGTGGCACTTAGAAAAACATGATCTTAAATTATAACTGTTAAGCTCTAACTCTGCCCCCCTTGCCCTTCGTTTTCCCTTTGGGATGATTGCTTTCTACCATTCATATCTACCAATACAGCCAATGTCCCCAAACCACAGTTACGTTACATCTGTTAAGGATAAAGAAGGTAAGACTCAAACCCAGGTCCAATTACCCAGCAAACCACAGTGCAAGATTTTAATCACCATCAAACAAACTTGCATGATGTTACCCTTTCTGGGCAAATGGCATATGGCGTTCCGTTTTTCTCCCCAACACCATCCTAGGCAAGCGGCTGGTCATGCCTGGCCCTGTCGATATGTATGACAATGTAGCAAGGCTGTATTTGGCTGCTCAGGACATCTAGCTGTCTTAGGATCTGTATTGTTCTAATTAGGAGTGCAATGCAACAGAGGTGAAAGAGAGCAAGGATCATACTAACTGGCAAAAAGGAGGAGGGAGTAGTTTTGTGTGCTCCCTTTTTTCTTTTGTATCTATCTTCTGCTGTATAAAGAATATTTGAGATGTTTTTTGTTAAAAAAATGTTCTGTTTCCTCTTCCTCCTCTGCCCACTGTTAGAAATACCAGGAAAAATGCCTGGACTTGCAATAGCTGATTTTGCAGAAGGACTTCTTGGATGTCTCAGTCATGCATACTGGGAGTTTTCTACCCAGCCTAGGGTTTTCTGTTGCACTCGTCACTGTAATAGCTAAGCTCTTTTTCAGTCCTTAGCTGAAGAGTCAGAGATGTAGAAATTTTATTGAAGACCACACTTCTGCCAGCTGATGGAGCCTCATTTGCCTCATGGGATTCTGTGGATCAGTGTGTAGGGTGAAGAGCAAAGATACTATGGTGAAGTGGGCCACAGAAGTACTGGGAGAGATAGACAGATAAATATAGACAGTTTCCAGGCCCCCAAAACATTTTAAATATGTGTTAGAGAAAAATCCTTTTCAGGTCACCTTTAAGAAAGAGTTACAGACTATATTACCCTGTAAGTCCCAGCTGAAGCATTAAGTGAGGAAGGACAGTCTCGGGTTTAAAGCACTGTAGTGGGACTTGGGAGCAAGGGTGAATCACAAGTCTCTGGGGCCCAATACTTGTATTTGCGCTCCGCCCCCCATTGATGGTGGTGGTAGTGGCAGACTTTGCGTGGTGGGGAGAGGGGATCTCTGGGCCCGTTTTCCGCTCTCCGCCACTGCTGTTTTGGAGTGACATGGGTAGATTCCCCTGGGCTACCTAGCATTGGGGCTGCCTGGTCCTTGCTCAGCCAAAATCCCCAGTGTGAGGCAGAATGGCCAGGAGGATGCTTATGCCCTCTGCAGAAGGAGTCCTTGACTGCTGGCTGGCCTGAACTGGGGCCACCAAGGATGTCAGCAGTGGAGGCTCCTCCTCCAAGGGCTTAGCCGGTGCCTGTCCCGCCCCCATCTGGTACATCACTGTTCTGGAGAGCTGAGTTCAGGTCTAAGCTTTGCCACAGATTTTCTATGTGACCACAGGCAAGTCACTTGATTTGCTGTTTCTCAATTCCCCATCTGAAAAAGGGTCTCACAGTAATACTTCCCTTCTCCAATCCCTCATTTGTCTTGCCCATTGCAGGCTTTTTTTGGGGCAGGGATGGTCTCTAACTATGCATGCCTACAGCATTTAGCAGAATTAGGCTCTTGGGACCTGTAAGCATTGCTGTAATATAAATAATAATAATAAAAGCCATTGGGAAGCAGTAGGCCTTGCCACTGGAAGTTTTCCCTGGCTGCTCAGAAGGATTCGAGCTCTCTCTCTTCTTTCAGCCAGTTTGGGCTGGCTGGAAAGGATATAAGACTGCAGCTCTATCCTGTCCCTATCAGCTCAGGGGATGTTTAGCACCTGGGATTTACTGAAAATAAACTCAGATCTCCTCTCTTTTTGTTCTACCTGAATATCCAACTTTCTCACAGTCCTCGCAGCATGTTTCTTTGTGACAAAGGCTCCACTTAAAAAAGATTTGGGGAGAATGAATTCATATTAGCGGAACAATACTCTATCAGTCTTTCAAATGCTCTCAGTTTGGCAGGATTACAGCATTTGGATTTAAATATTTAGTTGGCTGTAAAACAGCAATGACCCCCAGCATCCAAGAGCAGACAGGCACACTAGCGTCCCTTCCCCAGCACTGGGGAAAATGTCCCTAACATACAGACAAAAGACACAACACAGAACAGCCCTGACTCCACTGCCCAGATAATTCAAGAGGATATTTCAAGTTACAAGTTTGTTTACCTTATACAGAAGTTAATTGACTCCTTTTAATCTTACAGGGGAAACCACAAAGGAAATTTTGTTAGAGCAGGAGCAAACTGAAGCCTGTAAGTTACTCTGCAACTCTAGATATTCATTAAAACAATTCTGTTTGTCTTAATTTAAAGAAAACATTTAAAAATGCTTCCCCTGCTTATTATTAAGAATCCCTCTGTCCCTGGGCTAGGATGTAAAGTGCTTTTACATATAATTTCTTGCTAGCTGTTAACCTTGTGCAGTTTATAACCTGACTTTAGGGCATGGGTGTGTGTGTATTGTATGTATACATACCACCCCATAATATTTTTATACATAAAGTTCGTAGCAATGCAGTCTTTATAAATTGTCAGATATTCAGTCCAAAGATATTATAAATCATAATATCCTTAGGGATAATGAGGCTTGCTTTAAAGAAAGCTATTTAAATGTTAAAATCTAAGTATTGTAAATTCTAAAATGTAAACATTTTCATTTTTCAAATCTGGCACAATTATTAAGTGAAAAGGTTTAAAGAAAGTTTATTTTAAAAAAAGGTTTATTGAATTAGTATGCTACATTAGGAGAACAATGAGTACTATCTGTTTATGGAGAGGTATCAGAGCATAATAATAATAATAAGTAATAAAAATAAATGTGATATTTAAGAGAAAGCCAACTAAGAAGAAAGTAGGTGATTCTCTCCCCACCCCCCAAAAAAAAAAAAAAACCCCCAAAACCTCTAGATATTTAAAATTTCTAGCAGGTTTTAGACACCAAACCTTTCTTGTCTGTATTATTTTTTTAAGGATGAGAATTATTTCCTCCCTCTTTTCAAGAATTTAAATATTTTTCTGCAGAGAGCAGGTTAAATGTCATCCAGAGCAGGGCGGGAAAAAAACCCAACAAAAGAACAAAACAAAAACAAAACCAAAAAAAATAACCCCTCCCAAGAAGCAAACAAACAAGCAAAGAAAGCAAACATTGCAGAGCGGGAGAAAAGACTTACTGAGAACTCTGAAGAAAAGGACTGGTGAAACAAAAGTGATTTACCCTCGTATTGGGAGGAAAAACAATGGCTGATACAGATAAAAATCTGAAGGCAAATTCTCGGGGGCATTTTTATTTGTAAAGCTCACAAACGTTAATTTGAAAACCATATGGTTTTACAAAGGAAGATTTATATAAGATGTTCTTATATATTTTCCTTATTCTTACTGTAGAATCAAGACAAACCATGTGTCCAGGTATATATACAGTTGTGTATGGATTTTTCTCTCTCTATCTATATACAAATTTTCATTCAAACACATCCTCATATTAAAGAAAACAGATACTCTAGAAACAAAAATTGGTGTGCAGCAAAGAAATTTCACAATATGATTGTCTGGATATAATAAATCCATGACTGATTTTACACTGAACATGAATAATCTGAACACTGGTTGGAATTTTATGATTTAAGACATTTTATTTTAATTAAATATTAAAAACTCCACCTTCATAATTGTTAATAACAATAAATTAAGTAATCCTGCATTAAATACTTAAAGTATTGACTAGATTTCTATAATTTTTGCAGTTACATTTTTCAGAGGGAATGCAGAATGGGATGTTTTTTTAAATATTTAAAAGTAAATGCAAATGTTTGTCTTGATTATTTTTGAATGTTAAGTTTAAGAATCCCATTCTACAGCGATATAATAATAAAATTAACAACATTAAGCTAGCTATTGGTTTTTGTAGTGTTATCCCAGAAACAGCCTCTTATTCAAATAAAAAACTTTGAAGAAAGTTGTTAGAATTCCTATTTACATTATTACTGTATATTTTGTGTTTCTAATTTCTAAATATTATTATAATGTTTATAACCATGAATACCTTTTCCAAGCCATATGGCTAGAGGTACCAACAATGAACCCTAATAAAATAAAAATCAATTTGAAAAAGAAACTGGATGAGCAGTAAGATATTCCATTTCTCAGTTTAGGAATCAGGATATGATTGAATTAATATGGATGATATTTAATTAAAAGTAAATGATACTGGACTGTTGAACTGTTTAGAATGAAGAAAATAAAAAGAATTGGCATATATACATTTTATCTTTTCCAAAATATTATTCTGAGCTGTATATTTTGCACATTTTCTTCCTACCACAGAAGAGTATGTAGAATTACTTAAAAAAAAACAAACACTTTTTTTTCAAAAAAGAAGAAATAACCAAACCCAAATATTTCTGCAGGTTTGTGACTAAAATGAGATAGTTCACAGAAGGGGAGAGGAAGAAAGACAATGAACTGACAGAGGCTGAAAAGTGAAGTCAGGCGCTGGAAATACAAGTGTCCCTTTGCCTGATTCACATCCTTGTTAAAAGCAATGAAGGTTCCCAGCAAGGAAAGAAAAATGTAGACCCTACCTTTTCAGCTGAAAAGTAATGGGGGAACTTGTTCCAAAAGTGGATCTGACCTGCACTGCCTGTATGGTACTCTTTACTTTAAAATCTATACATTTCTAACCAAAACAGCTTGGAGCAATTCACATAAAACAGACCCAAATGTTGCCCATTCTGTGTAAAAGATCAGGTTTCTGTCTCAGCTCAGCCTGTGATATCGTTTTTTTTTTCTTTTTTAAAAGATATGTATTCTTATGTTTCCAATCCTCCAACACACTTTTTTCATCTTGGTAAAGTTCTCTTTTTCGGAGGGGGTGTGTGGGTAAGATTTCAGGCTTGTCAGGGCTCACTTTTTTCAGTACTGCTAAGCTTTCACTTGATCATTTTGAAGGCTTGAATGATTTGCTGTGGTCACCGGCTCTCTATTATTAATATTGTTGCAGATACATAAAGTTTACTACAAGCTGTAAATATGTCAGGTTTTGCCATGGGGTTTACTAATAAAGAAATCTTAGTGGGGGATTATTGATGGGGAAGATAATCTTTTCAATAAGGGTTCCTGCTTTTTTCCAGGGACAGCTCAGCTGAGAGGCATTCCACACTAAGGAAAATTCAGGCATTTGAATCGCTGAATCTTTTGCTCCAGGCTAGGCATAAAGAACATTGGGCATAATACTTTATTCTTGACTTTCTTCTGACTAAATGTGATCCTATCTTTCAGCATGATTTTAAATGCCCTATTAGTTTTATTAATACCTTTAGTATTATAGTTTAAAGAGATCTTAACCATAAGGAATTGATTGATTGCCATGTGATATTGCCAAGATATTCTATAGCTGTCCCCTTAGGTTACAATAATGGTAATGAAAACAGCTAATGGCTTTGTTTCTTTAAAATGCAAGGGACATCATGACGTTAATCAATTTTTTAAAGAAATTGTCTTAAGAGACCAAAGAAGATTTTTATTTCTTTTCCTCTGTCATTCCGCTAGGTCCTCCAAAAAAAAAATCTTTATTTTTGGGGAGGAGGGTCACGTCACAATAAGTAGTTGATCAATCATTCTTAATTCACTTTGGTATTCATTGTAATAACAATAAACATCCTGAGCTCATCTGGTGTTAATATGGCTGTCATATGGTTGCCCTGAAGAATTCTATGGTCATTTACCATTAATTAAGTGCATCATTATGAATTTTGTCTACAATAGAAAAAGAAAAGGCACATGAGGAGGCTTGACTGAAGGAGAGCTTGCCTAATTCCCTTACACATACCTGTGGAGAGGGGTTAGTAGTGAAGTATATCACTTGAGTCATTATTGCACTTACATGAGAAGTTTAAATTTCAGTGCCATCAAAAGAAAGACAGGAGGACACAATAACCTGCAAGAATGTTCAGATGGGGTTGGCTCTGGGTATATAAACTAATGTCAGAGACCCTGGAGAAAATGAGCTTTTGCCTACAGGAAGGTTTCATATGACTCAATGAGAAGTGTTTGTTTGTGGGGAGGTGGCAAAAGAAAAAAATGGAGGCAAGTGGGGATTTACCTTCTTTCCCAAGAGTTTATACTTTGAGGGCTGGGAAATAGGCTTTATCATGGAGAACATTTTAGAATCCTCAACTCCTCACTGTATCCTTGGAAAGGCTCCAAGCCTTCAGAGATGGGTGGTGGAGGCAGGGGGAAGTTGTGGAGGGAGAAGGGAAGCCAGCTGGAACTCTTTCTGTTATCCTCCCTGCTCCCATGAGGGACTCCAGGGGAAGTCAGTGTTGACTTATGTAGTTTCCTCCATGCCATAGGAATTCTTGGTAGATGCCTTGGTAAGGGCATAGATATAACAATGATTGGTTATAGAAAACAGTAAGATAGCTAGGAAAGTATCTAGGAACATTCCTCTTGGATGAACTGTGCTATTCAGGAGCTGGGGGAGATCTGTGTACCTGGGGTGAAGACCAGTGTGTGGATGCCCTTTGCCTCCTCAAGATCCCAGAGAAGATCCTGTGGGACTGGTACATTAAGGCACGGAATTTTAATTGGTTCCTTCTTCCGGGAGTTGGTGGGCAAACCCTGCCTCCCTATGGAGGAATGACTAGAACACTCTGCAAGTTGAAATTCTTGGAGGTTCCTCTCTGTGAGTCATTCCTGCATGAGAGGCAAATCAGACTGAGATAACTGTATTGTGGTGATGGGCAGGAAAAATGACCTCTGTGTAGAGTTTGTATGTCCATGTAGGTTTGCAATATCCTTCATAAGGCAAGGCATAATGCAAATGGATACTAGCATTTGTTAAGAGAACTGGACTGGAAAGTGCATAGCAGGTCTCTTGATATTGATATTAATTACTTTTACATCATCCAAACATGTGCCGGGCACTCAATACAACAAATAGACACTACCTGCCATAAGCTATGTCTACACTCGCAATTTAAGTCGACTTAAGGAGGCCTAAGTCGACTTAAATTAAGCCACGTCCACACTAGGCTTTCATTAAGTCGACTTAAGAAATTAAGTCGACTTAATGAAAGCTTAAGTTGACTTTGTTACTGTCACTTATTAAGTCGACTTAGCCCTTAAGTTGACTTAAGGACAGTGAGGACATGGACCAATGCCCATCTAGGATTGGGGAAATTGAATGGGGCTTGTTTATTTTAGCCTTATTTTTCCCCACTCAGGCAGGTGGCTAGGTTTAGATTTCAGGCTGGTGGCAGCTCTCAGACCAGTGATGTGAGACTACATGGGCTCTTTTGCTCCATTCAGAGACCTCTCCCTGTACGGGTCCCCTGGCACTGCATCCTGACTCAGAATGTTAATGAAGCCCTTAAAATAAATTCTTCCCTTCGAACATGCTCCTTGACATGGGGGAGGGGATCTCCTTTGATGTGAGCCCAGGAAAGCACCACAGTGGACTGAGGCAGGTACAGCATGGTGTAAACCATGGGAAGAAATGCTCTGATTTATTCCAACAGGCCCTGGCGACAACCCTTTCGTCCTTTCTTTACTTCTTCTGCCCCCTCTTCCTTTCTCGGCAGAATCCTTGCAGGCAGGGATTTAATGAAACTGACACACAGAGGCTGGCTCGTTAGCATGGCCTGTGCATTTCCAGTGATGGCCTTTAGTGCACTTGTAGCTCAAGTAGCGATTGCCTAGTGCCCCCATCAATTAGTGGAGGAGGATCTCCTGGCCTAAAAGGCTCTTAGGAATGTCAAGTCAGGCATATCAGTGGCATATGATGGGTCTCCTGCCCCCAAGGACCAATACTTACATTTGTGGACTCCTCAGACCTCATGCATCCCCGGGCAGGAGGGGTCCCTGACTCCCACCAGATGGCACTGTCTCCCAGCTGCCCCAGGAAGGAGGGGGGTCTACACTTGTGTTGGGGAGCAGTCCTTCTCCTGGGCTCCGGGGACTTTCTGGTGCTCATGGCAGTGGCAGAGCTTCTGCTCCTCCCCCGCTTATCTACCGCATGGTGTCTCTCTCACTCAGAGCTTCCCATGCCCCCTTTCCTCTGTGACTCAGGGATAGCCTGGCAGGCATCCCCAACCAGGCTGCCTCCTGTGGGCCTGGGCCCTCCTGCCCCAGCATCAGTATGCCACTGAAGCATATACATCTTTAGACTATCCTCAACTTTGATGGGGCCTCTCTGAGGTTGTAGGCCAGATTCTGGTCTCAGTTATAGTGGTGTACATGGATTTCAGTAAAGATTCACACTGACACGAGATCCATGTGTTTGTAGGGTGTTGATTGCAGTGTTGCTGTACCCATGTTGCAAATATTTGTTACTTTTATTTACTGAGGATCGAGTGCTCCCTCTCCGAAATGTAGAAAATACAGACCCTGGGAGTTGACTTTCTAAATCCCACATGCAACTCAGAAACTCAATAGAAGGTCTACTCTTAAACACATGAATGTCACATCAGAATCATTATCCACTTGCTATGTAAGTTTGACTAACACTGATAGGCTATGTCTACACTAGCAATTTAGGTCAACTTAAGAAGGCTTAACTTGACCTAAATTACTCCACGTCTACACCAGACTTTCATTATGTCGACTTAAGAAATTCCTTAAGTCG
>ML685785.1:10899921-10910247 GCA_007922175.1 Pelusios castaneus | reverse complement strand
CCCCCCCCCCCCCCCCGCCAGGGAGGGCATTGGTGTAGCCCTGAGGTAGCCCTAAATTGACTTAGGGCTACCCCACGTCTACACTGGCTTAAGTCGACTCTAGGGAGTCGACTTAAGCCTTAGGTCTAATAGGAAGGTGGTGTTATAAAGTCGACTTAATTTTAATTAAGTCCACTTAATTTTCCTTAAGTTGACTTAAGCAAGCTGCTTAAGTCGACTTAAGGAAAGTGTAGTGTAGACGCAGAGTAAATTAAGTCGACTTAAGCAAGCTTAAGTCGACTTAATTTACCAGTGTAGACGCAGCCATAGAGATTAGATAATGTTTGACAACCATGTGGGGGAATACTGGGATGAGAACTGCAATAGAAAGGCAAAATATTAAGGTCTGATTCTTACCTATAGACAGTAAGACCTTTTTACACAGGTCTGGCATTGTAATCTGCAGCCACTTCATTTTGTAGCTAGAGCATTTGTGTTAGTGGATCTTCATATTCCTCCAACTGGCTACTTCACAAGAAGTGATGTCCAGCAGCTTGGGGTGTTTCTCTGCATAACTGGCAACTTATCTCATTTTCTTTTTGCAATGATGCAGTTGTCCAATAAGAAAGGGGGAATTATTTAGTGAACTTCCAGTCACAATTGGGCATATTCTAGTGGATTTTAGTACTTACATAATGCTTTATAAACCTTCATTAGTTGCCAATCCTGTCCCTTTTTGAGGTGGGCAAACATTATTAGCCCCATTTCACAGATGGGGATGTAAAGGCAGAAAAGTGAAACGACTTCTTCAAGGCCACAGAGGAAGCCAGTGTCTGAGCCATGATTAGAATGCAGGAATATCTATCTCCCAGTTCTGCTTTTAGACCCTTAGCCTATAGTATCTTTTGTGCTATTTAGCTGCTGCTTCTCGTGGCTAGAGGCCACAGCAGCTACTCAGCACTGGAGCTAGCTCAGCTTCAGACAGCCTAGTGGAAGCAGCTTGAAGTGTCTTGAGTGCCATTAGTGATCTACTTATTTAATGTATTTCCAGTGGCATTTCAATAGCAACTGCTTTTGACAGACCTGAATTTGGTCTGCAGTGTTGCATTATGGGATGACCTTTCAGCTTTAATTAAACCCAGCTACGGACCTCTCTGAGTCTAACACTAGGAAATGTTTGGAATGGGGATTCTTGGGGAAGACTCTATGACAAAGGTTCAGATATTATCCAAAAAAACTTGGCACCCAGCAGATACCACTGACATACCTAAATAAGTCATCAGATTTTCAAAAGATCTGCATCATTTGAGAACAATGAGTGTGGCTGAGTGTTGAGCCTTTGTGAAATCTGGCCACTTCTTCAGAATCCCTTATTTAAGCTGGTGAAAGCTGAGTTCTTTTGAAAATCTAGCCCAATGTGTCCAATTCACCTTCCAGAAGCAGAGCAGAGGGAAACAGCATACAACTCCCCAAAATAGGGTGTGGCAACACCACATGGGCACATCTCTCATGAAGTCATTGTCCTGAAAACTATTGCAAATACATTGTGAAGGAGGATGCCTTGTGGGCCTGAACTCACCACGAGTCTCGATAAAGGGGCCAACCTTTGACGAAAACAGCTCATTATCAAAAGTGGGAAAAAAACATGTTGGATGTTGTTTACCACTGAGATCACACTAGTGCATCTTCCAACTGCCTGAGGCTACTGGGGAAGAGAGACAACACATCAGTTAAAAAATTTCCATCCTTGAAGTGGCAAGTTCTCTCTCTTTTATTTGTTTTTAAGATGTTTTGTCTGTTGAAAACAATTCTTTGCAAATCCTGCATGGTTCAGAGCTCTGGGTCAGCTCCAAAGTTTGAAGTTGCTTCTGAAGAGGTCCCCTCTAGCTTGGTTTACCTTTCAGTCCTGTTCATGACTTCAGTTTCCCTGTGTTCGTTGGCTCTGCAGCTGCAGCCTATAAGCAAAGTAAGTGGATGTAATGACTCTCGTAAAGTAAGGGGATAATTCCACATTTCAGCCTCATTGACATTATGGTTTAGCTCCAGAAAAACAGGGCAATAGAGATCTCTACGATGTTATACTTTGCATCTGCTTTTCACAGCATCTGACAGTGATGCACCTCAAGTCTTCAGAATCCTAGGAAAAGGGAGAGAAATTCAAACACGTGCAGCCTGGAGAAATTCAAGGACGTAGGTGAAAATCCCAGGAAATTCTCTTTATCTCATTTAGCTGAATCATAATGGATGGTGTAGGTTATATGTTGTGTGAGAGTTGATTAGGAAACAGAAATAAGTGGCAAGGTAGTATAAACTTTACCAATTTAGATTTTGACAGGAGTGGAAATGGAATGTAACTGACACACTAAGGACCAGATTCTGATCTCACTCCGACCAGTGTATACCTGGAGCAAAGCTAATGAATTCTGTGGATTTATATCAGTGTTACTGAGCTCAGAATTTGGATCCAAGTGCCTTCTTCAAGCTCACCAGGAGATACAGTGGTGGCACAAGTCACTGGCAGCTACAAAGATATGGATGGTCTGCCCTGGTCTGGAGCTTCAGTTCACAAGAACTTCCAAAGTTCAGATGATTAAGCGCAGCTTTAGAAACCCCTTTGGGTTAGAAATCAGATTAGGAATGCTGCAAAAACAGGTTCTTCTCTGGTGACAGATGTGCTCCTTCCATTTCTGGATAGGCTGGTCATTCAAGATAGCCTTTCTCATGGCATTTCTGCAGCCATTCTGTTTCCAGGAAGAACTAGGAAGACCAGAGACTAACAAAAATTAGCTGGATATCTTATTGGATCCCAGAAATGGTTCTTTTTAGGTTTGGATACAGTTAATTCATTTTATTCCAACCTGCATTTCTTATTATTTAGTATTTCTCCCGAGGTTCTAGGCAGGACTGAGGCCTTTCTGTGTAAGTGCTGTACAAACCCATAGGAAGACATGATTCTTACCCTGAAGAATTCACAGTGTAAGCTGGTGGCATTTGTTTAAAAAAAACAAAAAACCAACAACCCAACAATAATTTGCCACTAATTTATAAAATCCATCTTCTTTCCATCAGAAAAGGAGAGAGTTTAAATTTTTTTTGTCCCTATAGTCGGTAAATAAATTCCAGGGAAAAGCCAGCATGATGATTAGTGACAATCTTTATAGAAAATTAGAGATGGAATGAAGCTAGAATCTTGAATCCTTGAACAGGCACAATAGGTATATCTAAATAAATAAAATCCAGCCCCTTTAACATTTAAATTGTCTGAGCCAAACTCACCCCTATTCGTTTGGGTCTAGTTTGGAGTCAAAACTGTAAGAAGAACCACGTTGTGACTGCGGCTCTAAATAATGGAAATTTCATTCCAATAAATGGCAACAATGGCAGAAATCTTGCAAAAATCAGCTGATCTCATGAGACTTCAGTGCTAAACCCAAATCTTAGCTCTGGTTTTACCTTGAATCCATACGCCAACTCTTAGCCTAAACTGGATCTAAAACCCTAACTTTCAAAAGCATTAATCCTATTAATTCAAAGCAATTATGGCGCATGATTAAAAAAAAAAGTATAACGAGAATAAGTAAAAAAAGCAAGGAGTGGGAAAAAACTAGCGTGGTTTTGTCTACACAGGGCCTGTCAGAATTATTTTACTCCTGCTTCATAAAAGAAAAGAAGAATGAGGAGGGAACCTACTATCTTCCAGTTTGCAACTACTGTATTTCTGCTCATAAAGCAGAAAGTGGCGCGATGGACAATATGGTTCTAATATGCAACAGTGGAGCCAAAAAGGGATTTTTCCTTTCCTTTGCCCCCCCCACCCCCTTTTTTTTATAAAAGGAGTTAACTTAATTTCAAGAGCTTGTGTGTTTTTCATTAGCAATGCAGCTTTTTGAAATCTGTCAGAAGAATGCCAGCAGAAACTGAAATTGATATAAAAGGGTTTGACTCAAATCACTCTCTGCACCCTGCTACCTTGCTTCAGCTTGATTGCTTAGAGGGGGGAATGGGAGGGGAATGAAAAGGAGACACAGACCAGTTCTCTTCTCTCCATTCTTCATTCTTTCTTGGTAGGAGGAACTTGGGCATGATTAGGCTTTAGAGCTGGGAAGTATACAGTGTCCCTTTTCTGTTTTTTGATTAAGAGTGTTCCAGACAGGGCCACTCCAAGTAATGGTAGTACAGCACACAGGAAAACAAATAAGGTTATGCAGCCTGGGGTAAACAGTGACATGATCTCCAAACTTGAACCTGTCAGATCAATGCTGCTCTGAGTGAAGCTCTTGCCTTTCACCAAGTACTCCATTTTTATTAGATTTTTTTGGCCAGAAATTGATTACCTGGTGTGCTATGTGGGATCAGCCTGGAGTGCATATATATCCTCTTCAACTGAGCCATATAAACTGTCACAGATATAAGCTAACAATGTGGGGTGGAGGGCTGGAAGGGATGCTACAAATGTAAAATTTATAGGAGAAATTCTGACCCCATGAATCTCCATATACACTGGAAATAGCTCCATAGACTTCCATGAAGTTACAGATAGTATAAATGTATAAGTGAAAGAAGGATCTAGACCATATGTTTTATTTTAAAAAAAGCATCAATAAGTTCTTTATCTTTGTTATGCATGACATGTTAGAATGAAAGAACTTCAGAGATTTTTAAAATATTTTTTTCTGTCCAACACTGGTATTTTTCTTTATTTTTTGTATTATATGGTACTTGGGTCAATCAGTTTCACATCCTGGGTTGGCTTCTGAATATATTCACACCTATGTAAACTGGGTGTAACTCTACTGAAGTCAATGGAATTTCATTGGTATAAATGTGGTGAGAATGACTGGAGCCCTGCAAATCCACACATATCTGCATTATATCTGCGGATATCCACATCTGCAGGTGTGATGTGGATATCCGTGGACCATTTCTTGTGGATGCAGATCGGAAGCAGATCCACATATTTGTATCAGTGCAATACTCTACAAATGAGTAGAGCCCTGCAAATACATGGATATCCACATTATATCTGCATCCACAGAGACAATGGGGATATCCACAGATCATTTCTTGCATATCAGATGCAGATCCACATATTTGTATCCACAAAGGGCTCTAAGAATGATTTCCTTTTCCTAGCAAGAATCTTTCCAGTTCCCATATACTATCCTAGTGCTGCTATGTTGGGTTCAGGTAAAAAAAAGAAACATTATTTTTAATTTAATTAAAGTCCTCCTCCACCTTAATTAAATAATAAATTTGGCCCTAATGCTAATCAATAATATTTTTAGCAAACCTAGTCAATGCATGGTTTGGGCCAGGGAACTGGAGATATTCATTATTACTAGTTATTAGAAGCTGTAGGGAAGCAAAATCTGTGTGTGTGAATGAGCAAGTACTTGTACAGATTATTTGTAATCTGAGAATATGGGCTGCTACAGAGTAGAGAAAAGCCACATCAGAAATCTGTTGATACAAGGGATGTTAATACTATACGTCCAGAAATATTCTTGTCTCCTTACAAAGGAATCAGTTGCAGTTTTTTGAAAAGAAGGACATTCTTTGGAATCGTTACTTTTTCCTCTTTTTCCTCAGTCCCTCAAAGACTCTTCTTCCACCCAATTCACACACCCAGAAAGGGCTGAATGCAGTACTATGTTCACAGCAAACACACAGAACAGTTAGATAAAAACAAAGTACTTTTTCTAGAAAGTTGCACTGGAGCTCTACTTTATTTCTTAGCATTCAGAATAACACACAAAAATCCCAAACCAGAGAGAAACAAAACAGGCTGCTCCCTAAAGACATAGAAGCACAACTCAACCTACTTTACTCTAAGCTTGTCCTCTGCAAATCAACTGCTGAAAGATCCAAATCAGATATGAACATAAGAGCAGCCATACTGGGTCAGATCAATGGTCCACCTAGCTCACTATCTTATGTTTTGACTGTGGCCAGTGCCAAATGTTTCAGAGGAAATGAACAAAATAGGACAATTTATCATGGGATCCATCCACTCTAGTACAGTGGTGCCTGTAGTAGTCACAGATTTAGGGACATCTAGAGCATAAGGTACATCCATGACCTTCTTGGCTAATAGCCATTGACGGATCAATCCTCCATGAATTTAATTAATTTGTTTATTGGACCCAGTTATATTTTTGGCCTTCTCAATATGCCCCGGCAAACAAAAATACTTCTTAATGTTTGTTTTTAACCTGCTGCCTATTAATTCCATAGGGTGACCCCAAGTTCTTGTGTTATGTGGAGGGGTAAACAACACATCCTTATTCACTTCTCTGCACCATTCATGATTTTATAGACCTTTATCATATCTCTTCCAGTCATCTCTTTTCCAGCATGAACAGTCCAAATCTTTTAAATCTCTCCTCATATGGAAACTGTTCCATATCCCTAATAATTTTTGTTGCCTTTCTCTGTACTTTTTCCAATTCTAGTATTTATTTTTGAGGTGGGGCCACCAGAACTGCACACAGTATTCAAAGTGTGGGTGTGCCATGGATTTATATAGTGGCATTATGATATTTTCTGTCTTATTGTCTATCCCGTTCCTAACATTCTGTTAGCTTTTTTGACTGCTGCTGCACATTGAGTAGATGTTTTCAGAGAACTATCCACAATGACTCCAGGATCTCATTAGTAACAACTAATTAAGTTGGACTTTGCAAAGAGAATTAAAGCCAATAGTAAAAGGTTCTATAGCCATATAAATAGGAAGACATCAAACAAAGAAGTGGGGCTGCTAAGCACTGAGGATGGGGTGAAAGTTAAGGATAGTCTAAGCATGGCCCAATATCTAAACGAATATGTTGCTTCCATTTTTAATGAGGCTAATGAGTTCAGGGATAATGGCAAGGTGGCTAATGGGAATGAGGATATAGACATAGAAATTACCACATCCAAGGAAGAAGCCAAACTTGAACAGCTTAATTGGACTAAAGTGGGAAGAGGGGAAGGAACCAGGTAATCTCCACCCAAGAATATTAAAGGAACTGACACATGAAATTGCAAGCCCATTAGCAACAACTGTTAATAAATCTGTAAACTCAGGGGTTGTACTGTATGACTGGAGAATTGCTAACTTAATTCCTCTTTTAAGGAAAGGGGAAAAAGTAATCTTGGTAATTACAGGCCTGTTCGTTGACTTGGGTAGTGTGCAAGGTCTTGGAAAATTTTTTGAAATAGAAAGTAGTTAAGGACATTGAGGTTAACAGTAATTGGGACAAAATACAACATGGTTTTACGAAAGCTAGAGCATGACAACCCAGCCTGATCTCCTTCTTTGAGAAGATAACAGATTTCTCAGACAAAGGGAATGCATTGGATCTAATTTACCTAGATTTCAGTAAGGCATTTGATAGGATTCCACATGGGGAATTATTAGTTGAATTGGAAAAAATGGGGATTAATATTAAAATTGAAAGGTTGAAAAAGAACTGGTTAAAGGAAAGACTACAAAGGCTCATACTAACAGGTGAACTGTCAGGCTGGAGGGAGGTTACTAGTGGAGTCCCTTAGGGATTGGTTTTGGGACCGATATTATTTAATCTTTTTATTACTGACTTTGTCACAAAAAGTGGGAGTGTGCTAATAAAGTTTGCAGGTGACAGCATGTTGGGAGGCATTGCTAATATAGAGAAGGATTGGGATATCGTATAAGAAGATCTGGATAACTGTAAACTGGAGTGATAGATAAATGAAATTTAGTAGATAAATAGATAGATAAATGAAATTTAGTAGTGTAAAATGCAAGATCACAAATTTAGGGACTAATAACAAGAACTTTTGCGATAAGCTGGGGATGCATCAGCTGGAAGTGAGAGAGGAAAAGAAGGAGCTCAGAGTATTGGTTGATCACAGGATGACTATGAGCAGCCAAAGTGATGTGTCCATGAAAAAAGCCAATGCCATCCTAGGATACATCAGGAGAGGTATTTCCAGGAGAGATACTGAGACGTTAGTAACATTATACAAAGCCCTGATGAGACTTCATCTAGAATACTGTGTAAAGTTCTGGTCCCCCATGGTTAAGAAAGATGAATCTGAACTGGAACAGGTACAGAGAATGGCTATTAGGGATGATCTGTGGAATGGAAAACCTTCCTTATGAGAGGAGACTCAAAGAGCTTGGCTTTTTAGCCAAACCAAAGGAAGGCTGAGGGGAGATATGATTTCTCTCTATAAATACAGCAGAGGGATAAATACCTGGGAAGAAAGGAATTATATAAATTCAGTGCCAATGTGGACACAAGAACTAATGGTTATTAACTGACCATAAAGAAGTTTAGACTTGAAATTAGATGAAGATTTCTAACTGTCAAAGGAGAGAAGCTCTGGAACAATCTTCCAAGCAGAGCAGTGGGTGCAACAAATCTACCTAGCTTCAAGACCGGGCTTTATTCATTTATGGAGGGGACGATATGATGGGACAGCACAATTTGGCAATTAATTGATCTTTGACTACTTGCTGTTAATATGCCCAATGGACTGTAATAGGATATTAGATGGGGTGGGTTCTGAATTGCTACAGAAAATACTTTCTGGATAGCTGGCTGGTGAGTCTTGCCCATATGCTCGGAGCTAGCTGATCATCATATATGGGATCAGGAAAGAATTTCCAGCCAGGGCAGATTAGCAGACATCCTGGGAGGTTTTCATCTTCCTCTGTAGCATGGGGGCTGGGTCTATTTAATTAAATAGACTGGTGGCCTGTCAGGGTTGTAAAAATTATATTTGTGGCCCTCAAGCCAAAAAGTTTTTTTAAAAAATTTAAAGGTTTTTTTTTGGTTGGGTTTTTTTTGTTTGTTTTGTTTTATTTTTTTTAAAAAGGCTGGTTGCCCATGAACAGGTCCCAAGCCCGGAGAGGAGGTGAGCGGCCACAGCCCAGCTCCCAGCTACAAGCTGGGACTGGACAGGAGGTGGGTGGCAGCAACCCTGTAGTGCCCAAAACTGCGTGCGGGCTAATTTTATTACCATCAGAGCAACCAGGGTAACAAAATCTGCTTGCACATGGTTTTGGGCACGGCCTCAGCCTGTCTCCCAGCCAGTGGCAGGGGAGCATGGGCCACTTTAAAATGCCCGATGGGCTGCTTTTGGCCCACAGGGCAGGGATTGGGAACCCCTGATTTAAATCATTATTTGAGGACTTCAGTAACTCAGTCATAGGTGAGGGGTGTGGCCGGGGCCACCTGGGATAACCTCCTGAATATGCAAAAATCAGGGCAAGCTGCAAAACTGAGAGCCAAACTTTCCCAAAAAATGCTGACGGGTGGTATTTAAACCAGGCTCCCAATCAGCCACACCTCATGCTTCTGATTCCCCACATTGGTTAACATGAAGCATATCCCAATAGTAACCGCCCCCTTTATTGCACTCCAGCTCTTCTGGCTCCCAATTAGTAGCATGGTCTCTTAAAGAAATTGGTTCTCCTGACCCCAAAGGGCCAGCCACGTTATACAGAACAATACAGATTTGGATCTTACCCAAAATACCACACTGATAGCCAATCAATTAGTAACTACAAATAAAGGTTTAATATAAAATGAAAAGAAGCAAAATATGAGAGATGTTAAAGGATCAAAGTGAATCACAAACATACAAATGATTTAGAGTCCATGGAAAGTAGTTTGCAGGCTTGTTCTTCTGGAGTTTGCAGGCTTGTTCCTCTGGAAGACACCCAGCTCCTGGGTGGGTCTCAGTCCTTTGTTCAGTCACAGAGCAATAGATCCAGAGATGGGTATTGGCTGTAGTGTAAACTGGAGACAGAAGAATGAAGACAAGATGGAGTTGGGGCTGCTGCCTTTTATCACCTCTGTCCTTCTTCATGCTGTGTGGAGTTCTTTCTAATCAAATTGGAGTAGAGTCATACTGGCAAGTCCTAGTTGCTCAACAGGTTTCTCCCTGGGTCCATTGCACCTGAGAGCTTCCTTAATGGGCCATTAAGGAGATAATGGCTTTAGATATCCAATCTCGGGAGTTTCCCAGAGTCACACATGTTGAAATACAGATATAACAAACATATTCCTAACTTCTAATACAGATGCAATTCCTACACATAAACCATATAATAATTCCCAGCAAATTACAACCTTTCTATTGGTGTTGAACATGGCATAGCTCCTATGGATTATTGCAGTTATGAAATATTAATATGAAATAATATCATAAATGGTCTCCTAAATCTGGACAGTGTCATAGGGTCTATTACATTGTGCAGGAAGTCAGGCTAGTTGATAATCAAGTTCCCTTCAGACCGTAAAGTCTATGGCTATGTCTACACTTAGGGATTTAGGTCGACTTTACTAAGTCGACTTTAAGTTGACCTTATTAAGT
>ML685785.1:10869507-10897946 GCA_007922175.1 Pelusios castaneus | reverse complement strand
CTGAGCTAGGGGGCTGCAGGGCTTCGGGTGGCGGCAGGAGCTGTGGTGGCACCGCCGCCACCCAAAGCCCTGCAGCTGGACTAGGGGGGTGGCCGGTTCGGGCCAGCCGGCCAATCCCCCAGCCGCCGAACCTAGCAGTTTTAATATGTCAATTTCACTGCTCAGCTAGAGCAGTGAAATTGACGAATTTGACAGCTCCAATGTCCCAGAGTGGCCCAGTTTGGCACTCTGGGACATTTCTGGAGGCTGTCAACAGTGCAAAAAGCATCCACACAGGCTGTACCATTGAACAACTGTTCCGTGGTAAGCCTTACCACCCTCGTTTGGGGTGGTTTACCTGTTGCATGGCAAGAGGGCTGGTGCTGCACAACAAGAAGCTTTGTGTGTGGATGCTTTGATTGTTATCGCGCGGTAAGGAGCCTTACTGCGCGATAACTTTGTAGTGTGTACAAGGCCTAAGTCAACTTAGAGAGTCTACACTGGACTCTCTAAGTCAACCAGTTAGGTCAAGGGGGAGGCAAGGCTCCTTTGGAGCCTCGGCTCCCCAGGCTAGGAGGGCTTGTCCTCAGGAGAGCCAGCCCCACAGTCTACCATGCTGAGAGTCAGATTAACATAGTAGAGGTCAGATAAGGGAAGAAAATGAGGCCTTCAATGAAAGTACATATTTAATTTGGATCCCACCATGGTACATGGATGCTGCCTCTGGCAATGACTGCTACCACAGATGAGCTCCTCTCTAGGGCTATGTCTACACTTGTAAAGTTAAATTGACTTTGTTAAGTTGACTTGACAAGGTCGACTTTAAGTCGACTTAAGTCGACCTAACAGTAGACATAGCCATCCACACTGGCTTTAAGTCAATTTAATAAGTCGACTTTAGGCTTAAGTTGACCTTCAGAGGTGGTGTTATTAAGTCTACTTAAGTTGTTATTAAGTTGGCTTAAGGAAGGGCTTAAGTCAACTTAATAAAAGCCCAGTGTGGACGTGGCTTTGTGTAGGTCAATTTAAGCGTCCTTAAGTCAACCTAAGTTGCCAGTGTAGATGCACCCTAGGTGACCTGAATGTAGCATGCATGTAGCGTCAGTCAATGTCTCTTGGAGAAAAAGGAAAAGGAGCATTCTGCAAAATAAAGAATTAAAACAAAAACTCTCAAGCTCACCTGCTCCCATACATGATGTCCTGTTATTCCAGGAATTTATCACAAGACCTTATAGGATTTAGATACCTACAACCTGATTCTCTTTCTCACTTTCTTTATGTGTTTTAGGAGCAGCAAGAGAATTGGGTTTTTTTTTTTTTTTAAATTTTTAGTCCTAAAATTAATGGTCACAAGTGGCAATAGAAGAATTTTCCTCAGAATGAGAATAGTTCTCAGACAACAAGACAAGATAATGTAGATAGCTCTGCCCTTGCCCTTCTAAATCTTAGACAGAAATTTGTGCCTTAATCAAATTCTGTTTCACTGTGCTCTGCTGTGTTTGAATGCTCCAGAATTGTAGACCCAACCATTTTCATTTAGGAAAAATCATTTGAGATGGCTTGTTGTTTTATCTGAACCCTGTTAGTCATGAAGGACAGGCTGTCTGCTATGCAGAGATCCTTGTGCCTGTTAAGAACAAAGCAGCCCTTCTCTCCAGAGGACAAAAAGAAACAGTTACTCAAAATTCTGCACTAAACTTGTGTAGCAAAACGGGGAAAAACCTAAACTCATGGTGAGTAGATAAAATGCTTGAGATGCATGAGGAAATGAGTGTGAAAACTGTGTAAGAAAAACAGTGGCAACGTTCTGGATTCAGAAAGCTTGTCCAAACTTCCTAGGTGAAAGGCCTCTTGTAGCTGAAGTGTCCCCTCCTTCTAGAGTTAAAAATGGCCCCCAGAACCATTCAAATGCAGACAGTAACTTGTACAGTTGGCCCCAGCTGAGGGTTGCCATATTCATTCCTTTCCCTGTCCCATTACCAACCCTGTTATTGGCTAAGCAAAATGAGTCTTCACAAATTCTTCAGCATAATGGACAGAGGTAGAGTTGAGTAGAAGACAGTTTTTCCATCCTGCAAAAATGTTTGAGAGATCAAAAAATGTTCCCACTCTCAATCAAGATGAAAAGTAAATGTCTTGAAAATCTTGATAAATTGAAAATTGGGGACAAAAATTTGGTTGGGGTCAGCTGAAACTGTTTCCATTTAATTTTTTTTAGTCTAATGGAGAGACAGGAGCAGCACGGAAAAGCTTTTATCCTGCAGGGGTTTGGGTCTGCCCAGCGTGGATGGATGGATGATAGTAGTGCCAAGGAGGCCTCCATCCTGCATAGAACTGAGTGCACGTATAGGATTGGAAAGTACCTGCTGGAATTTACCTGAATGTGGGATTTTCCCCACGCTCCGTATTCTTTTCTGTAAGCTAAGGGATGCCCATCAAGTGCTCTGCAACTGTGCATCTCCTGCATGGGCACACCAGCCCATGCAGTATCTCATTATCATGGTGAAGTGAATCCTGGCCCATTGCCATAAAGTCATCAGCAAGGTCCAAGATTAAAACAGACTCCAGCTCAACTTCCTTTGGTGATCACATGCGGCCACTTAATGACCACATTAATTCAATATAGGAGCAGAACCATGGTTTGGGAGTTGAGGGTGCTCCAGTGGTTTTGATTATTTTTGAACTTCCCCTCTCATAATTGATAATTACACAGACTGGAAGTATCTCTTCCTCGCAATGCACTGGAAAAGAAAAAGATAAATAAACTATTTTTTATGGTTTGTTTTAGTTGCTGCTGGCATCTTGAGGGCTTGAGAGGGGGGAAGAAAACATGGAGCAGAACAGACCAGCTTTCAGGGAATAGCTGACCTTTCAGACCCCCTGAGCATCCAGAATCCTTGGCAGTGTCATACCAGCTGTGGAACCAGGAACTTCTTTTCACATCACTGCTGAAAGGTCTTAATTAGTTAATTTCTCAAGCCATGTGGGCCTCAAGTGGTCTAGTTTCACCTTTAGCCCTGGATCAGCTCACCCAATTTAGTGGTTCAAGGTTCAATCCTATGTCAGGGCAAAGAAGTTCCTGAGAAGACACTTACTATTTCACTTCATTGTATCCGTATGAATTTTGCCATATGATGCTGTTTCTGAATTCCTTCTTTGCTTTATGTTTCCAGGGGATCAGCAGTCAGACATGTGCCTAATTATCCCTGCTCAAAGAGGACTACAATAGCCAGCAAGTAGTTTGCACCTAACTTGCTTCTCTTTCTCCATCTACAGATCAGCCAGGAGCAGAATACACCTTCCCATAAAAGGCAGAATGCTTTTTAAAAAAATGTTATGTGCTCATCATCCTCCACTGCAGGAGAAGCAGATAGTAAAGGATAATGATACCATTTGCTTCTTTATGCCTTTGCTGGTGGGCCAAAGCTGGAGATGTGCACCAAGGTTCCTAAAGTAATTTAGACTCAATGCTTGTGTGAATTCTTCTACTTCATAAAGTTCTCAGATAATACAGCAATGGATGTAGTATAAAACATAGGTACCATCATAGGGTGCATCTACACTGGCAACTTAGGTCAACTTAAGGATGCTTAAATCGACCTACACAAAGCCGCGTCCACACTGGGCTTTTATTAAGTCGACTTAAGCACTTCCTTAAGTTGACTTAATATCAGCTTAAGTCAACTTAATAACACCACCTCTGAAGGTCGACTTAAGCCTTAAATTGACTTCTTAAGTTGACTTAAAGCCAGTGTGGATGGGGAATAGCGCTAAGTCGACCTTATTAAGTCAACTTTAAAGCCAGTATGGATGGCTATGTCTACTGTTAATTCAACTTAACAAGGTCAACTTAAGTTGACTTAAAGTGTAGCCACTCCATTAAGTTGACTTGACAGAGTCGACTTAACTTTACAAGTGTAAACATAGCCATAGAGAATTCACTTCACATACCTCCTGACATGCAGCTGTTTCTGGAATGGGAACATGGCAGTTATTTATCTTTGGCCAGCAATGCTACATACAAGTTTAGGAGACAAAGAAAAGATGAAACTGAGGCTATGGGGAGGAGTTAGAGAAGAAAGATACAAGCAAAATGAGAGAGTGAGTCTCCCCTGACTGATGTGGAGGGGTGGACTTCTCTTCCTGGATTCAGACAACGTTAGTGGTGGTGGTGATGAAACAGGGCTGCAGGTTCTGTCTCAGTACTGGCTCTTTAGAAAGCCTGCAGTAGGATCCTGATCTCCAAAGAGATGTAGGTGCCAACTCCCATTGATTGTAATGGAAGTTAGGGCGAGTTTATACTGATGGCGGCAAAGTCGCTGCAGTCAGCGCAGCACAATCTTCAGTTTTCGATTGAGGCGCCTGTGTAGACGCACTCAATCGAAAACCGAACCGGAGCTGTAATACCAGCTCTATAACAGCACTAACACTACACCGACCAGATGCCACTTCCGGTCAGCTTAGTGTTAGTGTGTAGTGAGGGTTTAAGAAGTTGGCGGGAGATACGCAAGGTATTTTACGTACTTTGCATATCTTTTGTTGACTGCTGCTGAAAACAGTGGCTAGTGTAGACTAGGTCTTAGTCAGATTTAGATTCTTGGAGCATCTGTGCTCAGCAGGCTGCAGCAGGTGCTGAAGGAGCCTCTTTCTCTTTCTTCTGTGTGCTCTGTAGGAAAATCTCATGGGGGCGGGGGATAGAGGAAAGGGACTATACAGTGCATCCCACATGTGGTCCTCAAAGCATGATGGGGGACATAAAAAGTTCTGATTGCAGCAGCTGCCATGGCAGTAGGAGTGCACTCATGCCATGGCAACCACCTGACTGAACAGCAGATAGCTCAGTCCCAGTCTCAGAGAAGGCAGAAATTAACAAATAAAACTGGCCACAGAATTCCAGAGTGGGCTTGTGAAAGAGTTTTCTGTTATCTCCCTCCCCAAAAATGTTGTAAATAACTGAGATCCCATCATCATGCAGGGGCTGGAATTCAGGGGTTGAGGAAGAGATCAGACTGAGACACACCTTAAACTGACTCACTTTACATATAAAGAGTGTGTGTGTGTGTGTGTGTGTGTGTGTATGTGTGTGTGTGTGATCATTACACTCTGCAGCCTCTTGCTCTTTCCAGTCTTCATGGCAGATCATGAAAGCTACATTCAGACGTGACATACAATATGGTACAAATTAGATTTTCTTATGCTCACACTCCTTGGGCCAACTTCATAGGTGATGTGGAAAAGGGAATGCCAGTTACAAACTGGTGAGTGGGTGTGAATCTAAAGAAATCTAGATCAGGCCATGTCCATTCTACCACTTATGTGGACTAAATTTACATAGCTCAGAGGTGTGAAAAAAACACTCCCCTCAGCGATGTAAGTTTTTCCAGTGTAAGTGGCAACACGCACAACTCTATGTTGGCAGGTAACATTCTCCTATTGCTATAGGGGTGTGGATCTTTCACATGCTTGAGCAACATAGTTATGCTGATATAGATCGGACTAAGAGATTCAGTTATGTGACAGAAGAGTTGAAGGTACTAGAAAAAAGTGGAAATCACATCAATTTAGTCTCATTCTAGGTTGAAATAGATTGCATTTAGTCTAATCTGAATTAGGTCCAAAAAGTGAAATTGTCCTTGTTTGTCTGGAAAAAAACCCAAAACCCAAAACCAACCAACCAAACAAATAACCACCAAACAACGAAACAAAAACCATCACTTTTAAAATATTCTTTCCATTATTATAATGTATTATGTTATTAGTAAGATAGTTAAGGGTATTTATGTAGAAATAACATCCAATTTGACTTTCATACTCATGCAACACAGAATAAAGTCCATGATTTTCATTTGCTGCTATAAACTTTGTTAATGTAGAGTTAAGGTTTAAGCAGTACCTTGTAGCTTTTCAGACTGTTGAATGTGTATTTACCCATCTGAAAACCAGGAAAAAGAATGTATTAAAGTGTCATAGCAATTTTATGGTAGGGCAGTAGCACTACTTCATGTTCTTACAGAGAGAACCATAGGGCTGGAAGGGCCCTCAAGAAGTCATGAAGTCCTGCTGAGGCAGGTATAAGTAAACCTAGAACACTTCTGACCCCAACATTTCCTTTTAAATAGAGGTGAAAAACTTGTAAAAAATTGTCTGTTGGGTTAGAGATGTCATTTGAAAATGGTTAGTATAGTTTGTGCTCTACCTCATTTCTCTAAGCAGTGGAGGAAAAGTATCATTTGAAGTTTACTATTACAATTTTTTAAAAGGGCCATGTGACTTACATTTTCCTAGGGGGTATGTCTACACTAGCAATTTAGGTCGACTTAAGGACCCCAACCCTTAAGTCGACCTAAATTACTCCATGTCTACACCTGACTTTCATTAAGTCGACTTAAGAAATTCCTTAAGTCGACTTAATGAAAGCTTAAGTCAACTTAATAACAACCTTCCATTAGGTCAACTTAAGCCTTAAGTCAACTCCTTAAGTTGACTTAAGGACGGTGTGGATGGGGAGTAACCCTTAAGTTGATTTTAAGGCCAGTTAAGTCGACTTAACTAAGTGGACTAAGTCGACTTAACTTTAGGTCGACTTAGTCCACTTTCTTAAGTTGACTTAATAAGGTCAACTTTAGGTCAACTTAAAGTCGACTTTATTAAGTCGACTTAACAAAGTTGACTTAACTTTTTCTAGTGTAGACATACCCCTAGTGTCTGACATTTCCTTTTTTAATCCAAACTGTAGCACTTTGAGGATGGGACAATGATAGATATAAATCTTTGGTCTGCATAGCCTGTATAGACTATTAGAAGAAGTTGTGTTTGTTTTTCATGATAAATAAGTTATTGTTCTGACTGATAATAGATAGCACTGCATTAATCAGTGTTGACCTTACACCAGTCCTTAGAATGGGACCCTTGATTAGGAATATACATTCTGAAGCTCAACAACTCCTTTGATTATACAGTATTGACATTGATGAGAGTTGCAGCTACTTGTTTTTGTTTGAGCATATGCACTCCCATTGTGCTTGAAATAAATAGATGCATGTGGTATGGTTGTATTATCCCAAGGCTACTGCTTGTTAGAGTCTTCCATCTTCTGTCTACTGATAACATGCTTTTTTCCTTGATAATTGAGGAAATTCTGAGTATGCATGTGCACTTTAGAATATTTTAAGATATTGGGGCTTAAACCAGAAACTTTGCTCTCAGGATAAAACTTCCAGAAAGAGCTCTTGCAGAATGCAGGCAGAATTATTGAAACGTAGGGCTGGCAGAGACCTTATGAAGTCCAGCTGAGGCAGGTCCAAGCAAACCTGACAGGGATTTTCTAATCTGTTCTCAAAGGGCTTTAATGATGGGGATTCCATACCTCCCTTGGAAGCCTACTGCAGAGTCTAATTAACCTTCTAGTTTTAGAAAGCTTTTCCTAACTTCTAACTCCCTTGCTGGAGACTAGAGCAACTAATGTGCATAATAGCTTTCCTTATAAAGCTGCCCTATCTCAGGCATGAACTCACTGCATCTAGACAGGGTGTTGCATTTATAATCAAAGCCCATTACCCTGAGCTAGCCGTTTAGCTACAAAGGCTCTGCTTTGCAACAGCATCACAGTTTTGCTACGTTTGCAGCAATTACTTCCACCAACTCATCAGCTTGGCTCAAGACGCCTTATAGATCCAACTCTTTCCCCGGAATAACTTTTCTCAGAGGGCACTGAGTGAGATAAATCTTGTGCCACTAGTGAGATAAATCTTGAATGAGTAATATCAGTTTGGGGATGATCAGAGCCAAAAACTGAGCCAGAAGAATGCACAAAAGCCCCCTCAATAGAGGTACAGAATTTTGATATCACATAATTTTTTCAGGGGTATATATCTCAGAAACCCCATGCTCTAGCAGTGCCAAATTTGGACTACTAATCTTACCCTGGATCTCTATGAGGCATAGCAATTTTCAAAGCAAAGCTCTTGGTGTGCCTGGCTACTGCACTCTGGGGGCTCCATTAGCTCCCAGGATAGAACTTGCAATGCCCATCCTCTTTCATCAGCAGACATCCCCAACTGAGCTAGAGTGCTCCTTTTTATACTGAATCTCCCGTTGGAGCATGCCCAGCAGTGGCAAAGGGGTGTGGCTTTCCCTGCCTAGAATATGGAGTTAGTTTCTTCTTATCCAGTGCATGTCTGGTACGCCCTATGACATATGCCCATTATGTATGCTCTGTGCAACGGTGCAAATGATTAAACTAATTATACAGAATTATATTGGATAATCAAGTCCAGTACAATTTGAAAACTGGAAGAAAATTTACTTGAGGAAAGCCAATATTGTAAGATTATGTCATAAACTCTTCGCAGGGAACACACTTTCCTCTTTTTAAAAAGACTGTCTAATTTCTGGGGTTATAATGTTATTTATTCATAATAATTAATAAGAATTGCTCATATGCAGTAAAGCACAAGAAAAACATTATTCCATGATATTTCTAAAGCATATGAATGTTGTGCTAAGTTATCCCTCTATAGGTATATATTCTTGTGACCCTCACCAGTCAATCGAAACACCAACTCTGCTAATTTTATGTTATTACTTCATTCTATCAGCTTTGGAGAAGTGGCATTTCCTTCAAGTGACTTGGTTTAAACAGCCTAGTTAGATCACATGGCATCTTCAGACTCTAAACACATCTGCAGACAATTGCAGCAAAAATCTATTGAATTTTTCTATGTCATGCATGTAATGCTTCTATTGAGTCATGATTTGACAGGGTTAGTTGAGTTATTGTCAGGACTTTAATTTACATGGCTTCACTGCCCTCCTTTTCTGTGATATGCAGTGAGAATTCCCAGTGTAAAGTAACAAACTGAGGACTTGGTCACACTGAGGCCAATGGGAGGTTTGCTGTTGTCTTCAGTGGAATTAGGATTTGATGTTTATGGCTTTAGCATCCATTTTGAAAGAAATACCTTGCCTGACACAGGCATAGTTGAAACCATGTTCTAGTATTCAAGATTTCAACCCTGGCTACTCCGACCTAGAGACAGGTCACAGATTCAGATCCCACACCAAATGCCTGACTTCCCCCTGCCATGAACCTTAAGGCTTCATTGGCTATGTCTACACTTGCTAAAATTAGTTCGAATTAGTTAGTTCGAACTAACTAATTCGAACTAATTTTAGTTAGTTCGAATTAGCTTAATTCGAACTAGAAAATGTTAGTTCGAACTAAGCAAGTGCCACTCATGGCACTTGCTTAGTTTGAATTAGCGATCCCCATTCATTTCAATGGCCGGTTAGTTCGAACTAAGAAATTAGTTCGAATTAACACGGCCACATTGGCTAATTCGAACTAGTTAGTTCGAATTACAGCCTTACTTGTGAAGACCTATTCGAACTTATTAGTTCAAATTAAGTCTCCTTAATTTGAACTAACTTGCCAGTGTAGACGTAGCCATTGAGGCCTGTGCAAAGTAAGTGTAAAATGCTACTATTCTGGTTTGGCAATGTTTACATTCGTGTTGCACTTTCTTTGCACAGGTATAAATGGCTCCACAGGGGGCAAGGCTGGAGAGAGTTAGGCCCCAGGATTTCCACAACCACAATGATAATGTGGTCCCGGGCAGGATGCAGCACTCAATGTGCGGAGCTCTGCTGAAAATTGGTCCACTTATTCTGGTGTCTAAATAGGAACTAAACATTTTTTTGAAAATCTGGCCCTGGTTTTCAGTGCTGATTCCTTTTGAATATTTGGGCGACTAATGGCACAGCACTTAGAACTTGACTGTAGTTTAGAGAGGGACATTACTATTCAAGATGTTTCAAGGGCTTTTAAATAAAGGGGTTCTCAATCAGGCTCTTGCCACATCCTACAAATCTCATTCTTTGTGCTACATTGTATTCAAGAAAGGATTTTTCAGTAGTAGCTGAGGTGGTCTCATAAATCCTATCTTGTTTTTTCTCTTTCCTGGTGCGTTGCTTTCCCTCCCATCCTGTCCCTCATTAAGGGACTGCCAATATCTGTGCCCGCCTCTACTCCCTTTTACAAGCTGAGGGGTGTGCTTTCTGAACTATTGCTTTAAGAAACTTGCAAAAACCTCCAGAATAATGAGAATATCAAACTCTTTACTCAAAGTGCTTTACAAATATTAATTAATCTTCACAGTATCCTTGGTCGGTGGGTCAATATCATTATCCCTGTTTTACAAATGAGGAAACTTAGTTGTTGAGGACATGAAGGCTCAGATTCTTGAACATACTTAGATGCTTAACTTTTGTTCAAATCACTGGGGGTCAATAGACACTGAGGTTTAGTACAGAAGTGACTTCCCCAAAGTTATGTCAAGGATCATTCTATGTTAGAGCTGGGAACAGAGACAAAGAGTTCCTGGGTAGAACATGAACCTATTTCTTGGTTTTGTTATTTCCTGATCATATTGTTCTTTAGACCTCAATTTTCCATCAACCCTGTTGGGAAATGCAAGTAGTCCAGAAAGCTTCTTTCAGGGCTTCTTGGGGTGCCTCAGTGTGTTGAATGCCCTGAGAAGAAGATTTTCTTTGGGGTCTCCACATAAAGCTTATTCTTCTTTGATTTTTGCCTGTCATGCAACCTCAGCCTGCTAAAGACAATAGTGGCTTTGTTACTCATTAAAGGGCTTTAATTGACTGAAAGAAATATTCAAGCTCTTCCTTAAGAAGCTTATAATTTAATAGGTGAAATGTCAGAGAAAATCAATGCAAGCCTGTTTCCTCTCTGCTTCATTATGCACTCCATTAAATAGCTTTTATGTTCTGTTTATAGGTTGGTTATGTGTTTTTTTCCCTTTTCTTTTCATTTTTCTTTTCTTAGTTTTATAAAAGAAACATTTTTAAATTTATGATGTAGGGAGAGCTGGGCTGAGAACCAGAATTCTGAGAAATTCATTTGGTGTCCCCTGGCAAAAGAGGGGATCCATGAGACCACAAACACCAAGATGTCCTTAGTAAAAGACTCAATGGTGGCACACTGCCGAGGGGAAGAGAGTAGAAGAATCAAATACATTCCTGGCAATTTACTGATTGCAATTCTTCTGAGGTATAAAATGTCCTTAAATTGCTGTGTACCCCCTACAGAGACCTGATCACTCAACCTGGAAGGAGAAACCACAAGCAACTTGTTAACTTTTCTTTTTCTCCCTGCAAAGAGCAAGAGAGAATGCCTTTTCCAGTTCATAAACAATCTGGTTGACTGGAGGGATGATCTCATCCGGATGCAGCAAGTTTTATAGATGTGTAAATAAGAAAGATTATGCAAAGGAAAGTATTACACTTTAGGCACTGATTAAACATAATGCCACCTTGCTCTGTCCTCCCACAACCTTGTGCAACATGTTCAGAATTGTTACAGAGCTACTAGAAATCTCAGCCTTCAGTGGGATCCAGGAGAAAAATGTGGTGGTACAGTCACAGTTTGGAGATCAGCAGGACTATAACAAGCGATATGATATTTTTTTCTTGAACAAGAGTGGGAATGGTCTACAGCTAAAACCATGGAACTAGAGTCAGGTTTCCAGAGTTCTTTCCCTTGCATTTGCATAGAGTTGTGTGGGCAGGTTATTTCTCTTCTCTATGATCTCTATTTCAAAATAGTGAATACCATATCTTAGGGTCCAAACTGAGTGGGCTTGTTTGCCTGGCTTCAGTCCTAACTTGTCCCTTTACCAGGATGACCAGCTGAGCCCTCTCTGATGGACTGCAACCCACACTTCCTAGCAGGAACCCCCACAGTCTCTCTGCTGAGAGCATTCTTGCTAGGGAAGCATCCATCCCCCTGAAGCCCTTAGCCTTTTCCAGGTCTTCAGTATGGAGTTGGCAGCAGGTAAGCCCCATCACTGTTCCTTTGCCTTCAGACCTCTCCAGCCCTCAGCCTCAGGTCTACAGTTTGGAAGTCAGTAGACAATTCCCTCTGCTGCTCTTCTGCCAACAGCCTTCTCCTAGGAATTAACTACAGCTTCTTTCAAGGACCTTCCCAGTCTCCAGGGTTCTTGCAGCTCTCATCTGTCAATCTCTTATTCCCTCGAAACTCTCACCTTCCCCTTTTCTGTACTGACTGTTTTCTGATTGACTCTTCCCCCTGTGACCTAAGTGCTTTCTTTTGAGTTTAATAGGGATTAGCTGACAAGTCACTTGTGAACTGATCTCTTCCTTCTAAAAGGGCCAATGTCACTCTGTGATGTGATCAAGTTACGTATTATTATACAACTAATTGTGAATGATTTTTGTGCTGATTTTCTTTTCCAAAAAACATTATAGAATTATTTTCATTCAATAGTTTTGTTCTATTTTTTTTTTAGAAAATAATTGAGGGAAAATTTCCAATCACGATCAAATTTTCATTTAATATCAATTTCAAAGTTGTTTGGAGTCACTGAATATATTATTTTTAGTTCGTTTTCAAGAACTAAAACAATTTCACCTTGATCAACCAGTCCTTCAGTCCTCATATAGATTGTGCCAATCACAATGCTTCTTCCATTCATTTCTTATCCTGGCCTTCCTTCTCAAGGGTGGCCATGCCTTTTCACAACAAAATATTCCCATCTCTTTGGAGGTTGACCAAGTGGTCATTTCAGTTCCCGTGTCACTCGGTGACAATGCAATCCGTTAATTGTCAGTGACTCTATTTAGATGTCCAGCCCATTACATTTTATTGTACCTGCTTTCAACAATGATGTCCTGCACTCCACTATGTAGTCTGATCATCTCTTTGGGGGTTTGGTCACGGATTGAAATCGCCAGAATGCTTCTCTCCATTCTCTTCTCAGTGGCAGGCAGTTGTTGCTCCTCTATCTTCATCAGCACCCATGTTTCTTTGCCATACAACATTGCCAGCAGTACTGTTGTGTTAATGAGCTTTGTACATGTTGCCTTATTGATTTTTCCTTGGAGGACATGCTTGATAGAATTAAAAGTACATCAACCAATTTTTTTTCTTCACAACTATTTGCCTTCCTGATCACAGCACATATTAATTTCTTCACTCAAGTAGATGTATTGTTCAACTTCTATTTGTTCTTCCTTAACTATTATTTGGGCTTTTGGTAGGGCATCAGACCACATACATTTTGTTTTGGAGTGGTTCATTTTCAGTCTGACTTGATTGCTTATCATGTTGAGTTCTCATAGCATTTTCTGTAGTTTGATAGTGTTTCTGGCAATCAACACGATATCATCCACAAATCTGAGATGATATAATTGCTCTCTATTGACATTAACTACTTCATTACTATTTTGAGACAAGGTGTCAAGAGTTTCAGTAAAACCGTGTCTCCTGGGTCTACATATTTTTTGATTGGAATGTGGAGGGCAGTAACTGATTTATATTGGTAGAGCAGTCAGAGTTTGCTTCTTTTAGTAATTTGATGTAATTTGTGTCAATGCTCTGCGAGAGCTTTCAGCACTGCATTGATCTCAACACTGTTAAATGCCTTTTCATAGCTGACAAAGGCAAAGCATAAAGGAAATTTGTATTCCTTTGAGCATTCCAATAGCTGATTGATAGTGAAAACCGGATTATCACAGGGGCTATAGGAGCTCAGTCTCAGACCCTGGCCTAAAGAGGGGCCCCAGGCTCTAGTTCCTAAACCCCCTATCTGATCTGCATTCCCTCACTCCACTCAACACAGGCAGGGCTTGGGGGACTGCTCAGAACGCTCCTGCCCTGCCCCTGGGTTGGCTGGTCCACCCTTGGGGATGGGGCAGAGCGGTGCAATGCCTGTTTGCTCCACTCAGGGGGTAGAGCCAGCTGGCATACAGTGTGGCCTCCACTCCAGTGCAGCCTTCCAGGGCGCATAGCCCTGGTGGCCCCACCCCCAGGAGAAGGTTGGCCAGAGCAGGGCTGGGGTGGGAGTGCCCTCTAGCCCCAGACCCCACCCCAGCAATGGTCTGCCCGCAGGCTGCAATGCAGGGGGGAGATGAGGACTCTGTATGGGGGGCAGTCTGAGGTCCCCAGGCCAGCTAATTTGTCTTTGGTGAAAACACGGTTCATTGTGCTGACATTCCTGTGAAAACCTGCATGCTTCCTCTGCTGCTGCTCATCCAAACCCAGTGAGAGTTGGTTTGCTATTATTTTAGTGAATAACTTGTAAACATGTGAGAGCAGGCACATTGGATGATAGTTCTTCAGATCTTCATGGTCGCACTTCTTGTGCAGCAAAACGGTGTTAGATGCCTTCCAGAGTCTAGATGGTATCTTTTGTATTTCCAAGTAGTGACTACATTTTTGAGCAAGGATTTCCCAGAGGTCTTGGCCTCCAGCTCTTATCATTTTGGTTATCAACTGTCTTTTCCTGGAGCTTTTCCTTCCTTCATTTGGTAACCTTGCATGTTAAATTTCATTGATGAGGTCCAGGAATATGCACTCATTGGTCTTTTGAAGTGTTGGTAATGGAACATTTATTTGGGATGCGAATAGTTTGGTGTAAAAATTTTTACAGACTGATTCCATCGCTGTTCTATCTATTAGTGCTTTTCCACCCTTGTTCCTCAGTGCTGTAATTGTTGATCTGTACAGAGTCAATTCCAGTTTGCTTTTTTTTCAGCCATCTTTAAGAGCCATTCATTTTGATACTTCTCAAAGTCCTCCTTTAGTCTTCTTGAGAATACTGTTTGCCTATGCCATAGCTTCCAATTCACTTTTCGTCTTCCTTCCCTCTTCCAGCCTTGGGTTGAAGCCTTCCATTGCAACCATAAATGTGGATTTTTGAGCAAGGGTTTCCTCAAACTACTAATAGAATTATTCCACATCATCATGTTCATTTGTGCTTGTGGGAGCATGGCTCTGGATAATCTTGAGGATGCTGTTCTCATTCAACTGAGGTATAGCACTTCACTGTGTGATTACGTAAACTTGCAGGAGATAATTTTTGAAGACATTCCTTGTTGATGATCAAACTGACTCTTCCAATGGTCTTCTCTCCTTTTCCCAACATGATGGTGTGTCTGTCACTCCACTTCTCTTCCATCTCCTTTTTTCACCATGTTTTGCAGAGATTAAGAACATTGTAAACTATCCTTGCCTTCTCCCTTAGATGTTGATAAAGTTATCCATCGTCAGTGTCCTACAGTTGTAAGTACACATTGTAAAGGCAGTCCTTTTTCTTCCTGGTGGCCTCTAGCCCCTGAAATTCTTAGAAACCTTTTGTTGAGCAAACTTCAGACCACCACCATAGAAAGTGTTGTTTTAGCCATTTCTTCTACCACCTGCTGCCTATGCTGTCAGTGGCATATTTATTTCCTCTGCTTAGCTGGCACCTTGAAATTGGGTGCCAGCTAAATTGAAACAATTTCAAAATTTCATGTTACTGCTTTGTCGTCTTTTCCCTTTTGCTGAATGCAGAACAATGAATAATGTCTATTTTTCCCCACTCTAACTTTGTCTTTCTGTAACTTTTCAAAAGTTTTAGAATTTTGAAAAACAGAAAAAGGGAGAAGGGGGTGCAGAAAAAAAGGAAAGGGTGATAGAAACGATACCAGCCCTTGGACATATTTCATTTTATTGCTCCATTATGGGGAAAAAAGAGGGAGGGGTGACAGAGAGTCATAAAAAGAGAAAAAGGAGAGAAAATTGAATTTGACTTTCCCTGTTTTTGAAAACTAAACCAAAATGAACATTTCAATTCAAAATAAAAAGTTTCTTTTTGCTTCTAAATTCCCCCTCAATTTTTGGAGGGCGGGGGGCATTGAATTGTGTTTTCAATGCAACTCCATTTCCCCCCACTTTTTTTTCAACCAATCCTAATTAGTATCATTCACTCAATCGTTCACACAGAGAATTTTGAGAAAGAGGTGTTCTAAGCCATTTGCTATGTGCTCTGACTATTTGGGTCATATGGTTGGATGGATAAGGCACATGATATTGTTTGAACTCCCTAACTGAAAAGCTGAAGGTTTTAAAATGGGAGAATAATGGATTGGTATGAAAAGACTGGAGGAAATAATTCTTCCCAAAAGGGGTGGGGAGGATGAGACAAAGAGTATGTGATTGAATAAATCTTTTTCATCTCTAATTTCTAAGCTACAGAAAAGTTAGCCCCACATCAATCTAAGTATGACTTAATTAATCCCTAATAATGCCATGACTTAATCATGGGACTGCTACAAAACAGTAGGCACAGTCTGGAGACCCCAGATGGGACGGTCTGCATGCTCATAAGGGCATTGGAATGTGAGACTCCTGATCCAGGATGCAAGATCCAGAATACCAGGATCCCAATCAGGAATGCAAGAAAAACTCCAGGTCCCAAAAACTGGGATCAGAAACTCCTTAGTTCATACACATAAGGCTTAGCTGAAGAAACACAAAAAACTTGAAAGGAAAAATAATTGAATGCACACCCGTTCCACTTCACTCCCAAACCCTACCTCATGAAGAAAACCCTTTTATAACCTATGGAGCCTGAAACTGAATTCACATGAAATGAATTAGAGATAACAGCAATCTCCTGATTAAATTTACTAAAAAAAAAACCAACAAAAAAAACCACCCATAAAAATCCCCACATGGAATGCCTTGATTTGTGTAATAAGCAAGCCCTGAGAAGCCCTTTGATATTAACGCTCAAAGCATCATTCTTCATAGGCCATTGCTGTTCCTCAGCTCTAGCAATGTTCCCTCATCTCCTACCAGGGGTGTCTGGACTCAGCACAGTCATGCTTTTCTATGGGCAGTAGGTTTCATTCTGCACCATGTTGCTTGATTTCTTTGACACTGAAGGGGAATTACAGCTCCATCTTCTGATAATCAAAGCTGTCCAAGGCAGGACGGTTGCCTATAAGTACATTTTCTAGTCTTTTGTCCAATATGATTTTAAACCATTCAAGCAATGGGGCTTCTACCATTGCTCCTGTGGCACTATTTTAGTTTCTGATACATTTGACTGTCAGAGTGTTTTCCACAGCTTCCTATAATTACAATTATTATACAATAACAATACACTTTCTGTATTGTTTCCCACCTTCCTGTGCACCAGGAAGTATGTTTTCTGTAATGTATTCACAGTAAACTAATTTAAAAGGTGCAGTAAATAGGTAGGAGTGGTTGGAGTGTGACCATTTAGCATAAAATTTAGCACAGACCCTCTGTTTCTGATGGGGCCATTCCAGTTTGGGATTTTCTGTGACAATTAGAGGTGGAAAGTGTTGTCTCATAATTAAAGCCTGTTCCGCTGTCCTGCAGAGAGAATGCTCCCTCCCCATCCATCACAGATTTTCCTTGGGATAAGAGGAAGAATGGGGATAGGATTTCTGTGCCTACATCTCCTGGACCTTTGTTGAATCTTTCTGATAGTCAAGAAGGCACCTAATGTTTCACAAAACAAAACAATATAACCTCCCGCTGCCCACAAGAAAAAATGTAACCTCTGCCCATTTGTAGAACAGAATCTTTCTCAAAGTTCTGAAGTCTTCATTTATGTTTGAACTTGACCTTATGTATGTCCTTGAACAGCTCCAAAAATACTACAATGGAAGGTGATCCAGGGTTGCAGACTGATGAAGCTTGGATAGGAATTAATATTTGGAGTGATGTGTGTCTAGAATGAGACCAAATTGTCAGTCCCCAACTCTCCTCGAGGTTCATCTATAACTACAGGTCATTGTACCTTTGTACATAAGTTCTCTAGGACTGAATGACTTGCCCAGCAAAGCCATCCTAAGGAACTATGGATTAGGGGTGGCTGGAAAACAAGACCTCTGTTTTGCAAAATATTTCAAGGTTTCAATATCTGCTTTTGTTCAGCATTGGAACAGAAGCTAGATCTTTAGCATATTTTCAGGAAAAATCCAACCCAAAATAGCCAGCTTCCTGGGGTTGAGTTATTTACCTGGGAGAGATGGAGACCTACCTTCAAGTCCTGATACCCATGATCCAAGTGAGTGCCTAAAGACTGGGTAATGGAGCCATCCTTTGGCCCTCATCCAGTAACATTTATATATAATGGAACAATTTCTATTGAAGAGACTGAGAAGCAGATCAACTTCCTGGGTGCATTGCTCTCTCTCTCTCTCTCTCTCTCTCTCTCTCTCTCTCTCTCTCTTTCTGGTTTTGACCAGAAATTCCAACCTGGACCTGAGAAATGGTATTGACAAATTTGCATTTTCTGATGAAAATCCTTTTTGTTGAAAAATTTCCAACCAGCTCAACTGTTACATTGCCAAAGTTAGTGTCACTGTATCTGTTACTAGGGATTTTATTCATGTAACAACCTGAATAGCTTAAAAAGACCCCAAAACTAATTTTAAAGGGATTATGGTGAACCTCTTGTAAACTGTATTCAATAAAAAGAGGACTTAGAACAGGGACTGTAATGGGTCTGAGTGACTGTGCTGGGGAAACAGATAATTTCCTGATAGTTAACAGCTAATTTTTCTAACAACCAAAATGCAGGGATCATGCATACAAGGTTTCTAATAGACACTTGTGAAAATGGAGAGAGGGACTGATGGATACCAGGTGGCCAACCTTTATTTCCTATTATTGAAGACTCTGTTCAGCTAAGCAGGCTCTAAACATCAGTGGCAACCTGAATCTGTATGGGAGTGTATGGGAGGTTTGTATCCACATATTGGGCATATCTGCACACAACAACAAAAAGAACTTATCAATAAATTGAGTGGTTTGCTCTATCACCATTAGTAACAACAACATGAATGTTTAGCCCTGGAGCTGATTCCAGAATATTACTCTGCAGTCATAAGGGCACCACCATCTCTTAATGCCGTGTATACTTAATTCTTTTGTTACTGCTCTGCATTTTACTCACTGTGCTGCTTCTCCCACTGAAGCCAATGCACTGTTAGGGCCTAATTGATATGCTCAGTAGCAGTAATGGCTTGGCCTGTAAAACTCACTGCTGCGGGACATTAATGAAGCAAATAATTTAGTAAGATATATTGTTATATCCTTTTGTACTGCCAACCTATCTATATTGTAATAAGATGACTTTGCTGTGTCTTTTTTCTTGTGAGTTCCAGACACTGCTGCACCTTATAACATTTAGTATAATTATAATTATTACTTATAATTACAGATGGTTGAGATTTTTTCTGCAAAAGTTTTTCTGACCAAAAGTGACCATTTCTTGAAAACAGAGCCTTTGCATGGTTTGTAGAAGCTGTTAAAAAGCATATCAAAATTTTGTTTAATTAAAAATATTGATAAAAACATACTGAAGCTTTTTTAAAAGTTGAGGTTGGGTCTATATGTACCCTGCAAAACAGAAAGTTTCCAAGTTTCCAGTGATGCTATTTTTCCAGGCTCTCCTTCTTAGCATTGGCATTAGTTGGGCACCCAAACCTGTGGTATTTAGATTGACAGGGAGCTGGGGCCAAATGCAAAAGTTTGGATCCAGACTTGAGTTCAGAGTCTGAAACAATTAAACACTGAATCAGTGGTACTTGGATCTGATCATTCAGGTTCAGGATTTGGACCCATTTCAAAGACCTTGGAAAATGTGCCCTTCTCCTTAATCCAAATGTACAGCTTTCTCCTTTCATAGTATTGCTTTCCATGGGTTTTCCCCAAATGCTAACTGCCACATCTGTAAATACACAATGATATGTGGTTTCATGAAATTCTCATGAAGCAGCAGTGCAAAGCAGAAAACCTATTGTTATTCATGTCATCTGGATACATTTTTTTGGAACAGGGAATCTAAACAAAAAAGAGTTTGGATGCAAATACTCCAGACTTAGATAGAGCTAGCAAATAGGCAACACTGCAATAGAATGTAATTAGAAAGTAATACATGGGTTTAACATAATTCAATTTTGATTTTTTAGAATTTTGATAGATAATATTGATGTTTATCTTTATGCATTTTTAAAAATGTTTATAGATTTAAATTTTCACAATTGCACACAAAGATGATTTTAAGCCTTTTAAAATGTTTTTATTGATTTCAGTTTTCATAGTAGTGGGAAACTATGGTGGGATCAAACAATGAGGGGATCAAACAATAATTCTTTAATGACAGTAGACTCAGATTCAAAAAGTTAAAACTTTATAACATTAAAACACAAATTGTTAACATCACATGTCAAAAGATACAAAGTAAACAACCTTAAATTAAATCACTTACTCTATGAAATACACCACCTAGGAAGGAACAATCAGTTGCACACATACAAAATGGAAAATAAACAAGGAGTCCTGTGGCCCTTTGGAACATGTCAAAATGGGAAATGACTCCCTAAGAAAGAGAATTGCAGAAAGAGATCTGGGGGTCATAGCGGATTGCAAGCTGTATATGAGTCAACAGTAACACTGCTACAAAAAAGCAAACATCATTCAGGGATGTAGAGGAGCAGGGCTGTCCCTGGTGGGGGTGGTGCCCAGGCCATGCTTCTGCCCAGCCCCTTTGGCTTGCCGCTGAAGTGTAGACACGCTCAATCAATCCTGGAAGCACTGTTTGGTTGCCTCAGTAACTCCACCCCTCCAAGTGGAGTAACACTGAGTCGATGGGAGAGCCCTTCAAGTCGACACAACTGAGAGAAGCCAGAATGGTAAGTAAGAGTAACTAAGTTGACGGGAGATATGCATTCTGCAGCACGCAGATTGCGTATCTCCCATGGACTTAGCCTTGCAGTGCAGACTAGGCCTCAGTCTAAAAGGTTATTAATAAAAGAGAGGAAGAAGAGAGTTAATAATGGTTAGTAGATCATATACATACAATAATTGGAAAATCCTTATATCAGGTTCATAGAAGAGATGATAATAGATTGCTGGCTTGCAAAGTCTCTCTGTTAACTTCCAAAAGATTGGAAGGTCCTCAATTTATAGTTCAATATGCTCCTTTTAATTGTAAAGCCATAGTCCAGAGAGTCAAGGCAGGAAAGAGGTAAATGGAGATGTCTCAAGGGTCTTTTATGCCCTTTGTATGTGCCTGGAAGAAAATTCACTGGCTCAGACATACCTCACAGCCTCAGTTTGTGGAAAGTTACTTGCATAAGATAGAGTCCAGGGTCACATGAGCATGTTCTCACATGGCTTAATGACTCCACAGTGGGGTAGCCATTGGTCCCATGGAGCATCTGCAGGAAGAGCTATCTGGGCAGAATGAATTTCTTCTATAGCCTGTTGTTAGAGTGTCCTTTATGGGCCATCAAGCTGGAATAGTCCATTCACAATGGGCTTGTTAGACTGGATGTAAACTATGGTGTTACCACAGAAACACTTTTGAGATACAGATATACAGCCAATATTAGTAACTTCAGATATAGTGACAATACATGGATGTAAACAGGATAATCTTATTTAGCAAATCATAACTTTTCCACTGGTACCTTATATGACATACTTTGTACAAGAATAAAAACCTGCGGCTAGCCTGCACCAGCTGGCTCAGGCTTGTAGGGCATGGTCTAAGGGGCTGTTTCCCTGTGTTGTGGATAGGTAGGCTTGAGCTGGAACTTGGGCTTTAGGACAGTGTTAGGTGGGATGGTCCCAGAGCTTGAGCTCCAGCGTCAGTCCAAGTGTCTAGGCAGGAAAGAGGCGAATCGAGATGTCTCAAAGGTCCTTTATACCCTTTGCATGTGACTCACTGCAATTAAACAGCTCTCTAGATAAAGCTTTGCAAGCCCGAGTCAGCTGGCACAGACCAGCCATGGGTTTTTAATCTTGTACAATGTACGTCATGTAGGGTGTCAATGGAAAAGGTGTCTAATTGTAGAGTACTCATACCCACAGTGACTCAGTGGCTGAGCTGGGGCTAGACTCCAGGACTCCAGTATTACAGGCAGCTGTTTTAGTCATTACACTACTCTTTTAGAGCTTGGGTGTGCTCAGACTGAAGTGAGTGACAAACCCTTCATTGACATCACTGGGAGCAGAATCAGGCCCTTCACATTCAGTTATGCCCTGAGGAAGATGAGCTGTGCTGTGGAGGAGGAAGAGATGAACCTCATCACCGGCAGTGCAGGGGACCCTATTGGTTGGCTGGGTTGTTATAAGAACTTGCTACACCTGCTTTGGAATGAGCTAAACCCACATAGCTGAGCACTCCTGGGTAATTTACCCATCACATGTCATGTCAATACACCTCATCTTCATGTTTTCTCTGTATATACTCACACACAGTGTGTTATATTAACAATGGTTTTACCCCCCACCCTATTCTACAGAATTAAGACAATGTTCAGTTGTTAGACCTGATATGGTTGCCTATATAGGTGGAAACACTTGACTAACAAGTGCTTAGCTGAGTCTGATGAAGGGGAGAAAATGCAAAGTCTTTGAACAGGTCAAAGAGATAGAGAGATTTAAATGCTGTCACGTATCTAGTCGAGCTACTCCCTCTTAACAATCACCAGACTTCTGTGAGGGGATCAAAATGTTAAATCCCTATGGGTGCATCTACACTTACAAATTAAGTCAATTTAAGCTTGCTTAAATCGACTTAATTTAATCTGCGTCTACACTACATTTTCCTTAAGTCGAATTAAACAGCAGCTTAAGTTGACTGAAGGAAAATTAAAGTTGACTTTATAAAACCTGGTATAAAGTCGACTTTCCTGGCTAAATCGACTTTATTAAGTCGACTTAGCCAGTGTAGACGCGGATTAGCCCTAAATCGACTTTAAGTCGACTTAAAGGGCTCCAGGGCTCCCTCACTCTCCTCCCGGCCAGGGTGGCTGGCACAGGCAAAGCCTGGAGTGCCCCCCCCCACAGGGCAGGACACAGCTCTGCCTACCCTGCTCCTATGCCCTTCCAGTGTCCCTGTCTTGCTCATCCACCATTGTTCCCAGGTACAATGGGGCAAATGCTGAGCCCCCTGGCACTTGGCAAGGGGTGCCCCCCCTGCCACTGTGAACCAGTTCCAGGTCCACCTAGCCCCAGAAGTCAACTTAGACGTCCAGTGTGGACGGTCTAAGTCGATTTGGCTGGGTCCCCTTTAAGTCAACTTAATTTTTGAGTGTAGACATGCTAAATCGACTTTGTTAAGTCGACTTAAAGTCGACTTTGTTAAGTTGACTTAGCAAAGTTGACTTAAATTAACAAGTGTAGACATAGCCTATATGTTTTAAGCCTCTGGAGTCTGAACAGAGTCCAGACACCGCCCCTGGCTTGGCATACCTAGGCACACTTGTGGTGCAGGACTTCTCTCCAGCGTCCCCTCTTGAGACCTTGCAGCCCAACTGCGTAGCTCCTGGGACCAGTGCTGACTCCCGAGGCTTAGTTTAAATACACTCTTCCCTAGAACTCAAGTCCTGCAGACTCTGTATTCACAGGTTAATTCTTTCAGAACATGTGATGAGTATAACATGTAACCCCACAGATTTTGCACAGGATTCTAAAACACCACCTAATAGCATGAGACATACACAGATGTAACAAACAATACATGCCTCTCCCTTTCTCAGTTTCTTCACCACTCTGGTATATTCTTTGGGCTGGGGTTAAAGTCCTCTGAGGAATTCAATATCCTTCTCCTGCAGCTCTTGGTTTGTCTTCTCAACCATGGATCCTCTCTCTCTCCAGGTCAGTTTGCTATAGCCAGTGCTTAATTTGTAATGAAAAAGGTACTAAAACTCAAGTAATTAGATGTCAGGGCTCAAGTAATTTTTTTTTTTTACTTTCATAACTGATGTGGCAAGCCCAGAAATGCTGGGGCTATGAACTGCCACCTAGAGTTCTGGTGCTCAGCTCTGGTACAAATCAAGCACTACCTGCAGCTATACCAGGCGTCTCCTGCTATGAAAACAAACCTATCTCTTCCCTTCTTTGTGATCCTCCAAAGCCTTCCCCATGAATCCTTTTAAACCCCCTGCTTTGTCGCCTCAGACTCTGTCCTCTTTAAGGACTTTCCATGTTCTCCCCTTCATCTGCCTCAGCTAATCCATTGTCATTCAAGTGTTTCCACCTAAAGAGGTGACGATTTAAGTTCTTAACAACTGGCCAATTTTCCTGGTCTGGCAGAGATGAGTTTCCAGTGCTGTCAAAAAATGGCGGATCCCATATTTGCATACAGGCATTCCATGACCAGCAATTTTCATAGTAACAACTTCATAATAACAAGTAGCATTCATAAGTTGTACAGATTCTCCAAATCATCACACCTCACTTAAGTGCTTTGCTGAACTGGTGCCTAAATCAGCACCTCTCCCAGGTAATCTGTCCAGGTTTCCTCTCCAACCTGCTACTTTGTGGGCTGTGGTGCCCTGCTCCCAGTGTCCTCAGCAGAGTAGGGGTTTCACCTAAACTTTCATCTGGTCAGATTTCTCATGACTGGGAGCCCGGAGACCATGTTATATCAGATTTTACCAGCAGAAACCCATGACTGACTTAAAATTTCTGCTGTTTTTCCCCCCCCAGAGATCTTTTGTTTAACAAAACTAAACAACGCATTTGGGATCTTGCTCTATATTCAGATGAAGAGACCCCAAAAGCTTGGCTGGCACTATTAGGGATCCTATACAGAGTAGGCATATGGATATTAATTACTATTTATATCTCCTCCCTGCTGCTTCTTCCCCTACCGTCTTTCCCAATTGGAAAGCAAACATGATAATATTCAGGTTTGAGTCAGTTTTCCAAACCCAAAATACTTGAGTGGCTTTGAAATTCGATAATGTGGTAGCCCATGAGAGCACATATTGAATATATGCAATGTGTCTGTACATACATACACACACACACACACACTTTACTATCCCCGGAGCTGGTAACACTGCGTACTATTAATGTTGCCTGAAATGTCCTAACCATTTGGGCTGAGATTTTACACTCTGGATGTCTGCCTCAGGCTGAATTATTTTGAAATTTTTCTGCCAACACAGTCTAATCATTTCTGAGAATGAGGCTAGGGAAAATGCATTGTATTCCCATGTTAAAAACGGTGCCCTTTTCTTTCAAAAACTCTAGCAGAGCCATTCTTTGGACCAAGGATTTGAAATTTGGTAGCAGTGAAAGGGTGGGGTGCATGTGGCTTTGCCATGCCTGTGAAAATCTGCCCAAATTACAAGCCTTTGAAAAATCACAGTTTGTATACACTCAATAGAGGTACCTGAGATTTTAGCAGTTAAATTTTCTGAAGATTTTATCTGACCTGGGCATGCTCCAGTTGAACAGGACTTCCCCTGAAATTGCAATTCTGGCCATTCTGGGTCCAGGCACCTGAAATGAGAGCAAGGAGTCTGCCTCTTCAGTGCTCTCAAAGACCTCCCACCCCTACTGGCACCCATAGAGCATGGAGGAAGACAATGCCTAATACAAATGCAGTGGGGACCTGCTAGGCAAAGAGACTGGGAAAGAGAACTAGTTGAATGTTGGAGAAGGAGAAGATGGGAGAGGGGACACAGATCTGATGAGGAGTCTGGGACTGGCTGGGCAAAGAGTCAGGCAAAAGGAATCAGAGGCTGCGTCTACACTGGTAAATTAAGTCGACTTAATCTTGGCTTAAGTCAATTTAATGTGCCCTGCATCTACACTACACTTTGCTTAAGTCGACTTAAGCAGCTTGCTTAAGTCGACTTAAGGAAAATTAAGTCAAATTCCAAAGGGGTAGCCGTGTTAGTCTATTGTAGAAAGACAACAGAGTCCTGTGGCACTTTTAAAGACTAACAGATTTATTTATCGCATGAGCTTTCATGGGAGAAAATCCCACTTCGTCAGACGCTTTGAAGTGGGATTTTCTCCCACGAAAGCTCATGCGATAAATAAATCTGTTAGTCTAAGGAAAATTAAGTTGACTTTATTAACCCACCTTTCTACTCGACCTAAGGCTTAATTCGACTTTTTAAAGTCGAATTAAGCCAGTGTAGCCCTGGGGTAGCCCCAAATCGACTTAGGGCTACCCCAGGACTACACCAATGCCCTCCTTGCTAGGGGGGGGGGAAGCAGGGGGAGCCTGGCATGCCCCCCAAAGGGCAGGGCATTTTTCTCGCATTACAACAAGTGATTTGACCTCCCCCTCCTCTATGTGCTGTTCCCCAGTGTTTTGAATCCTAACACCTATTTTGATTTGCTGTTACAGCCTGACCTGATGCAATGTCATACACTCCCCTGCATTTAATTTCCTCCCACTCTGTAACTTTCCTATCTTCAAAGCGTCTGACGAAGTGGGATTTTCTCCCACGAAAGCTCATGCGATAAATAAATCTGTTAGTCTTTAAAAGTGCCACTGGACTCTGTTGTCTTTCTACAATAGACTAACATGGCCACCCCTTTGGAATTTGATGACATAGGAACTATGTCATGTTTGGTATCAATAGAAAGGTAGTAATTTGCTGGGAATGATTATATAGTTTATGTCTAGAAATTCTATTTTGATTAGAAGTTAAGAATTTGATGTTATATCCATACTTTAACTAGTGTCCTTCTGGAGAAATGTCTTAGACGGGAGGGTGTGAACAACCATTGTCTCCTTAATGTTAAGGAATCTGCCAGGTGATATGGTCCCAGGGAGTAAACTGATGAGCCATTAAGGACACAATGGTTGTATTCTTTATGTCCTCAATGGCTCATCAGGATACTACCTGGGACCATATCACCTGGCAGATTCCTTAACATTAAGGAGACAATGGTTGTTCACACCCTCCCATCTAAGGCCTTGTACACACGATCAGATTATCGCGCATTAAAGCTCATTACCGCGCGATAGCAACAACGGCGTACACACGTGCAACAGGGCTCTTGCGCGTTAAGTGCCTTGTTGTCGCGCAATCCAACAACCACTCCGACGAGAGTGGTAACAGCTGTTGCGGATCATATATTGCGCGTTTGAGCTCGTGTGTACGCTTACCGCGCATTGACTGGAGTCCGGAACTGTCCCAGCATTCCCAAGTCGTCCTCTCTGGTCTCCCCCCCCCACCCGCTCTGTGGCCGTGACGAAACTGTCCCCGCCCTGCCCCGAACTTATTCCCGGGATTTTCAAATTTCAAGTCTGTTTCACTTCCTGCTCTCTTCCTCGTGGAGTGTGTTTGTGCTCCGATCATCAGTAGCAATGGCGGCCCGCCGTGGAAGACGCGCACCCCTTTGGAGCACGGCAGAGGTGCTGGACCTGATCAGCATCTGGGGAGAGTCCGCCGTGCAGGCGCAGCTACGCGGCAGCAGGAGGAATTATGACACATTTGGCATAATTTCTCGGGCCATGTCAGAGAGAGGGCATGATAGAGACACAGTGCAGTGTAGATCAAAGGTGAAGGAGCTCAGAATTACCTATCACCGAGCGAAGGAGGGAAACCGCCGTTCTGGATCAGCGCCTGCAACATGCAGGTACTATAAGGAAATAGAAGCCATCCTCAGCGGGGACCCCACAACCACTGCCAAAAGTCCCGTGGACACTTCAGCCCCTCCTCGTCCGGTGATTGCCAGAGCCGAGCAGGATGAGGACGTTGTTGAGGAGGAGGAGGAGGAGGAGATGGAGGATGACACGGAGGAAAGCGCAACCGCGTGTAGCCAGGAGCTCTTCAGCAGCCCCGCTGAGACGTCCACCCAAGGCTTGAACTGCAGCTTGTTCTCTGAGGCGGCAGAGGGGGGTTCAGGTAAGTTTCTCCTTCATTCAGCTCTGCTCCTGCTAAAATATCATTGTCTGGGGTGGGGGGGCTTGCGGGTCCCCGCTGTGCACGCTATTTACTCTGCATTCATTAGCAGGGCATCAATACAAGCAGTGATTGTAAAATAATCATCTGCATTTAGGTCAGAAAAGGTTTCCTCGATGTACCTCCAGAGCCTAATACTCAGGTTAGATGGGAGAGCGTTTGTGTCTGCGCTCCCAAAGACGGACACTCTGCCTCTCCAGCTGCAAAGCACAGCCCTGGGAACCATGGCAGCACACAGTGCAGCAGCATACGGTCCCGGCCTGCTACCGGCGGCATGTAGGAGATGTATTCTAGATGGAAGGGGCACTCTGAGGAGAGGGATATTGGGTTCCATCTGTGTGCCCTCTTCCGATTCTTAGCCCCCGGTAAGCCGTCTATTAGAATGTACCTTGTCTGCTTCAGCGCAGCGTAGTGTGTTGACCGCCCTGTACCTTCCAGTGGAATGTGCTACTGGAAGGTTACATTGGCTATCTATGCTATGTGTTAACAATGTCTATATTGTTATTTTTGTATTAGAATTGAGCTTCACAAGGCCGGTGTCTACCCCAGCTGACCGAATGAGAAACATTAGGCGGCGTTCTCGAAGAAACAGGGAGGATATGTTTAATGACCTGCTGAAAGCAACACAAGAATCCGCAAGGGAGAATAGAGCCTGGAGAGAGGAATCCCAGCAGAGGAGGCAGAAACACAGGGACGAACTGATAAGCGTCATGAAGGAGCAAACAGAACTGCTAAAGAACATGATAGCTTTGCAGTCCCAGGCGATAAATGTCCGGGCTCCACTCCAGACAGTTCAGCCGTGTATGCCTCCCACACACCGCAGTCCCTCAAAGCATTTCTTTGAAGGCCACCCTCCACCCCGGTACAGGACAACATCCAGCCCCCCCCCCCCC
>ML685785.1:10794349-10869407 GCA_007922175.1 Pelusios castaneus | reverse complement strand
AACTTAACTAGGGAAGGGCATCATTGAAATGCTCCCTGAGTGCCTCCCTTATGCGAGCAGCTTCTCCTTGTGCCACCCTAATACTCCTAGTGGCTGGCTGCTCGAATGCTTCCTCGAGGCGCTGTGCCTCCGTAGCCCACGTAGGGGAAAACTTTTCTCCCCTACTTTCACAAATGTTATGGAGGACACAACATGACGCAATCACGGCAGGGATCTGGTCCTCCGCCAAGTCCAGCCTCCCATACAAACAGCGCCAGCGCCCTTTTAAACGGCCGAAGGCACACTCCACAGTCATTCTGCAGCGGCTCAATCGGTAATTGAACCGCTCCTTGCTGCGATCAAGGTTCCCAGTGTAGGGTTTCATGAGCCATGGCATCAGTGGGTATGCTGGGTCTCCGAGGATGACTATGGGCATCTCCACCTCCCCCACTGTTATTTTTTGATCAGGGAAAAAGGTGCCCCCTTGCAGCTTCCGGTACAGACCAGTGTTCCTGAAAATGCGGGCATCATGCACCTTTCCCGACCACCCAGCATTGATGTCCGTAAAACGCCCCTTGTGATCCACGAGTGCTTGCAGCACCATGGAGAAGTAGCCCTTCCTGTTTATGTACTCCGTCGCGAGATGGTCTGGAGCCAAAATAGGGATGTGTGTGCCGTCTATGGCTCCCCCGCAGTTAGGGAATCCCATGGCAGCAAAGCCGTCCACAATCTCTCGAACATTGCCCAATGTCACTGTCCTCCGCAGCAGGATGCGATTGATGGCTTGGCACACTTGTGAGAGGGCTAATCCGACGGTGGTCCTCCCGACTCCAAACTGGTTTGCAACGGACCGATAGCAGTCGGGAGTCGCCATCTTCCATACAGCAATCGCAACACGCTTCTCCACGGTTAGGGCTGACCTCATGTTGGTGTCTTTCCGTCGCAGGGCAGGGGCCAACTCTGAACACAGTTCCAGAAAGGTTGCTTTCCGCATTCGAAAGTTCTGTACCCACTGCTCGTCATCCCACAGCTGCATAACAATGCGATCCCACCACTCAGTGCTCGTCTCTCGCGACCAGAAACGGCGTTGCACCGTGTGCAGATGATCGGTGAAGGAGCTGAGCAACGCGGTGCTGTTGCTCTGCATGGCATCGATCAGCCCCTGCTCCTCGGTGTCCTCATCTGACTCGGAGCTCATTGCGTACTGAGCAACAAGCCGAGATGTATTCAGAATGTTGAAGGCGACAATGGAGATCATAGCAGGATCCATGCTGTCGCTGTAGCGATTGATTGCAAGTGGTGCGTTGCGTCACTGCAATGTTGAAAATAGGCGCGAGTTGCTATTGGCAACGAGGAAGACGCTAGGGGAACACAAAGCACCATGGGAAACTGACACTTTACCCATGGCGCTTTGCGTTCCTTTCCTTCATCCCATGATTCATAGCGCCAACTTAGGGGAAAATGGAACGATGGGATAGGTGCCCAGAAGTCATTGCGCTCAACCGCGATAATGCGTGTAATTTTGTTGCGTTGCAGGGAGCAACGTGTGTACGCGTTGTCCCGCAATAAAGGTCACGTGAGTTTTGTAGCGCGATTGCCTTGTTGCGCTTTAATCTGATCGTGTGTACATAGCCTAAGACATTTGTCTAGAATGACACAAGTTAAAGTATGGATATAACATCAAATTCTTAACTTCTAATCAAAATAGAATTCCTAGACATAAACTATATAATCATTCCCAGCAAATTACTACCTTTCTATTGACACCAAACATGACATAATTCCTATGGATTATAGCATTTATGAGATATCCATAGAAAATAATATCATAAATGCTTCCCTAAATCCAGACAGCATCACACACAGGGCTCTGCCCTGCCAGGGTCCCTGTCCCCTTTTGCCCCCATTGTACACAGGGGGTGCCCCACCACCACTGTGGACCTGCCCAAGGTCCCCCTAACCCCACAAATTCGACCTAGATCATCTAGTGTGGACACTCTATGTCGACTTTGTAAGTTTCCCTTTAAGTCGACTTTATTTTTAAGTGTAGACACACTAAGTCGACTTAACTAAGTCGACTTAGTTAAAGTCGACTTAAAAGTGCAAGTGTAGACATAGCCAGAGTGTGTGTGTGGAAGTGGGATGATAATGAGGTTGGAAGTGGAACCAGGAGTGGATCATTTGAAATTTCCCTGTTGTGTTCATTTGCTCTGAAGCATCAAGCACCAGCCACTAGCAGAGACAGGATACTGGGCTAGATGGACCATTGTTCTTATCCAGAATGGTGTTCTTATGTTCTTAAAAGTCTCCTCCAGCAGCAATGGCAGCAAAAGGAAGTCCCATCCACAGAGTCACAGGTGGGGAGGAAAGGAGGCAGGGGATTACAGGAAAAGAAAGTACAGTCTCATGGTTAAGGCAGTTGAATGCTGCTCTGTGGAATACAATTCTATCTCTGCTTCTGCCACAGTTCCTGTGTGATGCTGGGAATGTAAAGCAAACTCTTCACAAGTGGTCAGTATGGTGAGTTCCCCAATTTTTGTTACCTGACTTGAAGGCTGATTTGTACAAGGACTGAGCCCTCACACTAAAGTCAATGGGAGTTGTGCTCTGAAATGTCGTTTTATAATGTCAGGTACCTGAAAAATCAGGTCCTAGGTGTCTCAAATAGGGCACTCAACATTATCCGATACTTTGACCTTAGATTCCTTAAATGCCTCCATTCCCCATTCTGTGAAGTGGGGATAAAACCCCTTACCTCACCCTGTTGTGAAAATAAATTAATATGTGTAAAACTCTCAGATGCTATAGTGCTGAGCACCTTAGAAAAGTCCATGAGGAAATTCATAATTCTGTGTCCAGGGCCGGATTTAAACAGTGGTCAATAAATAAGGCTTAGGGACACGCACAGAATAATGACAAGAAAACAAATTATTGAATAACTGCTTATACAGTGAGCATCATCCATCCTGAGTGCAGAATGAGGCAGAGGCCCTATGGAAAAATTATACATGCTGACATAACTAAAGACTGTATCATAATGCATATGCACAAGGGAGCTAAATCAGCGTAGCATAGGCAACCTTAATATTAGCATTTTCTACCTTCCAAGTGCTTGACTTTGTAACCTTAATAACATTCTTTTCACAGGTCTTTGTGTGCAAATATCTAGATCTACACATACACATTTATATCTTCTGCACACACCAAAGGTCAACAGCGATGTGGTTTCTGAGTAAATTTTGCCCATTAAAATGTTACCAAAGGCAGATGTTTTGGGGCCTGCAGGATTTATAGATTTGCTCTCCAAATAACATATTACTGAAGACGACTGTTCTCCTGTTGGTTGTGTGCTGTGTTTTTGAAAGCTTCAGTGCCCAACCCAGATTAAAGCAGCATGTTGCTGGAATATTGGGCCTCCAATGAAGATGCCTTTCAACAACGCAAAACCACTAATGAGAAAACATAGACGGAAGAAGAGCCAACCCCCGATGGCCTCGTTTTTCAGCTTTGAAATATCATCCAGAGCCCAATGGAAGAGCAGGTCTGTGGAAATGGAGACTTTGTTCTCAGAGTCCTGTGCTCTGACATTAGTCTCTAGCTAAGATACAAAAAGAAAGAAGGGGGAGAGAAGAGAGAGAGATTCTGCATAGCCATGAATTGTACATACAGATAGCATTTTTTTTTTCCTAGCTGGAGAGACCTCCGCCTCCAAGTGTTCCAGTAATTAACCTCACTTTCTTGGCTGGTGTTAATTTGTTTCAAGTATTTAGGCTTTAGATCTAACCCTGGGAACCTTGCTGCCTATAGAAACCTTGCCAACTATTACTAGATTTTTACCACACACATGCAGGCCAAAAAAAGCAAGACTAATTACACTGGGGTTTTTTTTTCATTAATTGATTTTGGGGTTTTTGTTTTGGTTTGGTTTGGTTTTTTGGTGCAATGTGAAGCATATCTGTTATGAATTCAGTGCCTCATAATGAAGGAGAGAAGAGAAAACAAAGAAAGCTGTGGGCTTGTGTATGTGTAGAAAGAAAGAAAGAAAGAAAGAAAGAAAGAAAGAAAGAAAGAAAGAAGCTGATTCTGACTGAACTTTACTCACAGTGTAAATGCCACCTAAAAGATGTTAGGATCCTAGGTGTTCTGTTCTACCACATGAAACCAGAGGTGAATGGTGTTACAAAACTTTGAGCTGTGAATAGCTAAGTTCAATTACTTGGTACCAATGGGAGATCTTTAAGTAAAAATTTAAATAGAAGGTATTATCCAAACCAGATGTCGGATTCCCAATACTTCCTGTTTTTCCTCGAGTGTTCTACATGATACCTGTTGAGTAACGAGCAAGGCAGGAGGAAGGAGGGCTATTTTTGTCAGCATAACCGACAACTAAAAAAAAAAGATATACATGACAACACCTACTGCAGAGAACACACGCTGTAAAAAAACATATTTAAAGTCCAAGCTCTTGCAATTTTTGCTGCATACTACAATGAAAAACTGTAAGAAGGTCCAGAAAGTTAATGCTAGGAGGGAAGACTTAGAATTGACATTTTGCCACTCTTATTAATTTGGATTCCACCCCTATTTTTATTGAAAGAGAGGACTTTTTTTTAATGATGCTTTTAAAATTAGCAATTAAATATAATAATACTTTATTACTTATATAGAACATTTTATTCATGTACTTCAACATGCATTATAATGATTGGTTAGTATTGTCCATAGTTAAAGCCCCTCTGCACAGAAGTTCTTTTAGGATCTGTCTATCTAATTTTGCACTCCTTTACTCAGTGTGTCTGGATTTTTTTAAAAAACAGACAACTGTAAGTTACTCATATGTATTTCCTACTAACTTCTCTGGAATTGAGGTAATCTTTGTCTCAAACAAAATCTTAGCCAGGTATGTTCAGAAGGTTAGAGTGTGGTAGGCAGGTAGCAGGCTAAATTTCTGTCTTTTTCTCTTAGTGAAAGCCTCATCTCCCTCATGGCCATCCGGAGCAAAATTATTCTATAGACATCTGTTTTGTTGCTAATAGAACTGTATAGAGCATGGAAGTTCCAGCTGATGAAGGTTTCGGGGATTAAAGAAAATAATAAACTCTTTGGGGATAAATTGAAATGTTTTTATTATAATATATAATACAAAATTTAAGACCTTTTCAAAACAAACTGTCATTTCAAAATGAAGAATCAAAATGCTTAATTCTAATAATGTTGGTATTTCGGTGTTGTTGGAACTCCTCCGCATCCTCCCCCAACTCAGTTTTCTTCCAAAACAAATTTTGGTGATAGTGATCCAATTTCAATGGACTTGCATATTCTAACAGAAGATGGTTTCATCTCAATTTTTATGGCCATTTCTCATTATTGATTCTATTAGTCAGTCTGGAATGTGATTTATGCTAAGAGAAAAGCTTAAGCTCCTTTCCTGCCTTGGAATTTTCCTTGTGCCCTACATTTTGGGCCTGTCTTCTACATGCAGAGGGTCAGATCCCGAGCTGTTGTAAATCAACATCACTTCATTAGCATTCCACTGCTTTACACCAGATGAGGGTCTGGTCCAGAGGTTGCATTTAAACAAGATGGCTGGAATATTTTCCTGTCACATATACTAAGACAATCATACCTCAAATTGCAAGGCATAAATGTAATATCAGCATGAGTCAGGAAGAAAATTTCCCCTTGTGCTGCATTTCACTTTTGGCTGCCCATATGATGAGTCAGTCACCTTCTCCTGGGCATGGGTCACTGATGCATACAAGATATAAACGAGAGACCAATGGTAACTGTTCCAGCATGGTGGGTCTTACAAAGAGCATTCTCCATTTTAGTTTCACCAGTTAGAGAGATCTGAGTGCAAGTTCAGACACAGGAATTGCCATCCTGAATCAGACCCAGGGGCCATCTAGTCCAGAATCCTGTCTGTGATAATGGCTGGAACCCAGATGCTTCAGAGGAAGCACATTAGGCAGATATGGGATGTAATCCCCACAGAAGGTTAGAGTGTGGTGGGCAGGTAACAGGCTAAATATCAGTCTTTTCTCTTAGCCTCATCTCTCTCATGGCCATTTAGAGCAAAATTAACCTCCATTCTACAGAATGATAGAACTGTGTAGATAGAACTGTGCTGATAGAACTGTGTAGAGCATGGATCCTGTGTAGAGCTCCTAATCTGCAATAGTCAGAGATGATTTAAAAACCCGAAGCATGAGTTTTGATATCTCACGCTAGAATGTATTATCATTAATTATTACAGCTGTAGACATTTTTGTTACCCCTAGAAATGTCCAATCCCTTTTTGAATCTTAGGAAACTTGTGTGGCCAAAAGGAGACCCCGCTTTATGGCAAAGGAAGTTTCTTACATTGAGCAACTTTTTGAATGAGGTCTCACAGGCTATGTCTACACTGGCAAGTTAGTTCGAATTAAGGAAACTTAATTCGAACTAACTAAAGCCATGGCTATACTAGGCTTTAATTAGTTCAAATTAACGGCTTCCTTAATTTGAACTAATAAGTTCGAATAGCCTACTTAGTTCAAATTAGTTAGTTCGAAATAACTAATTCAAACTGATTTTAGTAAGTGTAGACATAGCCACATAGTGTAATGTCAAAATTCTAGAGCCTGTACAAAGGACATCTTTAGAGGTAAGTGGGCAATGTAGCTAGGTTGCCTCTTGGTGTTATGAAGTGCCTTGGCTTGGCGCTAAAATAAAAAAAGAGAGATGAGAATGAAGTGGGGGCAGAGGGAGGGAACCCCTACAGGCTCAGCAACATCTGAGCTGTTCTAATTAGATGCTCCACTTACCATTGCATTCTATATTGATCACTCCTGATATCAGAGGATGGAGACCATGTGCCTCTGAGATTCACTTAACCAGCCCAAGACAAGGGTGGGTTTTAAGGACCAAAGGTGGATTAAAACCCTCCTTCCCTTCCCCGTAGTTCATAAAGCTTTACCATCTTTAAGGGGGAAAAGTGATCCCAGATGTACCCTAATTAAATACTTAAATGAAATTGGATTAAGGTGGCTGCTGCCTGCCCGTATTTCTTTGGGGTGGCCTTCTGCCTTCTCTGTGACTAGTGCAGAGATTCAGGACCATTTACAATCAGACATGGGATGGAGAAAAAGAGATTAGGTCCAATTCTGTGGCCATTGAAGTCCAGGGCAAAAATCTGATTAACTTCAGTGGGCCAAGATCAGGCCCTAAATCATTATATTATTCTTTTTGACCACTGAGGAGATTTTATTATACTATAGAAAGTGATACTTGTCGAGACAAAAGGCAGGTGTGAAGGAAGAGCCTGTTTAAAGCTCATCTTGGTAATGACACAATATTTTAAAAAATAATTTCTCAGTAACAGTAACCAAGGCCATCAAATAAACCAATATATTTCATATGGTTAACATATATCTAGTTATATAAAATGATGTGTTTTTCTTTCTATGAAATCAGCCCAATTTTATATATCTTTATCCCATCTATTTGATATCCATGTGCAACACATTTGAGCAAATGTATGTGAAATGTGTGGGAACTAGATTTTCTTCCCGTACGCTAGATGATAAGTCATCAGCATGCTATATAATACTGTCCCACAGCTGCCCCAGGGGACTCTGAGTTTGCTGACAGTGGGAGCACTAGAAGCCAGTCAGATGGATTTGATACGGATTTGACATGGATCTTAAATTGAAAGTATTGGGGTCCCACTCCCCAGTTCCAGCCTGACGGTATTAGCAGCATACAAATCAGTCTCCTATATGCTCACTGTCTGAGCGGGATTTATTCAAAATGAATATTTATGGTATTTTCATATTTTGGATAAGCCCCTTGAGACTCATAATGCTATTTGAATCTAAGTGAGGTTGATGGTCCCGGCTCAGTGCCCTGCCACAAAAACCACCTCTTGCAAATCTGGCCCAGTTAATCAAGGCTTAGAACTAAGCCAGTGTAGAAACTGAATTATCATGTGGTCACCTCCAGGCCAGAGTGGAGATGGGATATGTCATGGAAATGTGGATTGAGGCTGACCTCTTCATGCAGATAACCTCTAGACTCCACCATGCAGAAAGCCTGTCTGTCCCCTGACCACAGAAACAAACCCCACCAGTGTTCACTTGCTTTGATACATATTATATGCTGCAGAAAAGGGGCCTTGGTTTGGAGAGGCAATTAATGGGGGTGGGGGGGGCCCGTGATACTTTTATGAACACTGCTGCTCTGCTGTAGTATCTCTCTTGACATGGATTCAAGCCTTTCACTTGTGAAAATTCAGAACTAGAAAAAGCTATGAGAATAGATATGAGAGTGAACGGTTTCATTAAAGGCAACCCAAAGTGAAGCACTGTTTTTTCCTGGGATTCTGTTTCTGGTCCTGTTACATGGTCCCTCCTGTTGAAGTCTGAATCCTCTGCTAGTGACATTGAAATAGGTTGCAGATGAATCTGAGTCTCTTTCTCTTGCTAGACAGTTATATCACTGCACTGATCACGGAGATATCTGAGCACCTAAGAACATAAGAGCTGCCATACTGGGGCAGACCATGGTCCATTTTGACCAGCATTCAGTGGTCCATACCTGAGCTTCAGAAGGAGTGCAGAGAACATAGAATCTTAGAATATTAGGGATAGAAGGGACCTCAAGAGATCATCTAGTTCAATGCCCTGCTCAAAGCCCCATTTTTTACTTCCAGTTTCAGGTACTCACAAATTTAGAGTTGCCTCCAGCATGGGATTGTCTCCTAGATCTTAGCTAATAAGCATTGATGAACTTCATGAACTTATCCAGTTCTTTTTTGAACCCAGCTGTATTTTTGTCCATCACAACATATCAGAACTCCACAGGTTAGCTGCACACTGCATGAAAAAGTACTTCCTCTTTTTAATATTAAACATGTTGCCTCTCAATTTCATTGGGTGATCCCTTGTTTTTGTATTGTGTGAAAGGGTAAATAACACTTCTGTATTCATTTTTTCCACACCATTCATAATTTTATAGGCCTCTCATATCCTCCTAGTTATCTCTTTTCTAAAATAAGCAGCCCTAACCATTTTAGTGTCTCCTCATATTGAAGCCATTCCATACCCTTCTTTGTTGCCCCTCTCTGAATCTTTTCCAGTTCCATTATATCCTTTTTGAGATGGGGCAACCAGAATCCCAGAGTGGGCACACCATGGATTTATATAGTATGGTTATGATATTTTCTGCTTTCCTTTTTAGCCCTTTTCTATTAGTTCCTAAGATACCATTTGCCTTTTTGACTGCTGCTGAGCATCAAGTAGAGATTTTCTGGCAACTATCCATGGTGACTACAGCTAATATAGAATCTATCACTGCATATCTATAGTTGGGATTATTTTTTCCAACATACATTGTTTTGGACCTATCAATGTAGAATTTTATCTGCCATTAATCTAAGTGACCGTTGCCTTGTTACCCAATTTTGTGAGATCCTTTTGTAACTCCTCACAGTCTACTTTGGACTTAACTATATTGAATATTTTTGTATTGTCTTCATACTTTGCCACTTCACTGTTCACCCCCTTTTCCAGATCATAATGAATGTATTGAACAGAACAGATCCTAGTACAGATCCTTGGGAGACCCTGTTGTTCACCTCTCTCTATTGCAAAAACTGACCTTTTCCCCCTACCCTTTGTTTCATATCTTTCAATCAGTTACTGATCCATGAGAGGACCATCCATCTCTTTTATCCAAAGGTGACGTAGTTTCCTAAGAGCCTTTGGTGAAGGACCTTGTCAAAGACTTTCTGAAAATCCAAGTATATGATATCTACTTGTTCACTCTTATCCAGGTGCTTGTTGACTCAAAGAATTCTAATAAATTGGTGAGGTATGACTTCTCTTCACAAAAGCTGTGTTGACTCTCACCATAACAAATCATGTTAGTCCTTGTGTCTGATAATTATGTTTGTTTTTTTTACTATAGTTTCTACCAGTTTACTAGGCACTGAGTTAGGCTCACTGGCCTGTAATTGTCAGGATCTCCTCTGGAACCCCTTTTAAAAATCTGTATTACATTAGCGTTCTTGAAGTCATCTGATACAGAGGCTGATTTCAGTGATAGGTTGCTTACCACTATTAGAAGTTATGCAATTTTATATTTCAGTACCTTCAGAAGTCTTGGGTAAATACCATCTGGTCCTGGTAATTTACTCTTGTTTTATTTATGATTTTGTTCTAAAACCTCTTTTCCTGAGAGATCAATTTGAGACAGTGTTTTAGATTTGTCTCCCAAAAAGAATAGCTCTTTTGTGGGTATCACACCCACTTCCTCTGCAGTGAAGACTTATGCGAAGTAGTCATTTAACCACTCTGCAATGGACATGTCTTCACTGGGTTCTCCTTTAATACCTTTGTGTCTAGAACAGTGTATTTCTCAACCTTTTTGATATCAAAGACTGACTAGCTGCCTTCCTAAACTTTGTCAGGGAGATCTCAGGGACCAAAACCAATTCATGAACTACTTGTTGAGAAACATTGGTCTAGTAGCCCCATTTTGGCTTCTGGTGTACTTAAAAAAAATACTGTTACTTTTTGCATTTTTAGCAAGTTGCTTTTTAAATTTGTCCTTGGCCTGCCTAATTAGACTTTTAGATTTTATTTGCTGGAGTTTGTGCTCCTTCCTAGTTTCCTCATTAGGACTTGACTTCTAAATTTTAAAGAATGTCTTTTTGCTTTCCAATGGCCTCCATTACTCTGCTGGTGGGCATTCTTTTGATCCTCTAAAAGTCTTTCTTTTTGATTGGGTTATACATTTCATCTGAATTTGGGACTTCAGGTACGGCTATGTAGCAGGACTGATAATCTCTTAAACAGGGAGATTTATGTCTTCATATTACTGTCCCACTAATTAAAAAATTGAGAGAAAAATATAGAAAGTATAGGATAGCTAGCAGAACCCCTAAACAGTATAATATAAAAGAAAAAGTGCAGAAACAGAAATCAACGACTCCTGAATTGTAATCCCAGCTCTGCCACTGTCTGTCTGTGTGGCCTTAGACAGGGAACTGAACCACATTGTGTCTCAGTTTCCCCACCTGTAAAATGGGGAGGATGACAATAGGAACCCAGAAACAGAACTGCTCAGCTATGTGTTGTTATGGACCCTTTACTGCAATCAACTTGAGGAAATTCAAATTTTGCTCAAGTGACAGAAACCTGTGCATTTGGAACAGGAGGTTCTCAGGTCTTCCAAGTATCCATGTGTGCAGCACAGTTACAATTGTGAACACTCAGAGGACTTGTCAACACACTTTCCACAAGGGAGAGGAGCTTTGTGCAAATTAATCACTTCATGTTTGACTCTTTGACTTGGCTTCCCCTCAAAGTTCTTCACACACAAATCCACTACAAACTAATTAGGCTATTTCTCTGGCAGGCCATTAAGGAAGAAAGAGAAGAGAAATGTTTGTAAAGTGCTTTGAAGAGAGATATAACTACTAAGTGGCAAAAGGCATCAGTAGCTCTTTAAATTCTTTTACTGCGAAGCTCTGAGGAACAGAAATAGCAAATGAATGGCTTCCAGAAACAATGGGAAATAACTCTTGATTCTGCTTGGCCTGTTTTTCTCTTTAGAGAGGGGGAGGGGAAAAGAACTAAGAAAGAATTAGTTTCAAAGTATTAAAGTAAGTTAAACATATTTTTAAATGACCCACTTGATTTGCAAAATAAAGTAATAGGGGCCATGCTCACAGCTGAAATGATGTATATAAATACGCTTACATGTACATTGTTCAGAATACAAAATAATTCCATCTGGAGAAATATGTATTGTCGTGCACAAAGGACTTCTACTTAAGTCATTAATAGTATATTTTTATTAAAGGAAAATTGGCTTCAAAAGCAAATGGGAATTGTGGGAATAAAATTGGGATAAAAGTAATTATCCTCTTGCCCTGTCTCTTCCCTTGCTCTCATTCTTCTGTCTCAGACACAGACAGCAGCAGCAGCTCCTTTGTCTTTTATTCCTTCCATGTTTGACCCTTTGCCTGCACTTTCTTCTTCTGGAGCCAATGGGAATGAGGGTCTTGTGTTCATATTGGAAGTGATGACGTGTTTGAACTAGCACCTGGGTAGCATGTCAAGAAAAGCTTAAAATCCCCTAGGATGGAATGATAGATCAGGTCATTGCTGATTGGCAACTCTGATAATCTTGGGAAGCACATATTTACCCCAATCAACGGCCAAACAGCAACTTGCAAGGAGTCCAGGAACTTCATTTATTTAGGATAAAACTGATGAGATTGGAAAAATCCTCCTCTAATGAGGAGGAGCCTCTGAAGACTATAGGCACCAGTTTGCAATACTCCCTCTGGAGCTAGATATCTGAGACCTGTCCTGCATTTGGAATGTCATATTAAAGATGTGCTCATCAAGAAGCCACACTGTAAAACTCCATGGGCCACTTTTGGTCAGCAAGCTTCATGTTCATGATCCTGTTGTTCCATCCTCTTGGCTACCCAAAATCAAAAAAGAGAAATTCTGATGAACTGAAAAACCATTTTCTTTATAATTCAAAATGAAAGTGAGTGCAGATCACAACTGGCAGCAAAATAACCTTGGAGACTGAGTAATTAAGCTGGATAAGCTTTAAATGCTTTGCCTTTAACACAACTAATATCCTTTGCTTTTAGCCAACACAACGTCTTAGTGGGTGAAGTATTTTTAAAAAGCTGTGTCCTAGGAATTATTATGGGGAAGATTGATGGCCTGTGCCACACAGGATGCCAGATTAGATGATCACAATGGTCCCTCCTGGCCCTTTAGACTCTACAATATGTCATACTTACTATCCTTTGGAGATTGGACAGCCTGTGAATTCTTGAAGATGGTGACTTACATTTCTCTTAAAACTCATTGTGTGTTATAATATTGATGCAATAATTAATGAATACTCAGAGTGCTGGATTCTGGCTTTAAACAATATAGTTTTAAACTGACAGGACAAAATGTCAGTCTGAAAAAAAGTATTTGGACATGCAAAAATGAGGAGAGAGAGAAAAGGACAGACAGAAAGATGAAGAGTTCAACAGAGAGAGAGAGAATAACTCTCATACAGTTAAAGATCAAACTGAGAGGAAAGTGGAGGAAAATCACTTTTAATGTTGTTAAGAGAAGTAAATAGTTCAATTAATATTAGGTTAGGACAAAAGGCCAGGGATCTTCCCCTTGTCAAATATTTATAGTTGGAGCATAGTATTATAGCTAGGGAAAAAACAAAGCAACCAGTGCAAGAAACAAATAATCTGCTCACAAAATGAATTAAGAAAGAAACAACAGAGTGTGCATCAATGAGAGTGTCAGTGGGTATATGAATGTTTCTGTGTTACAGGTTATTATCATAACTTGTATTGCTGTAAGGCCGAGAGTAGTGCATCAAATGAGATCAAGGAACAGTTATGCTAGATGCTGTACACACATAATTATCAGAGGCAGTCCCTGCCCTCCAGAGCATACAAGCTAAATACAAAAAGTGGAAGAAAGTATGATTATCCCCATTTTTCAGATGGGGAATGAAGCATAGGGAGACAGTGATTTTCCCAAAGTTGCATAGGAAACCTATGGCACAGCTGCGAATTAACTCCAGATCCCCTGCATTCCAGGCCAGAGCCTTAAACAAGATCATCCTTCATAGAGATATTTGTGAAAAGTCACTGAAACTTGAAATAAACTCTCATTAGGTTAATAAATTTCGCTTAAACAACTATTTAAAAAATGAATCTGAGATTTCAACTGTCTTGTTAAAAGAAAGGTAGAAAAGTAGACAGAAGAACTGGTACCAGAAACGCATAACATAAAGTTGGGGATTATTGAAAGAATATAGAACTAAACTGCAGCAAGAAGCTTTGTGAACATGGTCTGTGCTGCCAGGATTGCACCCACTCTTGATCCTACGTATGTGAAACAGTTGGATAATGTAACGCAGCCAGAGCATCTTCATAACCTCATTGGTGTGTCGTTAATTAAAGTGAACCTGATTCTTCATATATAATGGAACAGAGCCATGAAAATGCAGCCTTGACCAAATATTTATTTTAATTATTCACGGGCAGTATCTAATGTAGATCTGTGTGACAACCAAAACCTCAAAACTGAACATCCGTCAGCTTTGGTGAGGTTCAGATGTAGAGCTAAATCCAGCTGCTATAATGGATTGTATCAAATTCTTGCAGCCAAACACCCCTGAAATTATTCTGAATGTAGAAAGTCTAGTGATCTCCTTGTTTACTGTTGCTTCACAGCACATAGAAAGACTATTGAGGTTGGAAATTTCAGCATATGACCTGCCTCTTTTCATATATCTGCTTTCAAAGTCCATGTAACTCTGTGGTTTTTAAAAAGTTTTATTTCAACACAAATGATTTAGTGTTGTTTACTCTGAAGAAACTCAACAACAGCTAACAATTCAGGAACTGATCCAAGGAATGGAAAACCTACATTAGGAGAGGAGACTCAAAGAGCTTGGCTTGTTCAGCCTAACCAAAAGAAGGCTGAGGGGAGATATGATTGTGCTCTATAAAAACATCACAAGGATAAATACCAGGGAGGGAGAGGAGTTTGCCAATGTTGACACAAGAACAAATGGATATAAACTGTCCATCAACAAATTTAGGCTTAAAACTAGGAGAAGTGAAGGTCTGGAACAGTCTTTCAAGGGGAACAGTGCGAGCAAAAAACCTGACTGGCTTCAAGACTGAGTGATAAGTTTATAGAGGGGATGGTATATGAGACTGCCAACATGACATGTGGCCCATTGGCAATTGCCAGAGGCAGGACATTAGATGGGGGGGCTCTGAGTTACTACAGAGAATTCTTTCACAGGTGTCTGCCTGGTGGGTCTTGTCCACATGCTTAGGGTCTACCTGATCACCATATCTAGGGTCAGGAAGGAATTTTCTATTATGTCAGAATGAGCGACCCTGGGGGGGAGCGGGGGTCACCTTCCTCTGCAGCATGGGTCCTGAGTCACTTGCAGGTTTAAACCAGGGCCATCCTTTGGGGGGGCGGACGAGCGCCCCAAGCCCCGTGGTTCTGAGGGCTCCGTGCTGCGCTGCTATCAGCAGGGCCGCGTGGGTCCCGTACCGCTGCTCCCCCAATGTGCTGTGCAGCCCGCTCACTCCCCTGGCCCTGCTGCCTTCAGCTTCCTGGGGTTCTCGGCAAACGCAAGGGTGGGAGGGCAGAGCATGGCTTCTGAGCCGGCCTGAGCTCCCCCAGCCCCGGGTGGAGATGGCCGGCCCAGGGGCGGAGCGGGAGAGCTGAGCCCAGCCTCTGGGCCAGCCCACCCCACCCCCACTCCTGCCACAAGCTGACCCATGGCCACGCTGTGGCTGGGCCAAGGGCTGGCTCCCGCCAGCAGGTGGCACTGTGTTCCCAGCCAGGGCCGGGGCTGGGGCCAGCTCCCACAGACAGGTGGCCTCAGGTTCCCTGTCAGGCCCGGCTCCCGTGAGTGGACAGCCTCGGTTCCCTGGCCGGGGTCGATTCCCCTCCGATAGGCATCCTCGGGTTCCCGGCTGGGACCGGTTCTCAGTATCCAGGGGGCGACTGGGGTCCCTGGGGGGTTGAGCGGGCCGGCCCGCCATGCTCCCCTCCAGCATGGGGGGCGGGAGCCCCGCCTAGGCCGATTGGCCCAGGGCCCTGCTCCCCCCAAGGGACAACCCTGGCTGGTTTAAAGTAGTAGAAATGGTGACTTCTCTGCAATTTGAAGTCTCTAAACACTATTTGGGGACTTCAGTATCTCAGGTAGAGTTTAGGGGTCTATTTCAGGAGTGGGTGAGTGAGGTTTTGTGGCCTGTGAGGGGCGGGAGGTCAGAGTCGCTAGATGATCACAATGGTCCCTTCTGACCTTAAAGTCTATAAGTCATGAGCAGCCTTATAATAACAGCTCATTATGCACGAACCAGTGCTCACCAAGAAGCCTACAGCTAAAAAAAAAGAATAAAAACAAAAACAAAAAACCAGACCATATGCAACTCCAAACTCAGCTTATGAGCAACCCTATAATTAGAAACCTGTGTGTGTGTGTGTGCGTGTGTGCGCGTGCGTGCGCATGTGTGGTCACACACGCACACGTGAAATAGAAGAAAGACCCCTGGAATCTGATTTTCATAAATGAGCCCCCATGTGGCATCAAATTACTGTCCTTGCATATGCAAATCGAGTGTGCATGCAAATAGGAGATACATTTAAATGGGGCAATAGCAGATCAGAGGGCAACAGCAGTACCCAGAATCATAAAAGTTAAAACAGAGATTTCAGTTTCAAACTTCCAATTTGCTACTGAATATAGAGAAGAGGAAAAAGAGTTTTCAGACTTCACAGAAATTTCTTTGATGGGATCCTTTTGAAATTAATTTATAAAAAAACACCACCCAAAAAGTAATAAAAATGAAACTCGTCACAAATAATTGCATCAGGGTAAGAAATAAAGAGAAGCTGTAACCAAAAATCCATCTTGCAGAATCTTCTCTTTCACTAATAATACATTAAACAAATTTTCCTACGTTTTGATTTAGAAATATCTTACAACATGTGACTCTCATTTCTCTAACTCCATAATGAAAGTGATGAGATACAACACTTGTTAAAGATACATCACAGATTTCCAAGGAAAATATTCTGGGAAGATCTCCTAAAATTAATTATCAATGGAGTATGCTCTGAATGATTGGAAATCAACAACCTTGGTTTAGTGTGCTCACGAGTCACGGGGAAACAAAACAAAAAGCCACTCTGCAAATACAAAAAGAGTGGTGCTTGTCCCAGTTGTGCAGCATTGAATTTTGATGGTTTCCCTTCATGTCTGATTGAAGAATCCAGCCCTTCCCTCACTAACTGCGCCCTCTTGAAGGTTATCTTGGAATCAGAAATCTTGTGTTGCGTGACTTAAATCCATTGTTTATAGAATTGTCTAACTGGCTTCATATGTATCTGATACAGGGAAACTGATGTTATTAAAACACAACACTGAGACATCAAGCGCCAATAGTGGTTCAACATGAACAAATAAAGCATGAGTTTTCCCCAAAGTAAAGCAAAGTAAGGATCCCACATGAACCGCAGGGATGAAAGGAAGTTGTGATACCATCATCTGAATGTTGACCTTTCAACTCTTGTTTCTTTTTTCAGCTCTGAGTTCCATTCCTGAGTCTCTTTCTTTCTTTTATCCTCTCTGTCCAGCTCTAAAAAACACATGGAGCAGGTAGGCTGCAGGCTGAAAAAGATTTTCTGATGTTTCAACTTTATTTGTTGTTTTGGCATCCTAGTCAGAGATGTGCATGGGATGTTAACTACAACCTTGAACCTTCCAAATCAATCCTGCCTCTAGAAAGTTCATCGACTATTGATGAAATTGGCATATAAACAGAAGGGCGAAAACAAACACAGTTTGGGATGTTTATGAAGTGCCAACATGACTTTGCCTACATATGAGTGTTCTATGTTCTTTGCTCATCATTAGGTATCAAATAGAAATTGTGCGGCAAATTCTGCTCTGTTACACCAGATTAAAAATATGGAGTAATTCTACTGAAGCCAATAGTGTTACTCTAGATGTATGCTGCTGTTACTTAGACAGAATTTGACACTCCAAGGATTAAAGAAGCCTAGAATAAATATAATAAATATTGCATGCTTGATCCTTAGAAAAGCTTTTCAAAATGGCTATTCTTGAAATTAGAGAAAGTTTTATTGTCCAGTGAGAAGTGTATCAAAATTGAATGGGAGCGTTAGAAAGCTTGGGGAATGTGGGTTGATAACATTTATATGGTACCACTTATCCAAAGATCATAAAGCACTTTAAAAACTGAAGACAAAATATATTCTGTGTTTAAAAATCATTTAATCAATTAGAGGAAAAAAATAGCTACCTCTGGAGTATAACATGAAGCTGCTTAATAGCACAACATTACAGTACAGTGTAGGGCAGGAAGTAAATACTTATTGCAGTTGAAAATACAGAAGGAATTTTAATGTGATAACTCAAAATGGAATTTGGACAAGACACCCTTACTCTTGGAAACACTCTTAATAAATAAAGGTGATTACGAACTCTAGTCTATTTCATGTCTTATCGAATAAATATGATTTCCACTTGGGAGTGGACAAAGTAGGTCAACAGGTTGAGAGTTATTTCTGTTTCTGCCCATGTTATGCCTGTCTTGTGGCAGGAAGACTTGAGTCTTCAGGGCTGTCATCCAGCACTAAATTTCTTAAATAAAACAAAAACTCCTCTCCTAATTTAAATTCTCTATAACAGAAGAGATAAAGCAGGGAGTACCTTCAGTATCAATCAACTCAGATTTAAAATTTTCCTCCTATCTTTAGAAGCCAGTGCAATTGCCTGGGTACAGTGGGAGATGTGGAAAAGACAAAGACAAACATAAAACACGTAGCAGATTTTTCATAGATTATGAAAGAAAAATAAAAGACGAGAAGAGATCATTTCACTAATCTGAGTAGAAGGCACCATCTCTGAAGCGTGAACCAAAACTCTGCCTGCCTGATATGCTTGAAAACCATATGGATTTTTGAGGCATTAAATGATTGTAATGTACACCATCTGGCAGTAGAGCCAAGATGAACAGCAAACAGCGAGCTCATAGGGGTAGATGTAGAAAACCCAGATGAAACAAATGTCTCTCTGCCAGGCTGCCGTTTGGAGACACAAGCACTTGAACAAGGAGTCCTGTGGCTCTTTTAAAGACTAATAATTTTTTTATCACAATAGCTTCCATGGGAGAAAATCCCACTTCGTCAGATGCTTTGGAGATGGGGAGCTTACAGAAAGACTTACAAGTACTTGAGAATTTATAGTAAGATTTGGGTTACTCAGAGGAATTTATTGTGAATATATGGAGCCTCATGTCAATGTAATTTAAATCCCTTCTAGACAAAAGAGTAGCACACAGAACTATCCTGAAGTGACTCTGCACCTTATAAGGGGAATTCAATGGCTTGTAGGCTCAGTACTTTACAAAGCTATCCATGCTGGGGAGGCACAACCTTGTTCTTTAAAAACACATAAGTAACTAGATGGTCCATTCTGAAAGAACAAATTTGGGCTTGACTTTACAACATGAGCATCAGGGATTGGTTGGTGTTATCACCTCAACATCTGAGCGGCCCCACTTTCCTGTAAAAATTAATTATTTGCAAAGTAACTGCCAAAAAAGCACCCTCTGAGCAAAGTCCATAAGTCAATTCATTCATTTACGTGGCTCCAATGGGCCAGCAATAATGCTAATGAAAAAGAGTTAACCAAACCTTTTTATAACTCCAAATAGAGTTGGGCTTAAGGTGTAGGTTCAGGGTAATGATTAACACTCATCTATCATCCTTTTCAAGAGGAAATTCTGTTCTTGTGGGTCAGGCACAGGACTGAGAGTTAATGGTTCGGTCTCTAACTCTGTCACAACCTTTCTGTGGAAACCTGGGCACATCACTTAAACCAGTGGTTCCCAAACTTTTTGGCTTGAGGGCCACAAAGATAATTTGTAAAACCCTTGAAAGGCCACCTGTCTATTTAATTAAATTCAAATTAAGTTTTAATTAACATTAATTAATAGAAATAAAATTAAATTAAATCAAATTTTTAAAGTTTTTTTTTTAAAAGGGCTGGATGCCCCCCTTCAGTCTGCCTGCCAGAGGGAGCGCAGAAGTACCGGCCTCTGGCCCGACCCTCCCTCCAGCAGCAGGTCCAGTTTGTGTGCCCCCTCCCGCAGCTGCGCAGCCCCTTCCCGCAGCTGTGCAGCCCGATCCCCCGCCCCAGCCTGCCACATCAACGCGGCCCCCTCACGCAGCCTGCAGATCCCTCCACAGTCCCCTGGAGCCATGCTGTGCCAGTCCATGACAGCACCCACCAGCCACGCCATGCCAGTCCTTGATCAGGCCCTGGCAGGCAGCCGCAGCCCTGCTCCCAGTTGCATCCTGAGGCCAGGCGGGAGGTGGGTGGCCACAGCCCAGCTCCCAGCCAGCAGCAGGGGAGTGTAGTCCACTTTAAAAAGTCCTGTGTGCCACTTTTGGGACACAGGCCAGGGGTTGGAACCCCTGACTTAAACAATCTGTGCTTCAAACTGCTCACCATGAAGATATAATACTGATCTATCTCTTAAGGGTATTTTGAGATTCAGGCTGAGATTTTTCCAAGGATCCTAAGTGGATAAGGTGCTCAATTATACTACAGTTATATGAGTTATACCCAACAGAGAACAGCAGCAGAAGTCTTGAAACACTTCTGTACTTTTTATCCAAACTAAAGGAGAAACTACTTTCCTGATTGTATAGAGTCTGCACTCTGCAATCCACTCAAGGTTTCTATGCAAAATCCACAGTCTTCCTATTATACTTTTCATGAATGCTCTGTATTCACGTAAAAACTCACTCCTGGGCAGAAGGCCAGCCCAAGGCATAAGACACAGACCTGGATAGAAAAAGTCCCATTTTAGCCCTCTACAAAGTGCCAATATGGGTCTTAAGTGGTGCACAGGCCTTGTGCTTGAATTCTACATAGATGAGAGTTTCATCCTTTTCCCCCTATTTTACTGTTCTGCAATGAACTCCTGAGTACATCTATGGAATCTTTGGAGGATGGAAAAGGTGATCATATGGAAAATTTTTGGACATATCCATCATAGCAATGTGTAAGAAGTTCATTAGAAAAGAAAAAACACAATGGATTCAATTCTGGGATACCTATGGCCTTATTTGCTGGCTCTACAGCTATACAAGGACCATATACTTAGATGAAAGGGTTACCTCCGACCTCCCCAGATGTAGCAATCTTCCCCAGGCATTAGAGGGATGTAGCATAGGGAAGAAGGGGACATTACACTTCCACTCTACTGGGCTGCTGATGTTGTTCATAGACAGGCCTTGGCTAGAGCCGGGGGAGGGGGTATGGGGGGACACTATCTTTCCCAGTCCAAGAAAGTTGTTAAGATTGGAAAAAATGAGTTGAAAAGTTAAAATCTTGAAAAAATTTTGGACAGATAACCTAATTTATTTTCTGGGTCACATCAATTGCAATGTTTTGATTTGATAATTTCAAACTGATTTTAATTTCAATCTTTCTGTAAAAAAATCTCTTTGAAATATTCATTAGCAATAGTTTCAAGACAAAAAGGTGTTTTGAACCAAAGTTTTTAATTTAAAAAAGTCAGAAACTTGTTATTTAATCCTTTTTTTCCCAAAAATATATCTGAACTAGAGATTTGGGAAAACTGACCTTTTCCTATGAACAGGGTCAGGTTCAATGAACCAACATTTTCTGATGAAAAAACACTGTCAGAAAATTCCTAACCAGCTCTAGCCAGGGCAGATAGCTGCAGTTAAGGCACTCTCTAAGGCTATGTCTACACTTGAAAATTTAGGTTGACTTTAGCTAAGTCGACTTAGTGAGTCTACACCTAAATTTTAAGTCGACTTTGGGAGGAACTTACAAAGTTGACCTAGAGCATCCACACTGGATGCCTAGGTCGACTTCTAGGGGCTAGGAGGACCTAGGGCAGGTCCATGGGAGCGGGCGGGGCACCCATTGCCCAGTGCCAGGGTACATTGGTACAAGTACATTGGTACAATGGGGCAAAGGGGGACCCTGGCAGGGCATAGGGGCATGCCAGGCTCCCCTGTTCTCCCCCCCCCCCAGCAGGGAGGGCAGTGGTGCAGTCCTGGGGTAGCCCTAAGTCGACTTAGGGCTACCCCACATCTACACTGGCTTAAGTCGTCTTGAAAAAGTCGACTTAAGCCCTAAATCGAATTAAATTGAGGTTTTATAAAGTCAACTTAATTTTCATTAAGTCAACTTTATTTTCTTTAAGTCGACTTAAGCAACTTGCTTAAGTCGACTTAAGGAAACTGTAGTGTAGATGCAGAGTAAATTAAGTCGACTTAAGCAAGCTTAAGTCGACTTAATTTACAAGTGTAGACGCAACCTAAGGGACTGTCCTCAGATTGGTCTCAGGTCACCTTTATAATGAGTGGTATGTGTGTGTGTGTGAAAATGACCTAATGACCCTAAATCACCTTGTCCCCTCTTCCTTCCTCAGCTAAATATGGATGCAACTCAGAACTGGGGCCAGTATCTCTTGAATTCTACTCTCATTTGGCTCCATTGCCTAGTTTATTAAAACACTCAAGTCAATGTGGGGTGGAAGGCATGGGGGGAAATGAAGAATTGTTGCTGCCCTTCCTTATGTTCATGGAGAGAGAAAAACACTCATTCATGTGGGTGAATGGAGGGCAGTGATCATGACTCACATAACGCTAGATAGACATCTGCACCCATCAGCATTAACTCCAGAGCTCTCCAGTGACTATAAATATTAAATACCTGCTCCAGGCTATTCCATCTGGGCAGAACAGTGGGTGGTGAAGCAAAACCAATATTTTTAATGTTTAAATTCTCTAACAGACATGTTAGTGTAAACCAGTCTTCTCTCTCCCCACTTCCCTCCAATTCTTTTAAATTGCTTTGTCAGTCAAACATTGTTTTTTTTTAATATTCAAGCTTTCAGGCCATTGACCCTGGGTTACCTTGGCACTCTCATCAATATGACTTGCCAAGGTAACAAAGTCTAATCCATGAATCAATGCACTATTCTGACAATGTGTCAAACTGTGGAGAATAGAAAGGAAACGTGGGAGAGATATACTGACTATACACTTTAATATATACCCTTCAGAAAATGCTATTTTATTCAACAAAACAGTCCTTAGAAAGAAGTCTTGGCTGAAATAGAAGCTATTTGCTGGTAGGCTAAGATTCACTCTACTTATTAGGCACATCTCATGGCTGAACTCTGTGACTCACCCACAACCATTTCAGATTTGGAGATGATTTATATCTTTAAGTCAGCAGCACTGCTACGGGTATTTGCATGGCCCCACAATATGCCAATATTTTTATGGCTGACTGAGAATATTTCCTCAGCTCCCACCCCCAAGTACCACTCCTCTACTTATGCTACATTGATACTTCTTCATCATCTGGACCCACAGAAAGGACGTCCTTGATTTCAACAATTTCCACCCCATGATCAACTTCAACCTAGATCACTACACATGGGAGATCCACTTTCTGGACACTACAGTACAAGTAAGTGATGGACACATAAACACCACCCTATACCGGAGACCTACTGACCACTATAGTTACCTACATCTCTCAAGCTTTCATCCAGGACACACCACATGATCCATTGTCTACAGCCAAGCCCTAAGATACAACCGTATTTACTCCAATCCCTCAGAAAGACACCTTCAGGATTTCTATCAAGCATTCTTAAAACTACAATTCCCACCTGGGAAAGTGAGGAAACAGATTGACAGAGCCAAATGGATACCCAGAAGTCAACTACTAAAGGATAAGTCCAAGAAGGAAAACAACAGAACGCCTCTGGTCATCACCTACAGCCCCCAAGTCAAACCTCTGCAGGACATCATCAAGGATCTACAGCATGGGTTCCCAATCACTGGCCTGCGGACCAGAAGAGGCCCGGAGGGCTTTTTAAAATGGCCCATGCTGCCTGGCTGCTGGTGGGAGCTGGGCCGCAGCCACTCGGTCCCAGAGCACAGCTGTGACTACTGATTTAATTGATTTTAATTAATTAATTATAGTTAAAATTTAATTTGAATTTAATTAATTCAATTTTAATTAAATATACTTGTGGCCCTTCAGGGTTCTAAAAATTATATTTGTGGTCATCGAGCCAAAAAGGTTGGGAACCACTGATCTACAGCCTATCCTACAAGACAATCCCTCACTCTCTCAAGCCTTGGGAGGTAGACCTCTCCTTGCTTACAGACAGCTCCCAAACCTTAAACAGATACTCACCAGCAATTACAGCCCATACAACAGAAATGCTAAGGTAGGCACATATAAACCCTGTTGCCAACTCTGCCCACATATCTGCACAAATGACACCATCACAGGGCCTAATCAAACCAGCTACTCCATCAAGTGCTCATTCACCTTCTCATCCACCAATGTAATATATGCCATCATGTGGTAACAATGCTCCTCCACCTTCTACATTGGATAAACTGGACTGTCTCTGCGCAAAAGAATAAATGGACTCAGATCTGACATCAGAAATGGCAACATTAAAAAACCGAAAGGGGAACACTTCAATCTCCCTGCTCACTCTCTGAAAGACATTTCTATTGCAATACTTTAACAGGGTAATTCTAAATCAAACCTTCAAAGAGAAACTACAGAGTTTGAATTCATATGCAAATTTGACACCATTAACTTGGGTTTGAATAGAGATATGGGCTGGCTTTCTCATTACAAAAAATGATTTTCACCTCAACCAAGCTCCCAACCTCCTTATATGTTGTTCCACACTGTTTGAATCTAAACAACTAGTTTGATTTGCTGAAATAGTCTGACTTGAATCTGTCACTCACACTTCTCTGGATTTATTTTTTCCTCCCATACAGTCAGTTCTCCATTTTCAAGCATCCGATGAAGTGGGATTTCTCCCACAAAAGCTGATGAGATAAATAAATGTGTTAGTCTTTAAAAGTGCCACAGGATTCTTTGTTTGTTCCACTTATCTGGATATCTGCTGGGATCAGGCTGGAATGCATTCTGTCTTCAGGGAATCCCATCCCTTAAGAATGCTCATAAAATGTAGTGTATTAATGTAGTATGTGTTGTGGCAATGCTTTTTCTAGATGGGTGTTATGATTCATTCCACGATTCATGGAACTTGCACATGGCTGTTCAGTGAACCTGGAGCCCAGGCTGTAGGGGGCTCTGGATTTTATTTCAGGTCTCACAGTATTCCAATGCAGGGCCACAATAAGACAAAACCGGGTCTTTGCCATGCAACATGATATAATTTTGCATGACAAAGTTGTCAGCACTGTTGCACTGTAATGACCTCAGGGCTTGATGCAACATCATTTTGCAAAGACATGTCATGATGCTACCTACAGCAAGATTATTTACCCACTGGATATGTACAAACACAAGGAGTTTGGAAGCCTGTTTGAAGAACTAGAACATTCTAGATGAGCCAGCTTCAGAAATATCATGGCATTGTGTTCCTCCCACCACATTCTTCCTTTGATTAGTCATTGGAAGAAACTGGAGGCAGGAAACTGGAAATCACACATCCCTATGGGGAATTTGCAGACATCACTGGTGTTTGAATATTCTATGATATTTTTACAAGGTATTACTCTGTTCTCTAAAAAAACAATGTCAATACACCAGATGTATCTATTGCTCATAAAACAGAGCAGGAGCGAGTAGATGTAATACATACTCATAGACTCTAGAGGTAGGTTAGACAATAAGAGGGAAAAAAACAGATTAGTGAGTTTGCTTGACCAAAGATTCCGGTTTGATCTGCCTCACGGTTACTTTGTTCGGTCAAAGATCAACAGTAGAAGTTTGTTTATAAAAACTGAATAAGGACACTCTCATTTGGCCCTATGAAGGGTTATATGGCACTGTTAGACATACACTATTGTTGGAGAAAACAAACAAGAGTCTTGTGGCACTTTTAAAGACTAACACATTTATTTATCTCATGAGCTTTCAAGGAAGTACAGTTAGAGTATATTCTCAGAAGGCAATTCTTTCTGGTAATTTGTTACATCTTCAAAAGTGGAACTGATAATCATAGGTATATGCAGCTACCATGTACTCATTTGTAGGTTTCCTCTTGTCTCATCCACTCATCTGGAAAACCATTAAACAAATAGAAATCGAAAACCAAGACGTTTGTCAAAATTGTCCTGGTCTTTTTTTTTTTTTTCTGGGTTTAAAGAAATTGGGAATAGAAAATGAAAAGAAGCCAACTTGGCTTAGATGGCAAATTCCTCTTCTGTGTCTGTGTGTGTGTGAGAAAGAGACAGGGATTGCAGGAGAGAGAGAGTGTGTGAGATAGAGTGTGAGTATGTGTGTGTGTTTATCTCTGTGGGGGTCACTCCAGAGGCAGCAAAGAAAGCTGAAGTCCAGATTTATAAAGGCAAACACATCACACCTTGGAAAAAATAAATGTGGTTATATGAAGGAAACATTGAATGTAATACAGTCAGGAGGTCCATTAAGAGGGGAAAGGACATCAAGCTAATGATCTAAAAAAGAACCCAACACAAAATCACAGTGTAAATGGAAAATAAATAAATTTAACACAACACCCCTGGTCCCAGACTCATATGTTAATAACACAGTTATTAGGTGGAGACACTATGGTGGTGCCTGAGCTGTCAGGAGGTTTTTGGGTTTTTTTCATTTCTTGTAAGACCTTAATCAGTGTTACTTGAAATGATTATGTGGCTTTTATAATAGAAAGCAGCAGTATATTTTAATGGCATGTCTGAATCTTGTTCCATTTAATTTTTATCTGGAGCAATATTAAATCCCTAATAAATAATCTGTATCTAAAACAGTCTCAAAAATGGATGCCAGGACCAACACATAGCCTTGATGTTATTTCAGTAAGCTGGGGGAGAGGAAAGAGAAAAGGGCTGGAGAAGAATACAGGTCAGGTGGGGGCAGAGCTCAGGAGAGTGTGTTTGCTCATTACCTGCTCTATCCTCCCATCCCCAGGAACAGTAAGAAGAATGTAATTTTGTGAATGTTGGATGAAATTCACCTGTGCCAACGGCCAGCAGCAGGCCTGTGTGGAGAGCTGTCTGAATAACTGAGTTTCTGGTATTCTGAAATGAAACAAAACGAAAAATTTTTGGTAAAGCAAAAAAGTCAAACAAAATGTGTTTGGGTTGGGCAAAATGTTTTGTTCAACCCCCAAAAAGTTTCATTTTGTTTTCAAGTTTAATACCTTAAAATTGAGGTAAACGTCATAATGAATATTCAAAATGAATAAAAAAATTGAAATTTTGATGTTGAAAATGTCAAAATAAAATTTAGATTTTTTCAGACTCTCTCTCTCTCTTTAACCAAAACAATTTGGAAATGTGACACAAACTTGCAAAATGTTTTGGTCTACCAGAACCTGCACTTTCCAGCTGAAAACAATTTTGAAAATTCACACCCAGCTCTGTCAGTGTGCCACTTCAGCCCTCCTTAAACCCACAGAATTACATTTCAGCTGCTATAAACAAAAGTAACTGTACTTTAAACCCTAGAGAGCTAAGTCACAACATTCTGTCTATCTCTAGGGAGCAAGACCCAGAAAACACTGCTCTGGAGGGGGACGGGACCCAATCGTACACAGATGTGCACACACAGAGGTTTTCATTCCCTCTTTAGGTCTCTATGTATCTAGACCTCTTTCACTGGTGTAAGGATTTATACTAATACAGAGTAGGAATATAGTTGTCTTCTATGTGTTTCATAGTGCTGCTGCAGCATACACCTCTCCCCTTAGCTCCGACAGAACACCTGACACTCTCCGCCCCACCTTCTCTACTCACTGCTGACATTGGCTCCTTTGCTGACTTCCATCATCATGTTTCTCCCCACTACCCTGCAATAGTCTCCCAATGGCAATGCGACTTTGTCATTCTCTGAGTGCCTTCCATCAAGTGATTTCAAAGCTCCTTCAGTGGTGAACTGCCCCTCCCCCGAGAGCAGCCTTGTAAATATTATTATCCCTGTTGTACAAAAAGGAAAACTGAGGCACAGCAGAGGTGAAATGACTTGTGTACAGCCATTTGGCCGATCAGTGGCACAGCAAGCAACAGAACCAGATCCATAACTCCAGCCACTGTCATCACCCAGCACTCTCTGCCTGTCCATATTTGGTCTGTATCTGACTGAGTATCTCTTGTTTTATTTCCTTTAGCTTGTAATCTCTTTGGGGCAGGGAACAGTTAATAGCTCAGCATCTATTGTCCACTGCACAGGGCTGAGTATACTTAGGAAACTGTAAAAATTATTCTTAATTAAAAAGTAACAGTCTGAGGAATAGTAAAGGCCCAGGTATAGATTGGAAGCACCCAAACCGCTATGTACGTCAAATTAGTGCTGGTAATCTCACAGGAATACATTCACTCTGATGAGATTTCTGGTGCTTCCACCTTCCATATGTATGCATGACAGTTAATTGTTTAAAGAAATAGACAGTTCTCTGTCCCAATAGGCTTCAAATCAAGGCAAATGTTTCTTTTGCAGCTCCTTACTTTACCCAGGTATGAGAAATCTTTTCCTGTTCAGGTAGTACCATTGACTTCAGCCATTTTGTATGGGTTTTCTGGATTGGATTCTAAATTGCACATGACACAGGGAGAGAAGGCATCAGACAAGGGAAGAAAAGAAAAGGAAAGATGAGGTGGGTCACATACGCTACAAGTTGAGGTTATTTAAGAAAGTGTTTGTTTATGTAACGTGTCATGTTTGTTCTTTTTTTTTTAGAATTAATTTTAATTAAATCAGCACAAGTGTAAAGGTCAGTTAGAGACTAATAAAAAGTAGGCCTTGAGGAAGGAAGGCAGGATATTGGTTGGCATACTCTACCATTGGACATAAGTTACCTAGTTAGATGGACCATTGTCTATGCTGGTCTGGCAATGCATATAGTCCAATTTAACATTTCCTTGAATCCGTGGATACATAAGAACATGAGAATGGCCATATTGTGTCAGACCAATGGTCCATCTAGCTCAGCATACTGTCTTCTGCCAGTGGCCATAGCATCACAGGTATGCTATACAGCATGTGTCACCTTCCAGATGCTCTATTGCTAACAACTGGAAAACCATTGCTCTTCTGCCGTGACAAAAATGTAGAGGAAGAGTTTCCTTTGACCTTTCATTGTTTGTATTTTAAAAATCAAAACAAACAAAAAACCTCCCATAATACTTTTCCTTTTAACACTGAAAGTGTTCTCCCCACCCATTCAGCATTTGTGTTGGCAAGTCCATTCCATACATGATTATTTTAAATCTGCACCCAGTAAAGAATGGAGATGCTTTGAGATATGGGATGCAATTTTGGCTATAAAGGTGGAAACCTAAAAACTTTTCATGCTGGATCTGAAGTTGCACTTTCTGAACACCAAAGGTCTCGTTAGGTGGTGGAAAAATTCATACAAAAATGTTGGATGGAAAGTGTCCACAGCTCTACCCTTGAAGGCTCTTTGTGTTTATGATGCAGTCTCACCAGTGTCTAGTGCTCCTAGCTAGTCCCAGCTGTACCGGTAGAATACAATTGCCACTACAGGAATCACTCTAGTCTGCACATCAGGATGCTACAAGCACTTTGTCTTTATCAGGTTCCCATCGAATTATAGCTAGCTTTGCATTATTTTGCTTTTTGTGTGTTCAGCACAGACAGAAATTTTTCCATCTACTGATTTCCCTCCCCTTTTTGGAATATCAGGCACACACTTGTCAAGCTTAGAGGAATGGATTTATAGCTGACGCTGTCTCCTTCCCCCCCACAGACCTCAGTGGAGCTGCCATCCAGATGGGCCTATATCACAGGCTTTGACATATAAAGCCATTTTAGGCCTTCAGCCCAGATGCTCTTTGTTCCTAGCCATACTCTCTCCCACTGTAGATGTATAGAAGTTTGAGGTGGCTTATAAGCTCCTCTATTTCTGTCCTTGCAGCTTGTTTATGGCTTATATACCACAGAGATCGATAGAAGCTCACATATGCATCTCAGAAAAACATGGGTTCAAATTTCACCCTAAGATCAAGTTCACAGGCAGTGCAGTACTGGTGTGCATGTGAGAGACAGGCTACTCAGAGGAGGAAAGGATTTTGCAGAGCCAGTAGGAGTTCAAATACTTTTTCAGGGAGGTTTTATGATAAAGCAAAGGAGTAAATGTGACGTATGTCCTCCCCCTGGAGGGGCCAAACACAAATACAGCAGGCTTCCCTCAGTCAACTCCCAAAATAAAGGTCTAAAATGTGATTCACCTCAGCCAAATTCCAGAGAAGAACTCAGTCTTTCTTCTTGGACCTTGCCTACACTAGGTTTTTGTGAAAAGTCTCTCACCTTCTCACTAGCATTCACACAGCTCCACCTATAGCAATAGTAGTGAAAACACTAGTGTGCACAGGGCTCAGGCAACCACCTCTGTTTAGCTCTCCTCTGAGATGGGTTTGATGACACAGTAATGAAAACACCAGTGTCCTCACTATGCTAACACTCCCACTATTGGGACCATCAATAGAACTGTACCTTGGCTAATGCAAATGCTAGAGATTTCCAAGGAAGGTCTAGAGTAGCCATGCACAGAGGAATTGGTTTAACCTCTTCCCTCCCATCTGCTGAGTGGCTTTATATAGACTATCACAGGGGAGCGTGATTAACTGTTAATGAGACATTCTTTGGAGGAGATGTGAAGCTGGGGTCTTGTCTGCCTACCTTGGGATGGCTGATTAGATGGAAGCAAAATGCTCCATGGTGGCCTGGCCAACATTCTCTCTCAATAAGAGGCCTGATTCTGTGAGTGCTCTTAGCTCCCAAGAACTTCAGGAATGGACCTAAAAGAAGTTCCATTGTCATAAGGGGTGAAAGACCTGTTATATAAAGCCTTTTACCTTCCATCTATGTGGCAACTTTCCTTCAGCCAAGGAGGGCTTTCTGAGACACTCTTTGGAGTGCTTCCTCTGCAATGTTCCAAGCACTCCCTGCATTGGGTATTCTACATAAGTCCTTGACTGGGAAGCCAGATTGAAAGCCTGAATGATTCATCAGCTCTGTCTCTCTCTCATCTGGTTATACAGTCAGAGAGGGGAGCATACGTCCCAGCTGGGCTAGCTCCCATGGACACAATGCTGCATGTCCCGCAGAACTCATGTAAGTCTAGGGCAGGGTCCCCAGAGAAATCTCTGCTGTTCCACTTAGACAGGCATGTCCTGCTGCTGCAGGATCAGTCCCCTGATAAGGCTTTTATATTTATCCAGCTTTCCCTTTGTCCTGAACTTTGACTGTATCTTTGGCAAAAGGGCAGTTACCCCAGGTCAGAGCATCGCTTCAGGCTACTGAGGGGAATCAGCTTTCAATTTCTGCAGTGACTTTCTTTCTCTTTTTTCTCTTATCCCTCCAGCCATCACAAAATAATTCCCATCCCTATTAGTTTACTCACCCCCTCCCTTCTCTTCCCCTTTGAAATCCTTCCTTCTATCCCTGGGATTGGGGAGGAAGAAGGGGCTGGGGGTGGGGGATAGGCTGCAGAATTCCTCCAGATATTACACAAAAGCCTCATGTATCCCAGTGTCAACCCCAGAGGGTAGTTGAGTAATTTAATTAAAGGGAAGGGGGGGCTTTTGTTTTACTCTTTCTTTTTAATTTTTTTTTTAATGAATGAAAGAAAGAAGGAAGGAAGGAAAGAAACAATAGGTCTGATAGCTGCAGCAACGCAGAATTCCCCCCCCCCCCCCCGCTTAAACTCTTGCCATGGAGAGAGCATGGTGCTCTCAGAAGATTGCATGATTCTCTCTCCCCTCCACACCCACTTGCCCCCGACTCAGCTCCAGGGAATGACACATTCCAAGAATTAACATACAATTCCTTCACAGAAAACACATTCTTACTGTTCTCTCTATCTTCCCCCTTCTTTTTCTCCCATTCCTCCTCTTTCCACATCTCTTCGTCTTTTTCTCCCTCGCGTACTCATCTTAGCCTGTCTCCTTTTTCCTTCCTCCACGTCTTCCTTTTCTCCCTCATGATTTCTCCCTCCTTTTCTTTGTCCCCCTACTCACTCTTCACTTTTCCCTCCTTTTCTTTTCCTCCCATGGTATACACATTCCCCCTCCCATTTCTCTACTCCCCCACATCTTGGTAGGATGAGCTGAATCTGGCTCCAATAAATGACATCTTCATTCCTCAGCCTGACATTTATTAATTACAGATTCATCACACACTCGACTTAGAGCATTCACTGCGGGGCAGGACTGATTGCAGGAGAAAGTGGAGTCTCATATATGGGATCATGGACAAAATGTCAACTCTATGATGCAAGCATAATGTTCTTGTCACTATTTTTTTTAATTTTTATTTTTATTTATTATTTTGGCCTGTGGGATACAGTGTTTTCACTGGGGGAGATGGCTGATGCTGTGTCTTAGCCTTGGGGGCAATTCACTATGACATTACAGCCTTCCCTACCAATATAATTTCACCATATGTCACAGCCCCCTACCATACCACTGTGCAGTCATTGTCTATCTACAATCTATCTATCATGGTAATAGTGTGGTGAGATCTTAGGATCTATGCACTAGTTGGTCTCAGTTTTGTGCAGTAAACATGAATGAAACAGTCTTCAACTCCTGACCAAATGGAGAGTAATTTCCTTTTACGAGGACCATCTGGTTTAGGTCAAGCAAGGACTCTACTTAGTTAACATAATTCACCTCCCTGCTACTGTGATTCACTTAAATCATTCAGATGATGGCTGTGAGGGAGACACAGGGATATAAGAGATGGGAATATAAGGTGTTCAGTTAGGTGGCACTGGATAGGGGGGTGGAGATCTGCTCCTCCAGGGGGAAATTCACGCTCTGGAGAGGGCAAGCCCATGGCCTCTATGGTTTTTAGGCCCTTTGGGATCTCTTGCACAGAAGGAATTTTATCCCAACCAAACAACTGCAGTGATGTTTGGCTACCTCATACCAACATAGGAATGGGTTCTCTGTGAAGAAGTCAGACTGAAACGTGGAGCCAACCCAAATTAGTTTCCACAACCTAATTAGATGGCTTAGCAAATTAGGAACACAAGCAAACAACAGATAGGGAAACCCTTTGGGAATTCAAATCCACATCCTCCCCTTTTCAGCTGTGCATCCCAAAGGAGTGCTTAAAAAGACAGCAGGATTTGCTGTTAGTGATGAAGTCAGAAGTTATTCCGCCCTCTGAACCTGTAGTGCACACAGTGCTATAGAATGGGAGTGCGGCCACTCTGCTGCAGGAGATTCCATCTTTTGAATGAGTTGCAAAACAAATTTTAGGTTCCAAACCTTGTAAGCAGATTCCTTGGGACCCTGGGGACTTCCATGGAGCAACGTGCAGGAGTATGGATCAGTCTGAGCAGATACTTTTGTAGGATCATCTCCTTCCATGTTTTGCACAACATAAAGGATGGCACATTATATAAAATTATTTTTGGCACATTGTATATAAAACTGAGATCCTGATTACTCACCGTCATAAAAAATGCTGCAGGAATAGGGGCATTAGCCCTCCAAGTTAAATTCCAATTTGGGCAGCTACATGCTGCTCTCCTAAATCCCCTCCTCCCCGCACTTCAACCTCAACTCTGTGCATTGTTATTCTTCACTTCCCTTCTTAAATTGTTGCCTAGGGTTGCTATTAATTAAACAGCTTAGTGTTCCACTCCAGAAGTGTGTGTTCTTCCATGTGTAGGAATTGAAGACTGCACGCCATGATTTGGAAATGCAGTTTAGGCTCATACAGGATGACTGGTCTTATTTTGCTTCCTCTAGCATCTCAGATTGCCTCTTTACATTCACAATGTTCTAAAGATGTGAGGGTTTGGGGTTATTTTTTGGCTTTATATCTTTGTGAACTGTTCACCCTCTTGGTTCCCTTCTGGCCCCTCCTCATCCCCCAGAAGCCATGTGTAAATTCCAGAGAGATATTCTGCTTCACATCTCCACCCCAAGTGGCCATCAGAGGTTAACATAACAAGACAGAAATGCACTTAATTCCATCCCTCTTTGTGTCGGAGCTTTCCTAAGCTGTATTTCTCTCCTAGACTCTCACTGAACTCTATGTCTGCGGCAGGCTTCCCTTATTAAAAGGGACACAAAGACCAATTAGTTGTTATATAATAGCTCTAGATGGCCAGGCAGTGGGACCAAGGGCACTTGTTCAAATTAATAGGGTCTGGGATTGATTAAAAGTAAGGAAAGCAAGCTAGTTCAAGCTGTAATATCCCTCTAGTATCTCCTCACCCCAAGCAGGACAGCTTTGAGAGACTAGTGAAGTAAAAGCATGTAACATCTGATTACAGCAGTCTAAGATCACATGCCTGTATTGAAGACTGAGTTCTTGTAATGGTGAAGTTGTGGATTTTTCTCCTTATCTTTACCCTTTCCCTATAGGAAAATGGCATTATTTTTAGAACATTTGTTCTGCCAAGAAAGCTGTTTTCACTGAAGACAGGGCGTATAAATACAGTGAAGGATTTGGGAAATAAAACCATTGCAGAAAAGGTCAGTCTTGGGAAGAGAAGACTGACGAGAGAGGGAAAAGCTGTTTACAGACACCAAAATGGATATCCTAAAGAGGGCAGGGATCAATTATACCCATCAGTCAGTGAGAACAGAACAAGACATAAGCTTAAGATGCAGAGGGGAGGAAAAAGCTGTTAGGTCATGCATTGAGCTGCTACAGACGGTTGCCAATTCCTCTTCACTGTAGACACTCAAGACTAGGCTGATCAGAGGAGGATTAAAGATAATGAAATCAATGTTGTAGTGAGGACTAGATGGCCCACTCTGTCATTGCTTCCAAATGGCATTATGCCCTGATAAATGATGTGACAAAAAGCAAACCTGGGATGTTGATGGCAAAAAAACAAAACAAAACCAAAAACACACAAACAAAATAAATAGAAAAAAAATTACATTTGCTATTCATGGAGATTGGTTTCTCAAAACTAAGGTGACAGGCAAATAAGAAATGCATAGATTAGCAAGATAGGTAGACAGCCTTTAGAAACTATACACAGAGACTCCAGAGCATCTTTATAAAAGACTAAGGATTAGTTTGTGTATCAAATTTTATTTGTACTTCCCATGATCAAAAGGACCTCCTTGGTAGAGCCCCATGCATGACTATTCTTAATCCCGCTCCCAGCTGCTCCCGTTATTATGAAAGCAGACCCTATGGGACCTGTGGGACCCCAGTCCCTCTGCAGGGCTTTTCACTAGTCCCAAGCAGGGATCTACTCCATGTCACCTCAGGTAATTTTGAAAAGTTGCTATAGCACTTTATTAAGGAGGACAAAACTGGTGGGAAGTTGAGCTTCTGTGCATGATTCTTCCATTCTGTGGCTTAATTTCAAGCAGGGAGATATTTTAATTACTTTGAGACAGATCCAAGGCTATGTCTACACTTAAAAAGTTAAATTGACTCTGTTAAGTCGACCTTGTTAAGTCAACTTAATGAGTTGACTTAACCTTTCAAGTGTAGACAGAGCCTTGGCTCCCCGCCGAGAAGGGAGCCGCGATCCCCAGCAGAAGGGACCCGTGGCTTTCTGGCAGAAGGGAGCTGTGGCCTCCTGGCAGAAGGGGCCTGCAGCTCCTTTCTCTCAGGGACCCGCTGGAGAAGACAGCTGCCGTCACTCAGCAGACAGGGGATCCCCAGAGGTTCCCCTGTCTGGGAAGCGCCAGCGGCTGTCTTCTTCAGTGCTCCACGGACAGGGGATCCCCAGAGGTTCTCCTGTCTGGGGAGTTCCGGGAAAGACAGCCGCCGGCAGTTGCCGGGACAGGGGATCCCCGGGGGCTCCCTTGTCCCTGAGCTGCGGCTCTCTTCCTCCAGCCCTAGGTCGATTTAAGGAATTAAGTCCACCTAGGGTATCCACACCAGTCTTAGGTCGACTTAATAAGGTCAACTTAGACCTTAAGTTGACCTAACAGGTGGTAGTTATTAAGTCGACTTAAGGACGCCCTTAAGTTGACTTAATGAAAGCCCGGTGTGGGCATGGAGTAATTTAGGTTGACTTAAGCATTTTTAAATTCACCTAAATTGCTAGTGTAGACATAGCCCTAAATTCCAGTGAAGTTAGGTCAGTTTATACCAGCTAAGAAACTGACCCATCACATATAAAAACCTGTATCTTAAATACATACCTTTATTTCATGTGTGTAGTAGATTATTCAACTGAGATTATGAAAAGTGATAATATGAGCCCCTCCCCCTCCAAGCACATATAGTCCACATCACAATCCCTTGATTCATTGATGAGTCGATCAAAAATGTCTTGATATCAAACAGAAATGTAGTAACAGTCAAATACTCACCCGCTCTCCTATAACAGCAAATCTCTAGTAACTCAGCTCTCAGGGGGAAAAGAATCAAAAAAATATGCAAGAGGGCAAAGGCACACTTCCTAGAGTACATAATGTTCATGTAAAAATGTGTTCTTGGACGGCCTTGTATGTGATCTACTTAATATACAAAGCCCAATACATAAAAAATATGGATACAGTTATATACAGAACTAGAGCCAAGTGAAGACCTAAGACAACTCTGACTTGCAGCTCACATGTATGTTACCTTTGCAGTAACGTGTGCAGCTTCCTTGGAATCACACAGATGGCAAGTGTTTCATGTGGTGGAAGCAGAGAATTGAGGGTCGGAGCTCCTGCATTCTGCCACTGACTTGCTGCATGAAGTAAGTCTCTGAACTTCTGCACCACAACTTAACCTGCTGTAAAAAAGCATTTAATAATAGTAGTGCTATGAGGCTTCATTGATTAACAGAGCAGTTCATAAATAATAGAATTAGAATAGAATAGAATTAGAATAATAGAATAGAATTCACAAATAATTTTGTGTATAAGAGTTCCAACTTCCAGTGCTATAATCCATCATAGTACTCATTATTTGTGAGTACTGAGATGACCATTAGGTTTTGTGTAAATGTGTAGGTCCCTTAAATTTCACAAATTTCAACATTAATTGTTCATCCTAAAGTTTGTGCTGGAAAGTGCATTTTCCTTCTGTTATTCTTATTCTCCTTCTCCCATTAAAAATATATATATCAGTCACCCAGTCAGGGAACAGAAACAGTTACCATGTGACTTGACCAGTACCATAACACAAATAACAACTAGTAAGAGCAGACACTTTGCCAAAAGAGAGTGCAAGATAATTTTCAGCCTATGAGATTTTGCAAATATTTCAGTTATAAACAGCAAAGAGAGTCATCGGCATTAGGATCAGTTAGCAAATGAGTTGTCAGTGAAAAAGGGGCTATGATTCATAACAAATGCAATTTATAACAAATAGTTCAACCAGCTCTATTAATGTTTCTAACATACTTTAAGAGCCTCTGATGAAAGGCATGAAAGTGTTACAGAATGCTGAACAGCAAAGTATTGTTAAATATGCATTGGCATGCAAAATGTGTACAAAAAAGCACTAATTTTTTTTTAAATCCGTCAGATTAGTATTAAACTAACTGACCCAAGTAAGGGAATGTTGTGGGAGAAGTTTCCCCCAAGCAATCCGTGATTCCTGTAGAGAATTCCTGTCTTGTAAGGGAATCCAGCTAAAGAGAATGAAAGCAATCCCCCCATCACAGCCTTCTCTTCACCCCCCACACACTTTGTTTCTAGAAGGGAAGAGATATTACTGGAGGCTGCTCCTCCCAAATGTAAGCCAGACATGAGAGAACAGCAAAACCTGGCGTTCATTAAAGTCCATTTCTCCTGGCAACTTGGTACATCTGTCGCACTGCAGGAAAGAGACTCTTCTGGATTCTCTCTGCAACTTGGCAACACCAGTCAGTAGGCACATGCCCAAAAACTCATACACATAGCTCTGTATGAAGTGAAGCCACAGGAAATATGTCAAGCCAAATAAAAGTTATAGAGCTTGATTTGCTGCCTCTGTAGAAAAAGATTCCATGATCCTCTCCTCAGACTCTGGAGTCAGTCGTTTATCTCTATCGTTTCCATTAATCACAAGTGTATGTTTGGTAGGATGCAAGGCAGACTAGGGAGTGAGGAGAAGAAGGTACAATTTGCTGAAGATCATGTACAGAAAGTTTTGGTTTGTCAGCCTTACCACCAGTGGTGCCACTCTGATGCCACAGACCTCAGATTCAGCTAGGGTGAGAACTGTCTGTGGGAAAGGAAAGCCTTGGCAATCAAAACTAACACTTTGACACTTATTCTGCCCCCTCCCACCATCAGCCAAGACCACTTCAGAAGGGGATGGGACCAGGGAGGCAGATTGGGCTGGGGTTTAAAAAGGGTAGGATTCAGTCTGGTGCAAACCACATCTCGGCTGTGGACTCTCTTCTCCTTACTCGCCAAAAGAAGGGTGGTGATCCCTGTTATTGGTACTTAAATGGTCATGTGCAGAAACAACAAAACCTCAGAAGATGAGGTGCTATGATCCAAAATCAGAAATGTAGCCAAGCTTGCACAGAGTGATAATCCGGAGAGATGAAAGCATTTTGGAAGTTTTCCAGTTCTTGCTGAGTCAGAAATATGGGCCAGATTAAGCCAGTACTGTTTGATATGCAATCCCAGGATTTCCTAGACCTTAGGCTCCTATAAACCTGGGGTATCAAACACAGAGACTGCGGGCCCACTGAGACTCAATTGTTCTATTTATCTAGCCCCCATCACAAGTTCACATTATAGAACGCAAGATACCATTTTAAATATAAATTGACTTCCAGTTCTTTTGATTCCAAAGAACTTTCCAAACGTGACCTCCAAAGCGATGTTCTCAAACAGCCTGAAACAACAGCTTCCAGAGAGAGTTTCCCTGTTCACCTTAATGGGATATTAATTCTGAAGCCAAATGAAGTCTCTTTAATTTAAAATATTTATTTTTTTACATTTAATCAGTATATACAAGTGTGAATGCAGGTCAAGCCACTGCACAAGCAAATGGACAGATAAAATAAGGAAGAAATAGGAGTGGATCTAAAAGAGCCAGGTATCAATAATGCTTAACAGAAATAGTAACTTTGCTAACTGAAGACATATGCCTCTGCTAGAGCTGTATTTCATTTTCTACCTTTGTTCAAACCTCCCATTGGTTTTATATTGCCTTTGCATTGTAGATCAGTCCTACTGATCACAAAGTAAAAAAATAGTTCATCCCGCTCAACAGAATAAGTTTAACAACTCTAGAGAAGCTTTAAATTTCAAGTCCTTTGGGTCATGAAAGCCACTTCCTGAACATGGCCTAATACCTTGGTTTCTGGATTGCCCCAACTCCATAGAAGGTGAGTTCTGTGTCCTAATGCCACAAATTTAAATGGCAGCATTTCTAACTAGTTCAGCCCACCTCTTTTGGGATCATTTTCAGAGTATAAGTAGAGTACCTCCATGTTTCCGACCCCTGAGTCTGTTTCCTGGTCAGAAATTCATCTAGCACAAACCATCTATTCTCTCTCTAAAGGGCTATGCAGAGAACTTCCAGTGCACACCTAAACTGCAAAGAGCTCATTGGGTGCAGTAAAAAGCCAATGATTGTGAGGGGAGCGTGCATCAAAAGTAACCATGAATATGACTGAAGCTGGCAACAAAGCAAGAAAAACAGAATACTGGATGAGCCCCGTGATACACGCATGGAGTGTAAGGAACTTGACACACAGGCTCTCTCTACTCTCCACTATGCTGACCCATCAATCAGGTAAGAATGTCTGCCCACATATACCACCCTTGAGAGTTAGAAACAAATGCTACGTGTTGAGTGACTGTGCAGACAATGGCATGGAATGTTGTTGTGGTGCAGGCTGAACCATTTCCAATCAGCCACACAGAAAGGCAAATGTCCAATAAAGTTGCAAAGGAATAGTTCACATTCAGCTTCCCTATCATCTTCCAATGGGCACATCTAGCTCACACACGTTCTCTAAAGCATAGCCCAGCGAGGAAGAAGGGCCTCCTGAAGAATGCCTTGCAAGGCCAGGGCACAGAACCTGTTGGGGTGTGCCCATACACCATCTGGACAGATGTGTGATGATACTATCTTTATCCCCAGAACCTCAGCTTTTCATTTTTTTTCAAACAGGTTGTTATGGCTACAAATCAATGCAGATGAGTTTGCAGAGACCCTGGAACAATAGCTCTGTGAGGTGAGAGCTGCCCCGTTCATCTCAGTGAGGCATTAACCCACATGCCTTGTGTTGATCATTTAGTTATCCATATTGCTAGCTAAGGTGTCCTTGTGTGAGAAAGGAGCAGGACGATCATAGTTCTGCTCAACTTAGGCTATGTCTACACTTAAAATGCTATGCTTCAATGTAGACACATACTACAGGGACAGGAAAGGTTGTCCTTGTGTCCTCCCTTCAACTCAGCACTACTCCAGTTGCCAAGGTGGTCTTCAGCAATTAACTTTGATTGAGCAGGTCTTCCCAGACCCAAACAGTTGGTCAAGAAGGTTGATCTGACGGTGGCGAATTTGCTGCCATCAGTGAAAACTAGCCCTTATAGAGTGTTGCATTAAAGTACTACAGCAGTGCAGCTGCTTCAGTGTAGTGGTGCCAAATCAGCATTTTAAGTATATAGAGAGATGGTATATGACACATACGGCAAGTCTTGCAGAAATAGGTCCATCACAAGGGGACAACATTGATTTATGGACCAATAAAAAACAGAGCTCCCACTTCTCATCTGGAAGTCTCTTGGCCCATTTGTAGCTAATAACTAAGATCCTATAAAGAGAGCAGTTGGGAAGTAAGGTGCAGGAAAACACACTGAAGGGAGGAAAAGAGATCTTGTAAAGGTATTTATTATTATTCCTTGGGGTATATTCTATCACTCTTGCCTTCAAAGCCAGTCACTTATTGTCATAGGCCAAACCCAAAGGTTTATAGAGGATTTATTCTGTTTATAGAAAATAGCCTTATAGACAGAGTTTTCATGTAGTGTTTACCATCTCAGGTTTTACAGTTTTTCTTGGAGTTCCCTGTGGTAACTCTTTGGCTTCAATGTATTATTAGGAAAACAAGAGCTCATTATTAAGTGATGATTATACAATTTATTCTGACAGCAAAAAAGTGAAACGGGGAAATTGACATTCATGATTTTAGTTATGTGCTGACAACTCTAGTTAATCTTAATTCTTGCATGAAGCAGATAAGTGATTGTGTTGGGAAAGTTGCATTTTCATTGCGTCTGCCTTGAGAGAGCTACTTGACCAAGGTGATAAAATGGCACCAGTTAAAAATGAAAAAGGACAAAAATTTAAAATATTTTTTTTAAAATTGTAAAAAGCAAGAGCTAATAAAATAATAATAATTAGGAAGCCAGTAACAGGCAACATTTATTAATTATATATATAGAAGGCCTGGCTAAATATTTTAAAGAACAACCCACACAAACAAAAAGTAGGAAGAGTTAAATTACAAATAAAGAGGTGAAATTTAAAAATAGAAAAAGAAAAGAATAAAATAATTGGGGAGGAAACCAAGGGTAATTAAAACAGAAAGTCAGAAAGACTGGGATTAATTATAAAAACACAGAAAAAGGCATGGATTTTTTTAAAAATTCAGAACGAGTCAACATTGTATAAAAAGAAACATTTTTAAATAAACACAATGAAAAAAATCATTAAAAATAAACTTGTTAAATGGAAACTGGGAAATTAAAAACTTACATTGGCATAGTTATATCTTTCTGGGTCTGAAAAATCCACCCCCCTGAGCAATGCATGGAAGCCAACCGAACACCCAGTGTAGACAGCAGTAGGTTCACAGAAGAATTCTTCCGTCAGCCTAATTATTGCTCCTTGGCAAGGTAGAATAACAACAGCGACAGAAGAACCCCTTACTGCAGAGAGTGTCTGAACCAAAGCACTACATCAGTGCAGTTGCAGCATCCCAGCTGTGCCACTGTATCAGGTTAACTGTAGACATACACACAGTAAATCTACCAGTGTATCTTAGCATATGTCACCCAGTCGCTACAGGACTGGATGATGCTCTTCAGGGTTCCTTCTAGTCTGCAGAAACTCTCAGGAGTCACCCCTTCTCACTGTGGAAAGGTCAGCAATTCACTAACGGATAAGGACTATTTCTCTTGTGTTGTACCTATGGGCGTATCTATTGAAGACAATGGATTTTTACTATCTTATGCCAGGGCAAATTTAGTTCAAAGCATTAAAAAAAACCAAACAGTTCTTTAACAGAATTCCTTAGATTTACACTGAAATGTCAACCCCAAAAATCTTTCATATGAACCAGAAAGTCTTTTAGTTGCCAAGACCCAATGTGCCCATTCCTCCTACAGCAGCTCATGCTGTCATTATGCAAGGAAGGTAACTTCCTAATCCATTTGAGTTACTTGTGATTTAATTAGTGGATTCAGGAGAAATTTAAATGCCTGAGCTAAGGTCTGTGCAGGTAACTGAAGGTGGAGCTGATTTTTAACAACTGCAACTTTTTAAACAAGCAAATAAATCAAACAAATCAGCAAAAAAATCAGTGGCTTCACAGAGGTCTTGTTAACTAAGGATATAGCTACACAGAGATGAAAGACCAGAGGGTGATCTGAAGGCCAACTGATTAGGGTTTGGGCTCGGGGGCTTAAAAAGTGCTGTATAGACATTAGGGTTTGGGCTGCAGCTTTTGCCCTGGGACCCTGTGAGGATGGAGAGACCCAGAACTCAGGCTCCAGTCTGAGACAAACAGCTGCACATCATTGATTAGCCCCACAGCCTCAACTCTGTGAGCCCAAGTCAGCTGACCTGGACAAGCCATGGCCATGCCCTGGGGCTTCTATTGTGTAAACGTACCGTAAGGGGTTTTTTATTGCGTAGACATACTGTGTAGACATACCCTAAGCGGCTTTATTGTGTTGACATACCCTAAGGGTGCATCTACACTGGCAAGTTAGGTTGACGTAAGAACACTTAAATCGACCTAAACAAAGCCGCGTCCACACTGGGATTTTCTTAAGTCGACTTAAGCATTTCCTTAAGTCAACTTAAGGAAAGCTGTAGTTGACTTAATAACACCTCCTTTTAGGACGACTTAAGCCTTAAGTCGACTGCTTAAGTCGACTTAAGACCAGTGTAGATGGGGATTAATGCTAAGTCGACTTTGTTAAGTTGACTTAAAGCCAATATAATGGCTATCTCTGCTGTTAAGTTGACTTAAAGTCGACCTAAAGTGCAGTCAATTTGTTAAGTCGACTTAACAAGGTCGACTTAACAAAGTCGACTTAACTTTGTAAGTGTAGACATAGCCATAGTGTGTAGACATAACCTTTAGGGTTTCTTTATTGTATAGACATACCCTAAGGGATTGTCTGTTGCCCTATAGGAAACACACAGAACTGGACGTTAGGAAACTGGAGATCTATTAGCCTTGTCTACACTACAATAATTTGTTGAGATAAGATATGGCAACTTTCAACTACTGCTATGATTATATAATTATATGCAATTATAATGGTAGCTGATGTCCACACTGCTTTCCTTGGGTCAGTGGAATGCATTCTCTCCAGGAACACTTCTATCAACCTGAGGGGCGCTGAGAGGCCCAACTCCCTGCTGGGAGACGAGCGGCTTCTGGGCTCCCTTTAGATTGCCCCCTCCACCCCCGGGAGCCAGGGCAGCCACTCAATGACCTTTTTCCCTCCCTGATCTCAGCTGGGCTCCAGCTGCCTGTACCCCACCCATTCCCGGTCTGCAGGGAGAGCCGGAGGGCAGCCCACCACATCCCACCCAGTCCCTAAGCGGTCCAACACCCTTGTGCAAGTTCCCAGCCACAGGCCAAGAGACAGCCACTCCATGCCTCTGGGAATGCTTTAGCTTTCTTGTCAATTTCACCATTAATTGACAAGAATAATAGCCCTCCACTATTATTATAATGGGATGCAGTGTCTACTTTGACACTGTCAGACTAGATCATCAGCCAAAAGCCCTATACCTCTCATTGAGGTGGTTTCATTTTGTCAAAAAACAGGGCAATTTTGTCAGCGGGGAAGAGGGAACATTGTAGTGTGTATGTAATCCATATGCCTAAAAAAGGCTATCTCTTTGAGAGACCTACTGAGGGTGGGTTACGGTTGCTGGGCAGATTAGCTACCCACAACCAGAAACTTCTGGAAGCAGGGAGTGGTAGCATTTTGAGCATGCTCCACAGGGTGCCCTGCTGGTGTGATGTGTTGTGGTCAGAGTCAGATGATATGAGAGTAGCAGTCTGTACAGACAGCAGGCAGGAGCTGCTTTGAGCAGAGCCCATGTGCTCAGTTTTCAGGAGAAAAGCTGAGCCAGGAGTGAAGATGTTTTCTCCCTCTAATGGAGTCATCTGCAACAGACCTTGCAGACATGCATATGGGACTGAGGGCTGGTTGCAAAGGAGAAGGAAAAGCCTGCATGGAATGCTACAGAGGATTCCTGCAAAGAAGAAGAGGACAGCTATTTCTTGCCACTCAAGCTTCTACACTGGAACAGAGACTGTAGCTGAGAGTTGGGTGAACTCCACCTGGACTTTGGGACTCTTGGGTATCTTTCATGCAGGGGCTTTTCTGGAGGGATTGTTCTTGGTTAATTGTATTTTGTTTTCTTAGGATAAGGTTTATTTAGTTAGTAGTTAATAAAGTTCATTGTTATGTTTGTTTTTAGTAGTATTTTAATGTGGGAGGATAACTCTGAACAATCTTTGCTGTGAGTCCCATACAGACTGGATCCTGGGTCTCCAGCTGCTTTCTCCATAGGGATTGGGATTGATTTCTGCGAGGCACTGAAGAAGGGCAATTAAATGAAATTTAGCCCACCTGAAGGTTACATGTACACAAGCACTGTTTTTTTGACAAAAGCTGACCTTTGTTGACAAAACTCTCTAATGTAGACCAGGTCATTCTGGGCTCTGTCTGGGAGGCCATAGGGGTTTCAAACACGCAGATGCGGCCTGCGACAAGAGCCGGAATTCAGGGGCTCCCAACTCCTGGCTGGTTTTTCAAGCAGCCCACGCCCCGCCATCTGGGAGCTGGTAGCTAGGCTGTGGCAGCCTGCCTCCCACCCAGGGTCCTGCTGCTGCTGACAGTGCTTCTGGGCTTGGTCACGCCCCTCCCCCGGGCCTTGGCTGCCACTGCCGGGCAGCTGGGGAGAAGCCACTGCCACATGGGAGGCTGGGAGCCACGCCAGCTGCGTGGCTCATCAGGCTTAGCCCTGGCCTGCAGCAGCAGTGGAGCACAGCCCAGTGACCAGAGCAGATGGATCCAGCACCCAGGGCCAGGTCAGGGTTGGCAGGAGGGGGTTCTCGGGGTGCAGGGAGGGCTCCCATGAGGGCTCTGTGCTGGGGGAGACTCCATGAAGTCCCTGTAGGGGCTTTGCCCAGTCCCAGTGTGCAGCTGGGAGCTGAGCTATGGCTGCTCACCTCCCCTCTGGGCTTGGGAATGCAAGCAGCTTTCTTTCTTTCAAAAACTTTAAAAATTTAATTTTAATTAAAAACCTTTCTAAAAATTAAATTTCAATTAAAATGCATTCAAATTCAATTAATCTTATTTACAATCCCTTTAATTCAATTAATTTATTTTTAATTTAATTTGAATTAAATAAACTGGTGTCCCTGTTGTATGAAAAGACTCATAGTCTTTAAGGTCAGAAGACCAATACGATCATCGAGTCTGACCTCCTGCAAAATGCAGGCCTCAAGACCTCACCCACCCACTCCAGCAATAGGCCACTAACTTATGACCGAGTTATTTATCTCCTTAAATCATGATTTAAGGACTTTAAGATACAGAGAATTCACCGGTAGGTGAGCCATGCCCCATGCTACAGAGGAAGGCGAAAAACCCCCAGAACCCAAGCCAAAGGTTTCAGTGATGCAGCCCTTGGGCCAATATCCTAGTCCTCATGTGGCCCTCTTGGTGATTTGAGTTTGAGACCCCCTGCCTTAGGACAATCAGTTAACCGCTTTGAGTCTCAGTTTCCTCATCTGTAAAACATGGGTGTCAACACTGATCTACCTCTTAGGCAGTTGATCAACTCAATTTATATTTGTGAGATCCTTGACGGAAGGCAACTGACCTTACCATTAGTACTGCCAAACTCAAACATTACAAATCATGAGTTGGGCACAACTCCTACCTCTCCACAACCCAGCAAGAGATTGGGGTTAAAAATTGGGGTTCTTTTTATTTGGTCTATGGCTTTTGAATTGTCCGGGTGTCCCCGAGTCACATTTTCAAGCTTTTCTCTGCAACACTGAGGGCTAGAAACTTACAGTTTTAGAAATTAAAGATGAAATTCTCATGTAGTCCATTGTGTGTAGGATTTAGGACTTCATTAAAATATCAGATATCAGGAGACTTCTGATAAAATCAGGACACGGTAGATCCTCAGACTTACAAACACCTTGGGAACGGAGGCTGTAACGCTGAAATGTTCGTAACTCTGAACAAAATGTTATGGTTGGTCTTTCAAAAGTTTATACCTGAACATTGATTTGATGTAGCTTAAAAACTTTACTATGTAGAATAAAAATGTTGCTTTTAATTCTCTTAATTTAAGTGAAGCAAACATAGAAAGAGTTCCCTTACCTTATCAACTCTTATTTTTAAATTTTCCATTTATTTTTTTTAGTAGTTTACACTGAACACAGCACTGTACTGCATTTGTTTTTCACCCCCACTGCTGTTGCCTGATTGTGTACTTCCTGTTCCAGTCAGATGTGTGGTCAGCTGATCTTTTTGTAACTCTGAGGTTCTATTGTAGTCAACAACAGTACTCAATGCAGATTAAACTATATTTAATTACCAATTTTGGATTTTAGTAAATTTTAATCTCCTGTTCACCTACCATTGTGATTTCTACTTGGTTCAACACCTTTCTTGGTCACATGGAGTGAAATACACCCTTGAGCATTGGGCTTTATACACAACTTAAGTCTGACTTCAATAAGACTTCATTGTGGGACTTCAAATGGTGCATAATCCTGGTATGTCAACTTGTGCACGGGAGTGAATTCCACTATTGTGGACCCAGTTTGATTTCAGAGAATCCACTTTTTAGGGGAGTAAAATCCTGACTGTCAGCATCGGGCAGGGAGGTGGCACCAGTGTTGATTTATATAACTTTTGATCTGTGGTTTCAGTGATGTCTTGGTGGAAAGATTCATGTTAAACCTGTAGCGGTGGCATAAATGGTTCCATCAACATGCTCACTGCAGACAGACACAGCTTAAAGGCATTTTGGTCTGATTCTGAGTCTGTGTATATTTCCAAATAAATTTAATTTATGAAGACTCACTCCTAAATGGAGTCTAGTGTCAGTGAGTCCTTCAATGGAAAACTTTCAATCTTTGTTTATTCCTCCCTAAATAACTACCAAACCAGTTGGCAGTGGCTTTGGGATGTAACTACTGAGTCCTCCCCCTGCAGGAACAAATTTGCTGACGTGTAGGGCTTACAGGTGCTACTCAGTATTACCAATGCTAATAATAACCTTTCATTTATGGGAACCTTGTACCCAAAGGCCTCTGGGCGCCTGAACAAAAATAAAATCAAAACGTAATTTACACTGAACAGACAAAATGCCTGACTGAATCTCATAGCAGGAATAAAGCGTGGGAGAAACCTGGCCTGCAATGGCCACCCTTCCACACCCCACAATGCACAGCAGTACCATTCAAAATAAGGAGGACATAGAAATCTCATGTCCTATTTATCCAGAATATAGTCAAGTGACTTAAGAGGGGAACAGGAGTCTCCAGTGCAGCTTCTGCCAGGGGAGTGTGGGGTAACTAGACAAGTCCTGTGGCACATTTAAAGACTAACGCATTTTATTTATTTATTGATTTATTGATTGATTGATGTTAGTCTTTAAAGCTATGTCTCCACTTGCAACTTAGGTCTACTTAATGACGCTTAAGTCGACCTACACAAAGCCATGTCCACACCTGGCACTTATTAAGTCGACTTAAGCGCTTCCTTAAGTCGCCTTAATATCTCCCCCCCTTTAGGTCGACTTAATGCCTACGTCAACCTTGTTAAGTTGACTTAAAGCTGGTGTAGATGGGGAATACCCTAAGTTGACCTAATTGGCCAGGGAGAAGGGGAGAGCCATGGCTGGGGAGAACCGCAGCTGGGGAGAAAGGGGCTGGGGAGAGTCGCGGCTGGGGAGAAAGGGCTAGGGAGAAAGGGCTGAGTATTGGGGGCTGGAGAGAAGGGGCTAGAGAGAGCTGCGGCTGGGGAGCCAGGGCTGGGGAGCTGGAGGCTGGGGGGAGCTGGGGCTGAGGAGAAGGGAAGGGATGCGGCCGGGATCGGGGCTGGGGAGAAGGGAAGGGACACGGCAGGGATCGGGCTGTGGAAAGTGCCTGGATGTGCGGCGGCCCCTGGGCTGCTGTGCACCCACAGCTTAGAGGGAACATAGCTCCAGGCCCCCACAACACTCCTCCATCGACCTATCACCTGCCAGTGTGGACACTGGCAGTTGACTGGAGTGTTTAGTGTGGACACTGTAAGTCAACTTAACAGAGGCTGTAGTATAGACATAGCCTAAAACTGCCACAGAACTCCTTGTTTGTTTGGCTGACCTAGACAAACACTGCTACCCCTGTGGAACCTGATAACTAGATTTCAGTGGAATGGGGCAGGTGGCCTTGATCTTCTACTTATCCCCTAGGGCATATATGGACCCTTGGGATCCTTCATCTTTGGCAGATGGCCCCACAGCTCACTCCACAAAGGATCACTCTGCTTCCACAGAATAAGGAGCTGCACAAGGGCTTTTTCAGCAGAGATTTCCTTCCCAAGAACCTCATCCTTTGTATTTTTACCATGGGAGGGAGCAATGTGGCCCATTTCAGTTAAAGTCCTGCCCATACTATGACCGGAGCATGATTGTTCTTTGTTTGTCTGCCTGCCCAGCTACATGTAGGTATTTCCAGTGAGCCTGTCACCCTGGTATCTGGGTGCCTGTCCTCTACACTAGCTTGAGAAAGGATGTTAGCATATGGTTAAGGATGAGCCATTTTTACCAAGGTTTTCAAAGATGGCTCCTTATTCATTGCAGATGAATCATTAAATGTGGCAGCTGCTCCCCCACTTTCAACCACAATGAGGACAGAGTCTCAATGAGCAGGATAGGAAATAACTTGTACCATTTACAAGTCATTATTTAAATGAGTGGACTTATTATTCAACACAACCTGGCTCTGTGTTGAATTAATGCCCAGCCCAAAGGGGATACAAAAAGCTGGATCAGAGCTACTAGTGGCCCTTGTCTGTTCTGCATGGGTAAGCTTGCAAATAGTTCATTGGCCCAAACCCAGAGACACAGAAGGCACCAAGTCTTCTGTCTACACTGGAGGAAATGAATTCCAAAGATGATGTTAAAGTAATTTGTCTGCACTCATTTTGCATCAAGAAGATGGAAACTGGAAGGAGGGAACTTCTTTCATTCCCCGCCCTATCATCAAGTGTCCTAACACCAGTAAAATCCCTTTCACATCAGGTCAGTCAGCTCGCCTTTCAACAGCTGCTCCCTCAGCCAATTGGAAGAGCAAAGAATCCCAAGGCAGCAGCTGGGGGTGGGGGTGGTTTTGGGAAGCAGGTGCGGAACACTTGTGGAGTCTGGGAGATCTAAATCACCTAGCTAAACAAGGGATAGCTGCAGAAAAGCAGGAGGAGGGCTTTCTGAGTGCATTTTGTGGGTGAGTGTAAAGGAATGTGTCTGTTTTGCAAGTGTTTCTAAGCAGGCAGGAGTGTAGTGTATAACTGTGTATATAAAGGGTTTCTTAGCAGAACAAGCAGTTACTAGGATGACAAATTACTAGGGGCAGCATAAAGTTTAGTGATTCTTGCTAGCCTCAGTAACTGAAGATCTTTGGGCTAGAATGGGTTACTGTTTTTGAGTCTACCTAAAGGCAAAAATCTCAGTGCAGGCTCTTCTGTGTGCAGTTTTAGCAGTATTTGCATGAAGTGTGTTGTGTGAGCATTGTTTCCTGACATGAAATACTCAAATGAGGTTTTGGAAAGATGGATATACTCATGTGCCCCCATGAGCTGAACCAGCAGCCAGACAGTACAGCAAGTAAACCCTGTAAGGAGAGTCTCCTAGCTGGAGGTAGTTTCATTATGTGTTTGTGTCTTGCATATTGACACAGCCGAGACTTTACTCAGGCTCCTCATGGCACATAGGCAGCAGGTCACCCAGGTGAGCCCAAAAGAAACTCCCATTGGATTCATTGGTAGCAATCATGCTGATCTGGTCTCATACCTGTCAAGCATGGGGTTTTCATTTTTAGTCCTACTACAGTTTCCATCTGTATCTCATTATAACACTTTACTTTTATATGGAGCTTCTCATGCTGGTATCTTAAATCACTGAAGGTGTGTTAAGTATCACTCTCCCCATTAGCAGACAAGGGTACTGAAGGACAGAGAGGGGAAGTGATCTATCCAAGGACACATGGTCAGAGTTACACGTGGAAAGAGAACCTAGATCTTTTTTGCCCAGTCCCATGACCTAATGTGATAGGCGTTGACCCCACACTACTGTCTCTGGGGTTAATAGAGCCTCTGGAAAGTTGCACAAGAGGCAGCCAGTTAGAGGGGGGCCTGGAGGAACAGCCAGTCAGGGCCAGGCTGGCCCATATGAGAAAAGCTGCAGGGCAGAGCAGGGTCAGTTACTCCCTGGAGCTCAAGAGTGGGGATTGGGTGCCTGACAGGCAGGCAGAAGGAAGTAGTAGCTAGCATCCTTGACGGAACAGAACTGCTAACCGGTACCAGGGGAGCTAGAGTGAGCTCCTGGCTGGCTGCTGGGATTGGCTAGATGAGGCAAGGGAAACGAAGGTGCTGGGGTGGTGGGAAAGTGGCCGAGGGAAAAGTCCTGAGGACTTGGAGTGGACGCAGCATGTGGCTGCCATCTATAGGGTTCCTGGGCTGGGAACCAGAACAGTGAGTGGGTCCAGGTTCTACCTGACCCCCCCAGGTGCCACTGGGGAAGTAGAAGGACAATTGAACTGCAGAATTCACCCCCGGAAGGGGGAGTACAGATCATAACGTGACTGGAGGGCTGTGTCATGAAGAGGATTTGGCACTCCTTGTAGTGACCTGGGTCTGGGAGCAGAGGTGAAAGTGGATGGGGCATGATCGGACAAGGGCATACCAATTTACAAAGCTAATCCCTGAGACAACCAGCAGAAGGTGCCAGCATGGTGAGGGGACCCCATTACACTACTCACTGGACCAGGTTTCCTCCATATTTCATGTGCTCTTTGGACCTAGAACCTTTTCCTTCATTTCCCCTACCCAGTACACATCTCACAAATAGTTTAGAGCATTGTTGCAGTTTCTAGAATCTTCCTGCCTTTTCTCCTGAACTGATCAGCTCTTGCTGTTTCTGATAATGGATATAGCAAGAAAGATGATGAAATTAGAAGGCAGAGTATGTTAGGATAGCTCACAAGCCCACTTCCCTGGATGGAATCCACCTCAGAGGAAGCCAGAAACCACTGGGTAGCATAGATGAATAGGGACAGCGAGGATGAAAAGCAGAGCCCTGTTAAAATGTAATGGATTCAATTCTGATACACAGTTGTATACTTAAAGACAGGAGTGTCCGTGTGAGGAGAAAAGTAAGAATCACGAGGTCTTGGGCCCTGACTCAAAGTGGCTAACCCAACATCCCAATAATTAAACTCTCAATTGTTAGTTTACTCTGGAAGAGACAGGCTTACTCTTTAGTTTCTTTCTGTTTCCAGAGAAAACATCCCAGGGTATTGCATATGAATCCAGTTGGCTTCTTGATTACCTGAGTGGAGTTTCTGTAATCTCATCCCAGCAACTTGGCCTTCACTGGAATATATAATCAAGTTACCTGGGAATTGTAGACCCATGGATTTTTCTAAGTCCTTGCATCTGGAATCGCCTGTTTTATTGAATAAAAGTGAAAATGAAATATACAAATGAAATCTCACATTTTCCAGGTTTTGAGGCAGGACTTCCCGCTGCTCTGCATTTGATCATCTCCCAGGGCCTTGACATGAACCTCTCTGGTTTGGAGCCTGTAAGGGAAAATCCCTGAAGATCACATATCAAACCAAATTCCATGTTCCTGAGCCAGCCAGAGAGCTGCCCAGCACGGAGTTATCAACGTTCCTGCTTTCTTTTATGGCGACACAAACCAGGCCCAAGAATTCCTCACTGCCTAGTTTTTCCATTGCAGAGGACACATACTTCCTGACAGACATATTTCCCTGTGGCATTTTCATTCAAATCACAATTGCCTCAGTCACATATAGAAAGCTACAGGGGTTCCGAGCAGAAAGGAGGAAGCTTGGATTTTAGTTTTAAGATTCTTATTTTGGATGGAATTTCCCATATCTTTATATATGTGGTGGTGTTACCTTGCCTTAATTAGGCTAAATAAAATGAAGACTATTAAGGCTGCTCCTTTGCCAACTACACCTTCCCTTAGTCTTCATTCCATGGCTGGAGTTACACAGAGTTATCACCACGAGTCTCTGCACCTAGGCTTCCACTGTGTTTACATCAGACCCTGAGATAATTACAGGGGCTTCTCCTAGCAACTAACGAAGGCCTCTCCCCTCTAGGCCAGAGAGTTGTGTCCCTCAGCTCTCACCCTGAAGCAAAGCGCACACAACTCATTAACGGGGTCCACATGCTCCCAAAATAGAAGATGCAGGCCAACAACACTGACCCAAGAACATGGTTTTGAGATGTGGAAGGGTTTTCAGACCCCTCTTAAAGACACAACGTATAACATCCTACTGACCGTTTAAGGTCCTCCTGACTAGAGATTATATACAATTCCTGTGTGAGATAGGGAAGGAGGAAACACCCACAGAGAGGTGCAGCACAGATGGTGGTTATTTTCCTGTATTATTGGTTTAACCTGAAATGCAGACCATAATAGTGCTAGTGTAAAATACACCACAAATGACCCCCAGATGACACCAGTTTCACATAGCTCAGCCAGGGGCAAGCTGGAGCTCAAAGCAGAGACCAAATCAGGTTAGTCCTCATAGCTTTGACCACAGGGAGATTATTTTTTAGGCTCACCTGGTAGAGCTGTTAGCTACAGACCACAACAATCTCAGCTCAGGTCTTAGTTGCAGGAAAGTGTGGGATATGTACACACAGTAAGTCCAGCTGGCTGGAAGACCCTACTATCAACAGTAAAGTCTGTGATGGTGTCCAGGCACCAGCTAGCAGGCAGTCCCAGAAAACTGTGTCTGTAAAATATATCAACTCCCTTTCTTTTTTAGGAAATACCATGGTGCTTTGGACCTGTCCACACATAGACCTATCCTTCAGTATCCCTCTTGAGGCATAATATGTAGCTTTAGAATAATTTTGTGTGCTTCAATGTGTGTAATGTTGAAGCGGATCTCCGTGTCTTATGGGGAAAGGGATGTGAAGTGTAACTGATTTTCTCTACTAATAAATCTCCATGCTACTGTAATGAACAGGGATGGAATTGTCCAAGCAGTGCTGTTTCCATAGAAGAATGTTAAATGTTCCTCCCAGGCACCACAGAGTGGATTTTTTTTTGGCTCAGACTGACAAAAAGATAGGCCTTTGTACAGATGCCACTTGATATCCTTTCCTGAAGGGTTTTCTCTTCTTTTTATTTGAAACGCTCTTCCTCATCCTCTTTTAATTGAATTGAATGAAAAATCCGTAATTTCCTTCTCCGTCTTTCCTGTTGTTGACACAGAAAAATCCTGTTTTGGAAGCAGTGGGAGCACTGGTAAAGAAGTGCTCAGCTATAATCAGCTGGAATTGGAACTGACATCCATGAGTAGGCATTGCCACTTCTGACCAGACCATGATCTAGTACCCTGTCTCTGGTAGTGTCCAGCAACAAATTATCTTGAGTATGGTGTACAAAAGACAATTTGAGCAATAATATATTTTGGGATAAGTTTCTTCCTAACTGTGCACAGCTAGAGGTGGTTTATGACCTGAAACTTCAGGGTTGTTTCGCTTTATAAATTTTCATTAGCCAATGATAGTCTTATGATTCATCTGTGGGGAGAAGGGTTGTCTAAAAAAGATGTTTACAAAAAGGATCTAATCCCAATGTCATAAATCATAGATCTTAAAGCCAGAAGGGATGAGCAGATCATTTAGGCTGATCTTCTGCACATCACAGGACACCCAAAACCACGCAGCCACCTGCACACTAGTCTAATTTTGGTTATTGGGTTTAAAGTCTAATGGGATACAAAATCTTTTGCATCCTTAGTTCATGGATTAATTTCAGCTCAAGTTTTTAGTTTCCAGTGTTGTTATAGCTTGAGGACTGTTTGAGGTCCTATCGAAAGTCAGTTTGATAGATCTCATTGCATTATGGCAGTGTTCTTATCTCAATACATCACAAGTTAGACAGCCTCAGAACAAGAACCAACGTAATAAGTTGCATTAATTGTCTCCCTTTTTCCTATATCAACCGACTCTAAGACTGGATGAGCCACACAAACGGAAGGGATGCCTAGAAAGGATCCCATCAGAGCAGGAGTTAGCCCCCTCGCCTGTACAGAAGAGTGTAAACTTGCACACCACCACTTGAAGTGAACCCATTCTGTGGGTAAACAGAAGACTTCATTCTCTAGACCAGCACTAAAACCATTACCTTTACAATACAGGTAAAGATTTTCAAAACTAATAGTTATTTTGGGTGCCTCAATTTTTGGATGTCCTACTAGACACAGTTTAAAGGGGTCCAATTTTCATAAATCACCAAGAACCCAACCTCTGAATTCACATATGTCCTTGCACACGCACATCTTTGTGAACTTGCCATTACAGTTACTGAAGTGACTTCTGTATCAAAGCAATCACTCAAAATCAATTGTTAAGAAAGAAATCTCTCTCCACATCAACCTTGACTGGTATGCCTCAGCACCCAAACAACAGATTTGTACATGCTCAGACTTCTCAACGTGCTTTGCTTCACAATATAATCCCTTTCCATCTCAAGAGATAATCAGTCACGGCGCACATGTTCACGTCTTCACAGCCACACAAACGCACTACCCAAACTGATCTCAGCTGGAAAAACACCTGCAGACGTGTAGTGGTGAAGTTTCCACCGTCTTATTTCTAGGTGAGAAAAATGTGAGCCTGGTTCTAAATTTATGTTGTTTACCTTGCCTCCCAAGGTCAAAGGTGGTGGAGCAGTCTGTGCTAGGCAGAGCTAGCGAGCCACTGCCAGAGAGTGGAAATAGCTGGTAAAATGTAAGTCGCCTCATTTTTCCATCACCTCTTTGTTGTGAATAGAGTAGACCAGTGGTTCCCAACCTTTTTGGCTTGAGGGCCACAGATGTCATTTTTACAACCCTGAAGGGCCACCAGTCTCCGCTAGCAGGCCTCCCCACACTGCAGCCAGACAGAAGGAGTTCAATGAGAAGGCTGCCTCCTTGCTCATCTCCCATCTCCCTGGGTGCAGCTGGGGAACCATATGCATCCTACAGCCTTGTGTGCGCCACCTGGGTCCCTAGGCAGTGGTTCCCTCCTGCAGCCAGGGGAATGGGTGATTAGTGCTGCCCTTCCCTCTGGTTCCAGCAGGAGCCCCAGTGCCTATGGACCTTGCCTGAGTGCTTTGCTGTGCTCCTGCTACAGAGAGGTGAAGGGGAGCATTGAACTCCCATCCCCTTCACTGCAGTAAGGAACCTGCACTGGTCTTTTGGCCCCACAGAAATGCACTTCAGCTACTGCCTTCTGCAGCCAGTTGGAGGGGAGCTGCAGGCCACTTGGAAAGGCTCTGTGGGCCATTTTTGGCTCCCAAGCCACAGGTTGGGAACTACTGGGTTAGAATGAGCAAGGAGCATAACTACAATGGAGCCAACTGCAACAGTAACGGCACGCTGGCACGCATAGCCGACCCTGTCAGGGGCTGCCTAATTGACTGCACTTCCTGACTGGTGAAGAGGCAAAGCTAGCTACTGCTTAAGCCAACACCAGCCGGAACTCACTAGCTGCTCGATGCATTCCATGTCCCCAGCTGTGCACGGTCCTCCTTCCTGTGCTGACTCCTGCTCAGACCAGCATTCTCTTGTTTCTGCCTTTCTCCATCCTTGACACTTCTGGCTCTGACCCCTGGTTCTTCTTCCTGATTGCATCTCTGGCTTACCCCTTGCCTCTGGCTTTCACCTTCTGATCCCAGACTCTGACCCATGGCTCTGCTCTCAGCTACACGCCCAGCTATTCCATGGTCCTGATTCTTGACTTCAGCTCTAATCTCCAGGCCTGGCCACCCCTCTGGCTCCAAATGTGCAGGTCCCAGTTGAGGTCCTGACCATAACTCATTCAGATTGAAGTGTAAAATATAAAATGTGGCCTGTGCCAGAGGTGCAACGGGAACATGCAGGTGAAATTTGAAATGTGTGGGGACTATGATTCTTTAGCACTAGCAGCCTAAAAAAAAACAAAAACAAAACCACCAGTTAATCTCCAGGAACACTTTATAAAAGAGCTAATTATTAAATATTTCCTCTGCCAAAATTAGTTAAGTCTCATCCACAAATATATTATTGAAGATTTAATCATTCTCAGAAGAGCAGGTTACATATGAAGACCAAGGTCTTTTATTAAGGTGAAAAATAGGGAGAACTTTATCCTGCTTTCAGTGAAAATTTAAAACTTAACGAATGACCAGGCCATCTTTAGAATAGAATTTCTGCTGGCTGCTTTAGATTTTCTACTTGCTCTAGGAACAGATAGGTGTGCCACAAAACTGCTTTCTCTAGAGTTCTGTAATCTCTCTTCTCTATTTCTTGTTTAAAGAAACAGTAAAGATATTTTCTTCACATCTCCTTCCCCACCCTGCCCTCCTTTAAAAAAAAAACAAAAACAAAAAATGTCAGTAACCTGTGATAAGACTCCCTTCCCCCCCCACCCATCACCAGCTTCTAGAGTTGCCTCTGCAACTCAAAAGTGTAACTTCAGACAGAGTCCATCTTAACCATTTATCCAGATCATTTCACAGATAGCCCCTGATGCAAAAGATTTCTGCACACAATTCACTAAGATTAAGTCCCAAACACGTGAAGTCACTTTCAAGGACTCTTCTCACTAGAATTATAGTCTTACCCTTAATGTTACAGAAGGGAATCACAGGACAATTCTTCTAGGTTTGAAGCCCCAAGTGAAGATGCCATTTCTTCTACACTAAACACTTTGGTCAATTTTCATGATGCAGGATTTAGGGGGAAAACATGATTAGTGTGGTGAAAATGACTGGTGCTGTCTAATATTTTTCTCATGTAGGTTTTATGGGAACCAGAGTTCCTATTCCAGTGGTCAAAAAGAAAACCGAAGATCTCCTGGATCTAGTATTTCTTAGCCTTACCTTGTTCAAGACAAGTCACTTTTGATGAAGATTTGCTTCTAAAGTTGGTACTTTTGTTCTGATCTTCTGACACACAAGCTGCTGTGATGGATTTAGGCTGCTAACTGACATAAGGGTTGCTCTATAATTCAGCAAAGCTAATAAAGGCTCCTTTTGTTGTAGAATTCTTTTTAGCAAAATCTATTGCCCTTTCTATTTGTTCGTTTCCTTGTGGGTGGTCAAGGCTGGAAGTAAAATATTTAAAATCAGAGCATCCCAAATGCTAGGAATTCTAAATTAGCAAACTGTGGCCTATTGTCAGTAGCTATTTCCTCTGGCATCATGTGGGGTTTAGTCCTTCTTGGTTTTCTTGTGCAAGTGAGGTGCAGCATATTTAGACATTTAGAATAATGATCAATAGCTCCTCTATAGGGGCTTTTCCTGAGCTAGTTGGAAATTGTCAGTTTGAGAGAAAATTCCATTTTGTTCTTCAGAAATTTCCATGAAAGGTCCTCTTTTCTAATAAAAAAACTAAAACCTGAGAAAACGTCAGTTTTCAGAAACTGAACATATTTTTAACCAACCCCTCTCCCATATTTCCGAGTATTAGAGTTTTTAAAAATTCAATTTTTCATCAAAGAACCAGAAGATTTCAAATGAAACTATATTTCTGCTCAAACATTTTTGTTTATAAGATGGTAGAGCTGGACAGAAAAATTCATTATTAGGACAGGGTAGGAGTAAAAGTGGAAGATTGGTTTTTTTTCTACAACCAAGTCCACTGCTATTTGTTACCAAGGACATTTGAATGTTTTTTTTTTTTATGAATCATGCTCCATAAGATTCAAAGGATTTCACCACACACCTTGTGTTCTGCTGTCTGGTGGGCTGCTTCACTAACATTTACAATCTCTTCCCAGAATAACTTGATGCCCATCATCCATTGGTCTTTTCAACACCCAAACTTGCACTGATTCAGCAAAACTAGTGGAAATCCTTGAATGGACTCTCATTTTGGTTAAGCTGAAACTTATTCATAATTAATTAAAACTCAGTTAAAACAAACCAAAATAAAGAAATGTCCATACCAGGTTAACTAAATCAGTTGGAAAGTTCCATGCTAAGGCATTGGCTTGGTCTATACTTAGAAATTGGGTTGACTTAGCCATATCACTCAGAAGTATGACAAATTCATAATCCTGAACAATGTAGATCTGCTGACCTAATCCCCCCAGGTTGCACCCATGCTAGCGTACTGCATCTTTGCAGCTTGGCGCTGTAGCGCCATACAGAAAACACTTCCTACCTCTGTGGAATGGAGCTTTCAGTTACCGTAAGTAATCCAGCTCTGAGCAGCAGAAAAATTCTTCCATCAACCTCCCCGTATCCACAGTATGTGGAGCTGGTGGCAGCTGGGACAGTACAAAAATGCTTCCATTGATCTACATACCATAGTTGGGGGAGGTGGCATTCCTCATACCAGTGGAAAACCCCCTTGCCATAGTTATGCCAGTATAGACTCCATAGTCTTTTTCATTCCTGTAAAAGGTGTGCTTTACATGGAGAAAGTTCTCCTGATATAAAAGCCCAGTGAAGACAAGGGAGAGAGAGAGTTTTTACCTAGTAGCTATTTGAGGTCAACTTTATACTCCTTTCCTGGTGTTTATCTTGACAGGCTGCCTTGAGATAAAATTTCATTGTGCCTTTCTCTACTAGGATTTCTTACTGAGAGAACTAGTTTCATGTAAAATGCACTTTTTTGAATAGGAAAAACATAACCCAAGTTCAGCCAGTACAACTCTGCCCATCGTCTCTACTACTTCATCCTTAAGAGATCAGGATACAACAGCCATCAGTAACCAGAGCCAAACAGCTGGCTTTCCAGAGCACAGAAGAAGTCACAAGCCAGGAATGAGATACACAGTATGTGACTGGGCTAACCGTTTCTTCTCTTAATTATGTGATTTGCAACAAGCTAAATTCTGTGTTATGGGCCTTGATTGGCATATCACACTAGAGGCAACTCTGGGAATTCTGCAGCATCTTAGAGTAATTAATAATAAATCATTAGTACAATAGCCCTCATGCTTTTTTATATTGTATTGCATTTCTTTAATTTTGCCCTTATGTTTACAGAGTGCCACAGATTCTTGTACTAACAATGTATAATGACATTGCTGAAGCTATCAGGGTATAAACTGAAAAGTTTTGGCGCATGGATGGGACAGGAGGGGCTTTTAGTATATGAGGATGTGGGGGCCAGTTTGGGATCATGGAACAAACTTCTTAGCTAGATGTTTCTGGTAAAATGATGGGCAGGGAAAAGGAAATAATTATCACTGATAACATTTCATTTATTTTCAAGTTAACACCCTTTTGTCACTGAGAAAAATGGGGCGGGTTACGCCTCTCAGGCAGCCCCAGACATCACTGAGTCAGAGTTTAAGGCCAGAAGGCATCACCAGATCATCTTGTCTGACTTCCTGTATATCACAGGCCACTAAATGCTACCCAGCCGCAGCCATATCAAGTCCATCCATGAGAATCAGACCAAAGCACTACATCCCTCAAGAGACTAAACTGAGTGTCACAGGCAGAGAACAGGAGGGACCAGTGTGCACCAATGACTCTACAATGACACATGATTGATTGAGATATACTCAGTTGACCCCAGCAAGTGACCCATGATCCAAGCTTCGGTTTATTCTTAGTACACATTTTGATGGATATCTTCAAAACCAAACCAGAGATGTGGTTTGTTTTAAAGAGAAAATATAGATTTGAGATCACAATTCTGGGGCAAGAAGCAGATTCTCCAGGAAGTTCTATAGCTTTGGAATCACAGAATACATGGGGCTCTGAATATTAATTACGGAATGCTGTACAGCTCATAGAAGGAGACCTGGAGCCTGAACAATCTAAATTAAGGAGATGGTACTGTTTAGATGCATAATACATCAGGAAACCAGATGATGAAGTTTCAGTCTCAAAACCATGCACTTCTTAAAAAATAAAATTCATGCTTCAGTGTATTATTATTGAAATTTTTCTGGGCAGAAGTGGGGCAAGGAGAGATGTGACTGGAGTGAAGGAAGCTGTTTGATGCACAAAAAGTGGAAGATGGCTGTAAGCATTAGGGCAACACAAAGACAGGGTGAGAGAAGGATATAGAAGGAACATTAGGCAGGAGGCTTGGGCAGAGTGAAAGGAAGGGTGGCACAGGAGGGTCAGGAATATATGACTATTAAGGCCTGGTCTACATTACAGAGCTGGAAGCTTACATCAATCTAACTCTCTAAGCACGTACCCTAAAATGTCAATCCTGATGATTTAACGTGCCCACTATCCCAATTTAATAACTCCACTTCTGCGAGCAGTTAGGTTGATACCATGTCAGAGTAAACACCATGCTGCTTACATTGATTGTTGCTGCCATTCAGAAGCCATCCCACAATGCCCCACATTGATAGTTAAATTGGTTCAAGTGCTCCTGGTGAGGACAAGCACTGTGGACCCAAGAAGTTTAGCATGAACATGCAAAAGCAATTTAATTACTGCAGTGACTGTACATTGACATAACTTAGGTCAACATAATTCTGTAGTGTAGACATATCCATAAATATAAAGGAGACGAGTTGTACAAAGCCACAAGATGAATGAGACCAAGAAGCTTGAAAATGGGAGTATGATGAAAAGAAATCAGTCAATGGGTTCATATGAGGGTATGACGTGTTCTGAGCAACAGAGGTGGCTTTTGAGGTAGGCGAAGCAGGCACACGCCTAGGGCCCCGAGCTGTAAGGGGTCCCATCGCCTGTTTTGCCTACCCCAAAAGCCGCGTCTGCCTTGGTCGGCAGCAGCAGGAGGAGTGCTGGCTCAGGGGACCAAGGCCATGTGGTGGGGAGCTGGGGCCGGAGGGGAGAGCAGGGTGGCGGGCAGAGGGTGAGGGCAGGGGGAACAGTGCCACAGAGGGAGACCCCTGTGGGCATAGAGGGGGCTCTCATGGTCCTATAGAGGGCTCCACAATGGGCCTTTGCCTAGGGCCCCCAATAGCCAAAGGCCACCTCTGCTGAGCAAAGAAAGATGATTTTACAGCAACATTTGGGATAAGCTAGAGGGAGGTGATACGAGAAAAAGGGAGATCAAAAGGAGCAGGTTGTAACGGCCAAAGCAAGAGATCTTCAAGTCACATGAAGCAATCATTTGGTTCACCAGTGTAAGAACATCTTTGAGTTCTCCTATCCTGGGTCTCACCTGAGGGCACATTTTCACTGAAGGAAAGCTCTGGTCACTGCACATCTGGCACTGATTTCTCTAGGTGCCTAGCTGCTGTATGCCATGCTGTTATATGAGATGCACCTGTGAGAGGCCCACAATCCACCCTCACAAGGAGGGACATAGGAGGGGTCCTGGGCTACGCAGCAAGGGAAGTACTATTATTGAGAATCTCTCTTCTTAAATTGCTTAGTGATGTTGAGGGTATAGGGAGAAGCCACTGCTTCCAAAAGGCTGGAGAAGAGTGTGTGTGTTTCTCCTTTGTTTGCTTAATAGACTGCTGTTGTCTTTTGCTCTTTATAAGACATCAGAAAGAAACACACTTCTATGAGGCACCTTACTCTTTATTAGCAGGGATTTGTGGTCTGTCACTAGCTTGAAATTAACAAAGACCTGCCTATATCATTATGTGAAGCTCTTTCTCTCCCAAATAGTCCCTATCCGGATATTGCTGATCAGTTCGTAACATGACTTGCATGTTCACTAGCACACACTGCTCTGCAAGCTGCATTGCCTGCTCAAGCCTTAGATCCGATATGGGACCAGACCTTCCGTGGATGTAAATCAACAGAATCCCAAGGAAATCAATACAAGTTCCTTGTGGTAACAATTTAGACTGCCCAAGGCCCAGGTTGCATCTGTGGACTTACACAGTACTAAGCATTCTGAAGTCAATGGTGTTTCACTGATTTACACTAGCTGAGGATCGGGCCCACTGACACTTCAGAAAGTTCTTTGTATGAAATCCCAAATATTGAGCAGCTCAAAGTGCTTTATGGAGGTTAGGAAGGGCTATCGTTGTTAGGACGGGGAAGTGACTTCTCCAAGACCACACAGCAAGTGGAGGGTAAGGCTGATATTAGAACGCTGGAGTTCGGAATCCTTGGTAGATAATCCCCTTTCTGTTCCCTTTCAGTGGCACCAAAGATACTCATAGACTCTTTAGATCAGAAGATACCATTATGTTCATCTCGTCTCACCTCCTGCACGACACAGGCCACAGAACCTTATCCACTCACTCCTGTAATAGACCTCTAACCTAAGATTGAGTTACTGAAGTCCTCAAATCATGGTTTAAATACTTCAAGGTACAGAGAATCCACCAGCAAGAGGAAGGCAAACCCTCCCCCAGGGCCTATGCCAATCTGCCCTGGGGGAAAATTCCCTCCCGACCCCATATATGGTGATCAGCTAAACCCTAAGCACATGGGCAAGACTCACCAGCCAGACATCGAGAAAGACTTCTCTATAGTAACTCAGAATCCACCCCACCTAACATCCCATCACAGGCCACTGGGCGTATTTACTGCTAGTAATCTAAGAACAGACAATTGCCAAATTAGGTTGTCCCATTATAACACCCCTTCCATTAACTTATCAAGCTCAGTCTGGAAGCCATATAGGTTTCTTGCCCCCATTGCTCCCCTTGGAAGGCTGTTCCAGAGCTTCATTCCTCTGATGCTTAGAAACCTGCATCTAATTTCAAGTCTAAACTTCCTGATGGGCAGTTTATATCCATTTGTTTGCCAAAGGTCATTTCTCTAGCTTCTACACTTTCCTGCTGGCCTCAGCCCTCTTTGGTAAAAGCATGCATGTTCAGGCATGACATCTGCAGCTAATACTCTAAGTGTGGTGTTGAAATTATCCTTACCTTACCTCTCAAATTATTTGTGAATGATTTAAGATTCATTTCCTCTTCCTGCCTGAGCTATTCTGCTTCTATAATGGATTCTATGTTCAGGCAAGGCTGAACTTATAGTCTTCCTCTTTCCCTCAATTCTTCACACCTACTCCTCTCTAAAGCTCTTTACAACTGTTCACTCCTCAGGCTGTTTTAGATCTTCTTGTCTCTTAACGGAGTCCTCCCCAAGTTTCACTCCTTTATTTCCACATTGTCTCAATGGCTTCATGTTGTGATGACTTTCCTTCAGCCACGGAGAGCTCAACTCAGCTCCCTCCAGAAATCAGGAACAATGCCCCTATATTAGCTGGGTGGGTGACATTTATGATGGGGAAGCTGAATACGGATTTCAGTCAGAGGGAAAAACGATACACAAGAATGGCCATAAGGTCAGACCAATGGTCCACCTGGCCCAGTATCCTGTCTTCCAACAATGGCCAATGTTAGGTGCTGCAGCAGAAATGAATAGAACAGTGAATCATCAAGAGATCCATTCCCTGTCACCCATTCCCAGCTTCTGACAGACAGAGGTTAGGGACACTTCAGAACATGATATTGCATCTCTGCCCATCCTGGCTAATAGCCATTGATGGACCTATCCTCCCTGAACTTGTCTCGTTCTTTTTGAACCCTGTTATAGTCTTGGCATCCTCTGGCAAGGAGTTCCACAGGTTGACTGTGTGTAGTGTGAAGAAATACTTCCTTTTGTTTGTTTTAAACTTCCTCCTACTAATTTCATTTGGTGACCTCTATTTCTTATATGATAAGAAGGAATAAATAACACTTCCTTTCTTATCTTCAAGCCTCTGATGAAGTGGGATTTTCTCCCACAAAAGCTCATGCAATAAATACATTTGTTAGTCTATATAAAGTGCCACAGGACTCCTTGTTTGTTTTACTTCCTTATTTACTTTCTCCACACCATTCATGATTTTATAGACCTCTATCATATCCTCCCTTGTCATCTCTTTTTGAAGCTGAAAAATCTCAGTCTCAATTTCCTCATATGGAAGCTGTTCTATACTCCTAATAATTTTGTTGCCCTTTTCCAATTCCAATTCCAATTTTTTTTTGAGATGGGGTGACCAGATCTGCACCCAGTATTCAAGATGTAGGCATACCATGGATTTATATAGAGACAATATGATATTTTCTGTCTTATTATCTATCCCTTTCCAAATGACTCCCAACATTCTGTTAGCTTTTATGACTGCTGCTGCAAAGTAAGTGGATGTTTTCAGAAAACTATCCACAATGACACCAAGATCTCTTTCTTGAGTGGTACCAGCTAATTTAGAAAGGTTTGTCCAATGGTAATGCAAGGAATTCCCTTCCGACAGGGCTCTGAGCCCCAAAGGGATCCCAAGATTCAATATTTTATATATATATATATATATATAATTATAGCAGTGCCAGGCACTGTACATATCCCTAATAAGAGACAATCTCTGCACCTGAGCATTCACAGTCTAAATAGGTATGACAAAAACAGTTGGAAGAGAAGAGAGAGGCCTAGAGAGATCACATCATATGTTTATGGCAGAGCCAGGAATAGAAATGAGCTTTTCTCCATCACATTCCATTGGCCTACAATGTCTCTAAAAGTGGGTTAAAAGTATAATTTCGAATCCTCCAAATACACCCAGATCAGTGACTATCAAATCTGGTTTTCGCTTGTGTATATCCACCCTCTACACAGTCTCATAAACACGACAGCTATTATCTTCCACTCACACACGTTATCACAAGAGCCTCCCCACTACATTCTCACATACTCTGACACAATTTTACACAAGTTGCTGCACAGTTCTTTTTCACATACACATCACTTTTTCTTTGCTGAAAATCAATCTCTGGAGTTTGGAGCATTTCCTCCCCACTCCATGTGATTCTGATTTCACTAATTAAAGCTAATCTGATAAAGGAAGGAACTGCAGAGAAGAATAAGAGCAAAAAGGCAAGTGAGCAAGGGTCACTTTAAAAGATACAGAGAGAGAGCTTTGTGCCCAGGCTGCTGCAGGGCACAAAGGGAAACAGCGTGTTCAGTTGCTTCATCTGTTTGGCCCATGGGGTTCACTCTGAACTTTGGGCCACCCTGTCTGCCTGTCCTGACCTTCTTGCTGCCCTACAGCAGAAGCAACACTTGCAAGGTGGTGCGTAATGAAAGACATCAGGAAAACACAGAGCACTTCTGCCTACTGATCACATTCAACCAGAACCAAATAATGGGGGCTGGCTGGCTTGGGGGGGGATAAATAATAGGTTACAGAGCATCTCATCTCTAGTTTGACCACTCTTTGGGAAAAAAGCAGTTACTGAACTTAGTTGCCATGTGATAGTGGTGAATGGTCTGTGTGTGAAATGAGCTAGGAGGGTTCAATTTTAAGTGTCCACATTATAGACAAAACGGCTCCTGAGATGTGGGAGTAATGCATGGTAGAGGCTTCCGCTGAAGCTCACCAGCATGTTCCTGTCTTAAGAATAAAGAGAAGGCTTCAATATCTAGAGCTGTCAAACCCAAAGTTAGGTTTACCTAAGCAACAAAATCACTTAGAAGAAGACAGACAAACCAGGAGCCCTGTGGCACTTTTTTAGACTAACAAATTTATTTATTGCATGAGTTTTCATGGGCACAATCCCACTGTCAGATAAATGAAATGGAAAATATAGCAGGTTAGCTGTAAATATGTACATACAGGAAAGGGTGGGTCACAAGGTTAATTCAAACAGATCCAGACGGATAGACTGACAGTCTATCTCTGCAAAGTAAACAAGCTGTTTTGATTCAAACAATGTGGAAGAGTGATGAAGCAGCTGAAAGCAAGAGTTGAGATGGGTAAGAGAGGGGAAATCACCTTTTGTAATGATTTAGCCATTCAATAGTTCTAATCAGCCCCCGTGTGAAGGTATCCAGTTTGCATATGAATTCCAGTTCTACAGTTTCACATTCCAATTTGTTTTCCATTTCATGCATCTGATGAAGTAGGATTGTACCCACGAAAGCTCATGTGATAAATAAATTTGCTAGTCTTTAAAAGTGCCACAGGACTCCTTGTTTGTTTTGCTGAAATAGACAAATATGGCTGCCGCTCTAGAATTTAGAAGAAGGTGTTACAGTAGTCTTAAAAAGAAAAGCAGGGCAAGAGAGAAGACAGGACAATGACTAATGAGAAGACATCATGCTAACACAGAGACCCTTCAGCATCTAACACTTACACGAGCGTGTCCTGCTGCTGTGACCTCATTCACCCTTCAGCACCAATGGTTGTAGCTAATTTCGCTCCTGGAGCATCCCAGGATTTTCAAGGTCAGTACATATCTGATGGAAGATCTCTTAGAAGAGCAGCTACACTGGAAACTGTGCATGTGTGTACACACACAAACTTCCTGGAAGATGTCATGAATAGTTAACTGGAAAGCTAGGAAGTTTGGTGACTTGGCCTTCATCTCTTTTAGTCTGTCTTACTGGATTCTGGGTGCTGGAAATAATTTGGCTGAATACCTTGCTCTCCATTGATCTAAAGCCATTATTACTCTGTGATTCACCAGGTTCAGTTTCTGTCTGTGCTCTGGGACAGAAAATAACCACAGGGGACAAGGAGAATTGAATAGAACAGTTAATAGCTCAGAACATACCAACAAAGCTACTGATAGAACCTCTATGCTGAAGCAAAATATTCATATGTGGACCCACCACACCTCTGCTTTCTTTAAATGGCTGGTTCATTCTCAGCCTTCAACAGTAGCCTGGTCCCATCTCACCAACCCCCATTCATTGTTAACTTGTTTGAATTAAACCCAAGCACGGATGGGAACAGGGAGCAGACGTCTGTTGCTCCCTCTTTGCTGGGCTCTGATCTCTCATGACAATTTAATTAACTTTACATTTCCTTTTATTGTTGGAGAAACATTTGGAAAACCCTAGTGTCTCAGTGGCTGGTTCTGAGACAGAGATGGTGATTATGTCTGTGCTTAACATCATCCATCAAAATCAGGCATCCAACAGACAGACAAACCACCTGAAAAACTCATCACTACTGAGAGGTTCATGGGCCATAAAATGCTTCCTACCTGTGCATAGCTGGAGTTATTCCTTTTTATTGATACCTTCATTGTGATCCTCTCAGATGCCTTCCTTAGATGGGAACACCCACCATTTTCCACAACACCTTGAAAGACAGTGTGGTGGAAAGTATCTTCTTGGCCTACACATGTAAGCTGTGAGCTGTGTTTTTCAAGGTACCTTTCAGAGTAGATGAACTGCAGTGGTAACTCTTTTGGTGAAGTAAGAGCTGTAGCAGTGGCAGGATGTGAAGAGCCTGGCACCAGAAATGATCCACTGGAAGTAGGCAGAGTGGTTCTGAAAAACAAAGAACATCTCCTTCTCTCAGAACCATGTCCTATTTCCAGTGCGGTTGAAGTTAAATCAGGCCCTGGCTGGGACTAAGGATGTCAAGATGCCATGAAAAAGGCTGGGTGTTTTTTGGATTTTGTTTTTGTACATCTAGATAGAACCAAAAGGGATGGGAATCTCTTGCTTTCATAGGATTTCTGATCTGACTTTACAGATGCAGGTGGCCTAATTAATCTCTGATGTGATTTAATGAACTTCCATTGGAGTTGAGAGTGCTCAGTGGCTCTGAAAATCAGATCAGTTTTATTTAGGCAAATATATTTCAATATTTTGGCCTAACTAACTGGCCTAGAGTGACAGCCAGTGAAATTCACCCCCCTGCAAAGGACCAGCACAAGGTCTATGCACCATTAAAGAATTCCCCATAGGGTGTAAGTGATGTATAAGACTTTAATGGTCCTGAGGGAATGTTGTCAGAGACAGGACTAGAATATAAGGTTGGGGGAAATTGGTTTGAGAGTCTGAACTCCAGCCCAAGCTGCAATGTCTTTACAGCTATTTTTAAGACATTAGTGCAGACCTTGCTAATGTGATTTAGTTGGGGTTGGTCCTGTTTTGAGCAGGGGGTTGAACTAGATGACTTCCTGAGATCCTTTCCAACCCTAATCTTCCAAGGTACGCCACACGATCCATTGTCTACAGTCAAGCCCTAAGATATAACTGCATTTGCTCCGATCCTTCAGACAGAGGCAGACACCTTCAGGATAACTATCAAGCATTCTTAAAACTACAGTATCCACCCGTAGAAGTGAAGAAACAGATTGACAGAGCCAGATGGGTACCCAGAAGTCAACTACTACAGGAGACGCCCAAGAAAAAAAAAACCCAACAAGAATGCCTTTGGTCGCCACCTACAACCCCCAAGTCAGACCTCTTCATCACATCATCAAAGATCTACAGCCTATTCTACATGACGATCCCTCACTCTCTCAAGCCTTGGGAGACAGACCTCTCCTTGCTTACAGACATCCCTCCAACCTTAAATAGATACTCACCAGCAACTACAGATCAAACAACAGAAACATTAAAGCAGGAACATATCCCTGCAACAGACCATGCTGCCAACTTTGCCCTCTTATCTACACTAAAGACACCATCACAGGACCAAATCAAGCCACCTACTCCATCAAGAGCTCATTCACTTGCTCATCCACCTCTGTGATTTATGCCCCCCTGCCTTATGTATTGGACAAACAGGACAGTCTCTGAGCAAAAGAATAAATGGACACAAATCTGACATCAGAAATTGCAACACTCAAAAACCAACAGGGGAACACTTTAATCTCCCTGCTCACTCCATTGACAACTTGCTAATAGCTGTGCTTAAACAGATGAATAACAAATCACAGCTTCAAAGAGAAACTGCAGAACTCGAATTTATAAGCAAATTTGACTCAGTTGCCTTGGGGTTAAACAGGGACAATAGATTTTTTTCTCATTACAACAGGTGATTTAACCTCACCTTCCTCTGTTGTTCCCAGTGTTTGAATCCTAACATCTATTTTGATTTGCTGTTACAGCCTGACCTGATCCTATGTCATATACTTCCCTGCATTTAATTTCCTCCCATTCTGTAAGTTTCCCATCTTCAAAGCATCTGACGAAATGGGATTTTCTCCCACGGAAGCTCATGCAATAAATAAATTTGTTAGTCTTTAAAAGTGCCACAGGACTCTGTTTGTTTCTCTGCAATAGACTAACACAGCTACCCCTTTGGATCTATGATAAACCTGTGGACCTGGACTCAGAGACTCACTCCAAAATGCACTGTTGACATACCCTTAGAGACCAGTTTTGTATGCCATCTTTTACCTGAAAAGCAAGCAAGGAGTCTAGTGGCACTTGTAAAGACTAACAAGTTTACTCATCACATGAGCTTTCGCAGGAGAAAATCCCACTTTGTCAGATGCTTGAAGATGGAGAAGTACAGATGAATGGGAGCTTTGTTAGTCTTTAAATTTGCTAGTCTTTAAAAGAGTCACTAGACTCCTGGTTTGTTTTGCTGAACTAGACTAACACGGCTCCCCCTTTGGAGCTTGTCATCTTTTACCTGAGGCTCTCAAAGCAATTTACATACATTAAATAACTCAGCTTAGCAAATCCCCCTTGAGGCCAGGGTGAGAATGAACAATGATCACAACCCACTAATTGCAGCTGCCTCAGGGTAGACTGCATCAACCATTTAACCAGGCATAGCAACAATTGAGCTACCAATCACACTAGATGCTCATTGAGATCTGTCACAGCCAGGGCTGCTTCTCTTCTACTGTGTACCTGTTGTTTTCAAGTGTCAATGGAATGCCTGAGCCCCGAACAACTCAGACAGCCTCAGTTTGCCTCTACTGACAAGAAACTGTCACTTCAGGCTGTGGCAATTAAAGATTGTGTCCAGTCATGTTGCAGAGGGTGGTGCTCAGAATTTCAGTGAAGGGGATAGGATTTTTCTAATGAAATCCTATTTCAAGCTCCAAAAGGTGGATGAGTGGATCATAACAGGCTTCTGACTCCCTTTCCCCAGCCAGGGGCCAGATTCTGTGAGCATCTCCTGAGAAATGCAGTACTGAAGGCATAACCTAGAAGAAGGTGGGGCAAAAGTGGCTTTATGAAATCTGACTGGATCCTGGGTAGGAGCAGGAACTGCTCTAACTTACCTCAAGTATTCTCAGATGGGCATTGGTATTGGCTAGCTCTGCAGCCCAGGATCCCTTGAGTGCTTCAAACATGATCCACTTCTACCTCTCTTTTGGGGTTGGCAGAGGTAGTATAGGACCTTATGTCATCCTCATTCCTGTGTTATAAGGATGTTTGGCCTGCCCATTGTAGCCCCAGGAGGAGCTAAACTGAGGTCCAGAATCTGTCCTGTGTTAGAGAACTGACCTGCATTTCTCCCAACCTGAATGCGCATAAGCTGTGGTTAATATCAGAACAGATACTGCTGATACAGGGAAGTGATAAAATCCCATCTGCTAGTTAGTGCACAGCCCTATGCAGCAGGTGAGCAATTAACACTTGCAGTCCAACATAATGTTTTACAGGGACTGGGAGCTGTTTCCAATTAGCTCCAGAATACCGTTGAAATGAACTCATTTGTGTCACCATGGCTTGTGAATGGGCTGTGTGGAATTGATGAAATGAATGCAATTGAGTACAGGTGGTGTCTCCTTTCTACGCACACTCCTTCTCCCTGGCACATGCTGATAGGGGGCATTTTATTAATGACAGAAATTAATGATGGGCAAGAATGATTAAATCATCAATCCATCACCAGGAGCCAATGCAAGCGTGAACCCAACAATCTAGACTCTAGGGCTATGTCTACACTAGAAAAGTTGTCAACTTTGTTAAGTCGACTTAATAAGGTCGATTTTAAGTCAACTTAAAGTTGACCTTATTAAGTCGACTTTCTAAGAAAGTCAACTTAACTTTTTCTAGTGTAGACATAGCCCTTGTCGACCTTATTAAGTCGACTTAATGCTTCAAGTTGACTTAATAAGGTCAATTTAGGCGCTAATCCCCGTCCACACTGGTTTAAATTGATTTAAGGAATTGATTTAAGCCTTAAATCAACCTAAAACTAGGTGTTATTAAGTCAACTTCAGTTTTTCTTAAATCGATTTAAGGAACAGCTTAAGGCAACTAAATAAAAGCTGAGTGTGGACAGGGAGTAAGTTAGGTCGACTTCAGCCTACTTAAGTCGACCTAACTTGTAAGTGTAGAGGCATCCTAGGACATTGTCCAGTCTGGTTCTAAATGTCACCAGTGATAGGGCTTCTACCATTTCCTTTGGGAGACTATTTCACAATCTAATAAGGCCTCTCAGTGTTTAGCTTATAAAAGCCTTTCTTTGTGCCCATCTGTGTCATATGCTTGTGTTGTACTTTTTTGTCCATTGGCTTACTTTCTTGAATGCTCGTAGGGTGTGTCTACACTTACAAATTAAGTCAATTTAAGCTTGCTTAAGTCGATTTAATTTAATCTGTGTCTACACTACATTTTCCTGAGTAGGCGCAGACTAGCCCTAAATCGACTTTAAGTTGACTGAAAGGGCTCCAGGGCTCCCCCACTGACCTCCCTGCCAGGGTGGCTGGCACAGGCAGAACCTGGAGTGCCCCCTCACAGGGCAGGACTGAGCCCTGCCCACCCTGCTCCTATGCCCTGCCAGTGTTCCTGTCCTGCTCAGCCCCCATTGTACCCAGGTACAATGGGGCAAATGCTGAGCCCCCTGGCACTTGACAAGGGGTGCCCCCCCCAGGTCCACCTAGCCCCTAGAAGTTGACTTAGGCATCCAATGTGGACGCTTTATGTCGATTTGGCAAGGTCCCCTTTAAATCAACATAAGTTTTGAGTGTAGACATGCTAAGTCGACTTATTTGGCCAAGTGTAGCCATAGCCTTAGAGATTATGGGCCAATTTCAGGACAGTTTAAAACCAATGTCAGTCCATCTGGCTCAATGGTGTGTTGTTGCTCCACAAAGTTTTCTCTGAAGAGGAGGGATGTCATAAAGATTGATGCAGCACTTCTGACTGGATCCTTCACACCCTGTTGCATACAACTTCAGTCTCTGTGATCCAGTGTGGATCTGGGAGGCAGTATGTTCTTGTGCCTAGGATACTATTTTAGGATGTCCTGTGTTATCTTGGACAAGTCACTTCACTTTCCCATGCTTCAGTTATCTCGTCAGGAAAGCAGGGATTATAATTACCACCTTTCACTGGTTTGTGGGCTAAATTCATAAACAATTGTAAAGCGTGTTGGGATCCTTGGGAAGGAATCAGTAAATATCATTGAGGCCTCCTGCTTTTAAATAAGTAGGGTTAGCACACGTGTCCCTTTCAACATCTCATTCTTGTGAACAAGGATACGAGATGTAATTCTGACACTATAGAAAATCTAGCTGAGCAGAGCTGAAAGCTCATGCTGGGGCCAATACTGACATAGCTATACCATTATAGCTACTTTGGCACATCATCTCCCTGAACAATAGCAGCTAGGTCAATGGATGCATTGTTCCATCCACCTAGATGAGTCTGCAGTAGAGGTTAGATCAGCAGCATCAATGAGGGGCATGGATTTGTCAGATCCCTGGCCAACGTCACTGTGTCAACCTAAATCTTAAGTGTAGACTAGGCCTAGGAACCATGGGGACTCTTTAGGTATGTCTACACTAGAAACACTAAGTCGGCTCTCTTAAGTCAACTTAACAAGATCGACTTAAGTCGACTTAAAGTCAACCTTGTTAAGTTGACTTAGAGAGTCTATACTAGAAATGTAAGTTGACTGCCTGTGTCCACACAGGCAGGTGTTGAGTCCCCGGCACAAGGGGTGTGTCTACACTGGCAACTTAGGTCGACTTAAGGACGCTTGTGTACAAAACCACACAGGCAATATGTGAGAGAGGCATCATAGCTACATCAGTGAGGGGCATGGATTTGGCAGTAACTGAACCCAATCTAGTACTTTAACCACAAGATTATCTTCACATGTCATATAATGCAGGCTGGTCATGCAGTCTGACTGAAGGATATTAACTAGCATGTTTGATTTCTGCACAGGTATAATGTATTAACCATAAGATAATGCTGCCACAATCAAAATTCCGAACCAAAATCTTGCATTGCTAGACTGGGAAGTCATTTGGAATCAAACACATGCAAGTAGATTTAATTTTCATTCCTGAGAACCTTGCATTATTGAATTGACAAAGTGTCTGCGTGGACAGGACATGATTATAAAAAGCACAGTTCCTCTAACTTTATTGCTTTCGGAACGGGGAGACAACTCGTGCACTTTTCATTTAAGCAATTAAATTAACTGTCACAACAACAAAACGTTTTTTTTCAAATGGCTTTGAAAAAAATACAGCAGCTAGAAACTTCTAGCAAAGGCAGAAGAAGCACTGGGGATGGGTTGTAGATGGGAGGCTGCATAACACAACAGGTACTGCATTTATTTAGTCTTCCAGAATTGAAGTCAAACAACTTTCTAGGAAGGTTAGTCCCAAGCCCAAATGTTGTAACTGAACTGCCCCAGACTTGGATCCAGAGCTGAAATTTGTGGCTTGGGATAATCTCCATTTGATACATGAAAAAACAAGTTGTGTGTTTTCCATTTTGCCGTGAGTGACCAAGCATCATGAGGATTGATGAGGAAGCAGCAAATCAAACATTCTTAGGTTCCACTTCGCAGTAGCCAGAAGAACTGCATCTTTCCCTGATGAACTGTGCATGTTGTCCAGCTCCTTCCACAACTGCTGGCCTTGGAAGGAAATGGAAAGCTGGTGTCAGTCATTATAAGCAAGAATCTGAAAGTCCAAACCAACAAGAGGAATCTAAGAACCTGCTTAAAAATAACCAGTTACAAATGCAGGAACCCCTGGATTTTGGGGTCTGGGACTAGGATACCCAACTTTTCACATCTAGGTCAATACCAGTTCCAATCCAACCAAGTAGTGAGTGTGACTGATGGTTGTTCCTATCCAATATCTATGTAATGAAGCGGTGGGCCCCAGTCTATTTCCCAGCAGACGAGTGCCCAGAATCCAAAACCTCTGTCACATTTGTTAGTTATTTGGACCAATGTGAACCATGGAGAATCTCCTCTCCTGCTCGTCACTTGAATAAATCCAAAGAGAAAATGGAGATATTGGGCAATGTGCATGCCCTTGTCACGTGTGCACACATAAGCCCAAAGTTTTCTCTCTATTATTTTCATCCTTGCAGGTCTACTAGGGCTTTCAAACAGGAGCAACCCTCATATTAGAGACACACCCTGTGCCAGTCTTGTGGCTTTCTGTTTATCTTCCAGGAGTCGCCAGACAGGATTATCCTTAGTCTTCATTAGCTCATGCCGTTCATTCGTTTCCTGCTTATCAACATATTTCTGAAGAATGTGGTCAGTGTTTCAGAGCCTGATAGTTTTTTTTGTTTTGTTTTTTTTCTGTATCCGGTAGTTGAGTAAAAGAAAGAAGTCAAGCCATTGGGTCTCCTGGTCAATACCTATTCAATATAAAGCCATCGTAACTCATTCAGGGGGACTCTGTCCAGCTGTGCATCTCTTTGTCTTGCATAGGGTTAATTTTAGCCAAGAAATTAGTGTCTTGGTTGAAACTGCATGTGAGCAGAATGGCTCTCATTTGCCCCTCCCTCCAGAAGAGACACAAATGATGTCTGGTGCGATAGATATCATCTCACTTTGGAAGTGGCCATGTTCCAGCAAATGGAATTCCTTGTTGGCTTTCTCTTTCTATGCCCAAAACCACATCTGTGCAGCGATAGTCAGAAGTGTCTGTGAGTTCTGCCACCTTTCAAGGACTGAAAGCCACTTCAGTTGATCATTTTGGCTTATGGAAGGTAAGTACCCCTACAAGCTGCTGTTTGGGAGTTGTAGAAAGCTGAGCTTCTGGGGTTGGATAATATTCCCTTGATAGCCTGTGAGTCTCCCGGCTCCTTCTGCTAGATTACCAAAGGCCAATTTACCATTCACCTATCCTATGAAAAATAGGAGAGAGGCAATTTGGGGCCTATCAAAGTGAATGTCTGTAGCTTTTAAGGAGCTAGTTTTATGAGAGATTGTTTCCAGGTGACTCCTGGCTGGATCAAGATTTCGCCGGACACAGAGCAAATCAATCTGCTGGAGGCTTTGGGAAATGAGATTAAAGGGATAGCCCACTTTCTCTCTGTCTCAGGGAAGTGTTGGCACACAGACAACATAGCTTAGTAGAAATCTGTGGAGTGATTTGAAGTGACTACCTCTCTGCTTATATATATATATATATATATATATATATAT
>ML685785.1:10725270-10787329 GCA_007922175.1 Pelusios castaneus | reverse complement strand
TTCTTTCTTTCTTTCTTTCTTTCTTTCTTTCTTTCTTTCTTTCTTTCAAGTTGTTCACAGTATATTTTTATCATTAGCTGTAAGGAAATCTCTTGTTAATAGAAAATTTTGTTTTCTTGCAGAAAATGGGGGTGAGGGTTGGCAAATGTTTTTTAAGAAAATAATGATTTCAATAAAAACTGAAGAAAAGTATTGATAAAATGTTGCAGAAACTATCACAAATGGGAAAATGATAAGTTTATTAACTATTTTTCATGAAAAGACTTGTTTTTGAGAAAGGTCATTTGTCACTGAAAAAAACTTCTGGAGAGAAAAATTCTGAGCAGCTCTAATACCATGGAGGTTCCCTGGTTCTTCTTTAACTCCACTGCCCCTTTCTATTTTGCCCTCCAGTCCTGCAACTCCATTGTTTGGTGTCCCTTCCTGCCAAGTCACATGCAGTGCACCTGATGGGATCTAGCCAAATGGAAATCAGCCTCAGATTCTTCAGGCGTCCACTGTCTTCATGGGCAGATGCTCCAGAATAATGTGTGCCTAATGTTTGGTATGAAAACCCCCCAAGCTGGCTTGAGCTCATACTCATGGACACAGGCTGAAGTCTGGTCAGCAACTTGTCCCTTTAAATTCATGTGATGCAAGTGGCTTGCGTGTACCTGTGTTTTCGAGATGCAAAGCTCCCTCTACTTGTGAATGTGAGGAGAGAAAATGATCCACTGGATGATGCTCATCATGAAGCGTTGGCTCAGCATGACCGTAGCTTGGTGACATGCCTGACTCAGTGTGGCACAGGGTGCTTGAAGTAGTCATGGGACTACGGTCGGTATTTTCTGCTGCCTGGATTTAGCTGAACTGATCCTGCACTTGCCCGGAAAAGCTGCGGGGGTAAGATCCTGGTTCCAGTCCTAGTACTGATCAGTGTCTGTTCAGTTCTACTGAATGACAGTGTTTCCTTGCACTTCTGAGGCATTTGGCAACATATACCAGTACAAATCTGCTTCCCTGCAGGTACCCCTCATGCCAAGCACTAGATGGGAGCAAACTAAAAACATACCAAGAAAGATACCCGAGTCTTGCACTCCACCAACAGCTCTTTGCTCATCTGCCCTGTGACTGGGCTCCCTGAATGTCTAAGCAAGTGCCAGGTAAACACTCATGACAAGGGTTTTCCTACTGACGGCAAAGTGGTTGAGAGAAATAAGAGCTGGAGGCTGAGGCAGCCCCCTCCGGGCCCCTGTGCCAAACCACAGGAGAATTATTTGTCTGGGATCCACCTTAAAAGAACCACTGACGCTTCATGGAAAACATTCTGCTGATTGCTCAGATAGTTTCTGGATCACTCTTCCCACTTCCCCTGGTTTTTATTTTGAGACACATTGGCATGTAAACAGGATTTTCATCCCTTGTTGAGAAGATCACCTGCTGCTGCTTATTCCTTATCTGATACCTGGGATTAGAACTATTTGTAACTTTCAAAATGAAACCCAAAGCCATGCCAAAATCATTTCCATTCTGGGGCTCATTGCAGGTTTCAGATCCATTGATCTGTCTGTCTTAGTCTTTTATACTGCCACCACTTACTGTAATATCTGAGCACCTTCTACTTAAAATCAATAACATTTACAAAGTCCCTAGTGTTCTTCTTGGAGCCTGTATCACTTCTTCTTTTCCTAGAATGAACTTTATATTTAATCAGTTTGAGGGGAATCAGGTTATAGACCATGGTGTAAATTTCAAGTGAATCTGGCCTAAGTTTAGGTAAACACGGGTTGAGTAAGGGCTTCATTTTTGGTGACCTAGTTCCTTCTCCACCATTTACTGGGGAGGGAAACAAGAGCTGGGAGAATACTTTAAAAAAAAATCTGAAAACATATGCTGGAAAACAAAACTGAAATCTATTTGGCTTTTTTCTGTGCTCCTTTAATGTTGGATTTTCATGGTATTCTAGCACATTAGTTTGCTTGCAAGTGTGTTTGCAGAATCATCAGATTTTAGAGACTACTTGGACAAAGCAAGTTTTGAATTCATGAGCTGAAGAATTCATACCAGAAACATCATAGCTAGAGTCACACTCATCCAACTGGGACAACAGAAAGAGCACAATGTGATCCATGCATCCAATCACAAATAAACAATGTAGCTTGGATTTCAGATATTGAATATCTCTTCACAAATGAATGAGACATGGGAATTGTTCATTGGTAGCATGCAGAGGATCATTTCAAATAGTGAATGAAGGCAGAACAAAAAAATTTAGCAAATTATTTGCTCTGTTCTAATGAAAACTCAGGAAAAATTGACAGTTCCATTTATTATTTTTATCTATTCTTTGAATTACCACAGCACCTAAGAACCCCAGCTATGGGCCAGTGCCCCACTGTGCTAGGCACTGTACAAACAGAAGTTCCCTGTCTCAAAGGCTCTGTCTGCACTAGAAAAGTTAAGTCGACTTTGTTAAGTCGAATTTAATAAGGTCAACTTTAAGTTGACTTAAAGTCGACCTTATTAAAGTCGACTTAACAAAGTGGACTAAGTTGACTTAGCTTTAAGTCGACTTAGTCCATTTGTTAAGTCGACTTAACCACCCTTAAGTCGACCTAATAAAGTCGACTTAAGGGTTACTCCATGTCCACACCGTCCTTAAGTCGATTTAAGGAGTCGACTTAAGGGTTAAGTCCACTTAATGAGTGGTAGTAACAAAATCGACTCAAGCTTTCATTAAGTCGACTTAAGGAATTTCTTAAGTCGACTTAATGAAAGCCTAGTGTGGACATGGGTTAATTTAAGTCGACTTAAGCCTCCTTAAGTCGACTTAAATTGCCAATGTAGACACAGCCAAAGAGCTTACATAATCAAGTTTCACTCTGACATTTGGGACTCGTTCTTTCTCTGGGCAAAACCTTGAGGGAGGGATTGAGAACTTGACATGTGGAAGAACATTGAAAAGGCCTCCATAAGTTCTGCAGACTAAGACTGTTCGCTCACTCAGTTTCTTCTGTGGCATTGAATCTGCTGTCTGTGAAGAGGACTGAAATGACACTAATGGAGAAGTTAGCAACTGAGGCAGATGAAATCAGTAGCTGGGTCAGAGGAGCTCCCAAGAAACATGAGTCTTGCTGACGTTCAGACCTCCCTAGTAGTACAAAGAGCAGGTCATAGCTGGCCTATGCGTGGAATAATTTCTGAGGACAACATGCTTCAGGAGGCTTCACCTGCTCTTTCAAAGGATGCACCTGGGTATATGTGTGTGGATGTGTGGGCGGGTGGTGTGGTGATGCTGTGGAATTCTCTAGATCAATGGTTCTCAATCTATGGTCCACAGAGAAGAAAAGAAGGGAGAAAAAGGAAGAAGGAGGAAGTGAAAGTGAAAAGAGAGGAGAGAACCATCCAAACTCATGTGTTCTCCTTCCTTTATTCCATGCACTTTGTCCTACACAGTTCCTCTTATGTGAAAAGAGGCAGCTGTCCCTTTCCCTGTTTGTCAGACCAGGTTACAGAATCTTCCAAGTCTGTTCCTAACCCATCAAACTCTTGGCTGGTGGCAGAGGAAACGAACCATTGCTTTCCTACAAGGTCTGGTGCTCTCCAAAGGGATTGGAAGTGACATTGAGTCCTTAGCCAAGGGGCTAGGAAACAAACAGCACATTGAGCACAGAGCTTGGTTGCTCTCCCCTCCTGCTTGTGCAAACTGTCATCATGGATACCCCCAGGGTGAGTGCAGACAGCAGACATCTGTACTTGGTAATTTCAGAGTATGTTCTTATACAGCCTGTCGTTTATCATAAAAGCAGCTACATTACTCATGATCACACTCAATATCCGTTTTGGGGGTTCTGTCTTGAGGGGGAGACTCATGGTCTCCCACACCACCGGGAGATCTTACACACTGGGGTTATGTGTACTGCAGAAATCCACCTTGCTTTAGTCCAATTTACACAGGTCCTAGCAGGAGGGAGGGAGAGGAATGGGGAGGTTGGAAGCATGGGGAGAGACTATACTTCCCGCCTCCATTTTAAGCCAGAAGTTGATTTTTTTTGTGGTTCACGGATTCACTTTTAGGGGGGAATATATTAATAGGCAATGCCAGGTAAGCCAGATTCTCTGTTCACTTATGAGTGTTGGGGTTCTAATAACAACTTCAATTTCTCTAGTGCCTTTCATCCCTGAGTGCTTTACAGATTCGAGTGTTCATTCACTCCGCATGGGAAGGCAACTGCCTCTGGGATGGGATGTGGCAACGGTCTGGCACTGCAGACACCGCACATGTGTAAAGGAGGAAGCAAAGATTATTACACTCTATCAGGAACCCAATTTACACAATTTATCCGATTGGTAAACCCAACTCTTATGGGAAGTGTCACAGAACGTTAATGACAGGAAGTAGCCTGGGTCTCCTCTATAAGAAGGCAGGGCAGACAGCCCAGCAGCCCCCTAGCATATTGTTGGGGCACTGGCTCAATGAGAGCTCAGAGGGAAGAATACCATCTGCCAACTCCTGGCACCACGTCCTGCATCACATCGGTTTCAGCGGAAGGCTTTCTACCGCTTTCACTGAGGAGAGTTGAAAAGGTCAGATCTTGAGATGGAATGGCTGCAGACAAAATGACATGTAGGTATAAGGTGTATACTCTGCATTGTATCAGCCAGGTCTCCCGCATTCTCTCTTGGTAAGCTAGTTTCTCACTAATTTATTGCAACCCCAAATATTCTGTAGGGCAAATGGTTGAATATTTGAGGGTCTCGGTTTGTCCTGAGATTGAAAGACAGGAGCAGTTAATTTAATAGAAAGGGGTAAAACAACCTTTTGCCATAAGTAATTAGGTCCTTTGGTCCAGAGCAGGAGTGAGGATTGAGGTACAGTCTCCTTGTCAGCTGCCCATTTACTGTTCTGTTTCCCTACAGAGCAGAGTCTTTGTGTTGCATGGGGCTATCATAAGGAACCCACTGCCCCTTAGACCAACAGTTCTCAACCACTGTGTCGGGACACATTAGTGTGTCGCCACAAAGCGGTAAGTGTGTCTCGCAGAGCCAGGAAGATGGCTGGACTCAGCCTGGGGGAAGTGAGCTGGTGTGTCCTGCAGGGTCTTGATATGCCAGCCGCAAAAGGTTGAGAACCACTGCCTTAGACCACCCACAGCTTTTCAGTCAGAGATTGATACATATTGGTAACAAAGTTGAACTGGGGAAGGGGTAGTGGAGAGAGGAAGATAAATGGGCTAACCACAGAAAACTGTCTGTTTTAATAGTCCATTTATTCATTCCAAAAGAATGGAGGATAAGGCTCTGATCTGTTGTATGCAATGCAAGGCAACATTCTGGCATTTAATAGCTGTCTGAAATTGGGATTCCTGCTGTGATGGGTGCTGGCAGTGAAATACATGTACAAAAGCAAAGAAACACTTCATCTTTCCTTCTTACACCTGGCTATTGGAAAGCATGGTTCAAAGCACACGGAGGCCATGTCTACACTGGTTGCAGATTTTGTTGGCAGTTGAAGGGAGACACACAAGCTACATGAAATAAATTGTGTATCTCCCTTCAGCTTCCTAAAACCTATTCACCGTGGCATCTCCACTGCACTGAGTTGACAGGAAATGCCCTCCCGTCAATTCAGCGCTACTCTTCTTGACGGGGTGGTCTTCATGTGTCGACTTCTGTATCAATTGAGCGGATCTTCATTGACCGCTCAATTGATCCAGAAAGATCGAACTGATGATGGCGAGTTTGCGCCATCAGTGTAGACCTGGCCTGAGTAGTACAATAACACAGGCCTGATTTTTAGTCACACTGAAGCCACTCAGGTAGTTTAAAGAAGTCTCAAAGTGGGTGTTTTTTAATTTAACTCGACGGTAAGGCCCCTTTTCATCATCAAAGCAGAATAATGCAGCTTTAGTGTAAAAGAGAATCAATCCTTTTGTGTTTTAAATACCCTGATCCTATAATCAGAGATCCTGCATGGACCCAGTTGCAGGACTGAGACATTCACCTTTAGAATGTAGGCCCTGGCCAGCTGTAACTGTTAAAGATCTCGTGGCACTTTCCACAAGAGGAGGGGGTTCAATCTTCTCAACTTCCAGAATTACATTGGGTCTTTTTAAACACCCCACTTGAAATTCTGAGTTTCTTCTCTTTCCCTCCTGAGTCTTTTGTGTACTACTGCTGCCCATTTCCACAGCAAACGGAAGCTGCCTTCTATCAGAGAAGTTGGCTGTTAAAGTGACCCTTGAATATAATTGTTATTTTTAATGATTGTTAATGATTTTGATTTTTATGGGATAATAAATAAATTAGTACCATAAGGTGCTTTGGGACAAAAGATACTCTATAACTCTCTTATTTATTTATTTGTACATAGATATTAGTGCTTATTGCCAAGGATTTTGGATGCCATACATTTTTCAAATCAAGCAGTTACAAAGCAGCAAAATACACTTCCCTGGCAATTGTAGTTTTCTTCTTGTTCTTCATACAAGTCATTTTGTCTGCAGCCATTCTTCTTCTTAATTAACCTAATCCATTACTGGGCAAAATCCCAAATTCTTTGCTCAAGTTTCTCTCTAACTAAATAAAACATACATTGATATCAGTGAGATTTTGTCTGTCTAAGGAGTGTGTGAAAACTGAGGAAAGACTTCAGGATTCAGCTGCTTATTACCTTTAATAATAACCCACATCTTGAAGGGATTTGTTCAGCCCAAGCTATATTAGAGATTGTATGCACAGGGACAATGGAAGTGCAACCACTTCTGGGGTGGAATACAAGAGTTATTCCATGCCAGCAGCATTGCACAACAATTTGTGGGAAGCAAGGAATACAGCTGAAACACTCCCAAGTTAAATTAGGTCAGGACACAGAAGTTAATATCCCTTTTCACGAAAAAAGAACAATGGGGTATTTAAGGAACACAATACAACAGAATCTCAGAAGAAAGTTCGGTTTAAGAACCAGACCACATATTCTATCTATTCATTGCCTTGTCCTTCAAGTTCACTATCCAATGCAGTTGTACCCCAATTCTGCAAGGTGCCAGGCATTCTGACCCTGATCCAAGCAAAGCATTTAAGCTCATGCTTAACTTGAAGCTTGTGAGTAGACTGATTGAAGTCAATAGGACTCTACAAGGGTTTAAGTGCTATAGTGGATCAGGGGCTGAGGCCAATGTGCAAGTTCTGACCTTACAGAATTGAGGTCTGTGTCTTCGCTTTAGTGACATTTGCTGATCTTGTTTACCTTTAATAAATATAAAAATGGATCTACGCCTATATCTACACTGGCAAGTTAGTTTGAATTAAGGAAGCTTAATTCGAACTAACTTAAGCCATGACTACACTAGGCTTTCATTAGTTCGAATTAAGGGCTTCCTTAATTTGAACTAATAAATTCGAATATGCTATTCAAACTAAGGGTTAATTTGAACTAGTTAGTTCGAATTAACCAAAGTGGCCATGTTAGTTCATACTAATTGCTTAGTTCGAACTAAGCGGCCCATTGAACTCAATGCAATTCGCTAATGCAAACTAAGCAAGTGCCATGAATGGCACTTGCTTAGTTCAAACTAAATTTTGCTAGTTTGAATTAAGTTAATTGGAATTAACTAAAATTAGTTTGAATTAGTTAGTTCAAATTAACTAATTCGAATTAACTTTAGTAAATGTAGACATAGCCTACATTATTAAAATGTGGTATTCTGAAGACTGACCCTATATTCAAAAAGAAAATAATTTGGGAATGTACTCACCATTTCTTGCAAGAAAGTAGAAATTCCACAGGCAGGCCTATATTTGACAAGAGGCATCATGATTTGAGGACTTTAATCACTCAATCATAGGTTAGAGGTTTATTACAGGAGTGCATGGGTGAGGTTCTGAGACCTGCACTGTGCAGGAGGTCAGACTAGATGATCATATTGGTCCCTTTTGCCCTTAGAGTCTATGGCGATGTCTACACTTCCAAAAGCTAGTTTGAATTAGTTAATTTGAACTAACTAATTTGAACTAATTTTAGTTAGTTTGAATTAACTTAATTCGAACTAGCATGGCCCCACTAGAAAGCTAGTTCGAACTAGCCATGTCCATGCAAGGCACTTGCTTAGTTTGAATTAGTCAGTTGCATGAAGGTTAATCTGCCGATTAGTTCGAACTAAGCAGTTAGTTCGAACTAACATAGCCACATTGACTTAATTTGAACTAACTATTTTGAACTAAGGGTTAGTTCGAACTAAGCAATCGAATTTATTAGTTCAAATTAAGGAAGCCCTTAATTCGAACTAATGAAAGCCTAGTGTGGCCAATGTTTAAGTTAGTTTGAATTAAGCTTCCTTAATTCGAACTAACTTGCAAATGTAGACATAGCCTATGAGTCTATCAAGGGATATGAATGTTTTCTGACCCACAAGAATTTTGACTGTACATAATTCAAGCGAGGAAGGGGAAACACTGTCTAGGATGGACCAGATCTTAATGGACAGCCCCCTGCGGGCACTGATGGCATGGATGATCTCATCTCCTCTTTCCCAGGGCATGGATTCTCTCCCTCCCACTTATGCTCATCTAAGATCCCTGTGGCAACTACAAAAATTGTTCACATGGAAAAGTAACATCAGGAAAGTATTTAATTTTACTGTATTTCTAGCTGTTTTTAATGCAATTTAGCAGCTGGAAACAAAGAGGAGACCCAGCACCATGTAAATGAACCGCTGTCCATGAACAACCGGTAAGGGCTGCACAGACCATTGTTTAAGAACTGCTGGCACAAATAACTTCAGAACCCAGGCCTGGCTGTTAGGATATTTAAAGGTCACCTAAAAATATCCTGAGCAAAGTGAGCTTCACAGGTAGCATTAGGCTTGGTCAATATTGCCGATGAAATTAGGCAGCAGCCAATGGGAATTACGCAAGCTATACAGCGTAACTTGAGTAACTCCCATCGACTTCGTAATTTTCATTTAACGTGCATTTTTGGGGAGGTGGTTTTATTCAACCACATTCTGGATCGATTGAATGGGTCTTCACTTCCGCTCAATCAAACTGACAGAGGCGAATTTGCCACAGTCGGTGAAGACACACCCACCTTCAAAATCAAACAGGGAAGAGAAAAGTCACCTATTGCCAACCTTGGGACTTTCAAGCCTGCTGTACTCCCCATCCATCTACCTACCCAGGTCTGGCCAAGATGAAAATAATAGTGGTGCAAATTCCCATTTTTAAACCATGCATATTTTGGGGATATTTAAAAAAAATGTGGGGTTCAATCCTCAAATAATAAGAGATCCTCATGCTATATTTAATATAGTTTCCTTCTCTTCCTTCTCTTGAGCATCCACAGTATTTCAATTCAAAGTTTCAGCAAGATCCTGCAGAAAATTTCCTCTCTTTTCCTGAGGGTTTCTATCTTTACTGAATGAGCCTCTGAAGCAGCCAACATGCTGAACAGTGGGCCCGAGCCTCTCCAGAACTTGGAAGAACTTTGGATCTGGACTTTCTGCCTCAGGCCTGTCTCCCTGACTCAGAACACTAGATTCAAAGACCCCCAAACTATGTGAGAGTTCGGTTTTGGATCTGATGCTGGATCAGAACACGTATGACTCAGGCTCGTCTTTTCTTCAAACAGTAACTACCATTTGTTGTATTATTCCACAGGGAGCAGAGAACTGTGATGGGGTGTCCACCCCTCACTGGGTCTGAATGGGTTAAAGTGGCCAGGTGGACCAATTAACCGCTTAGGCTGCACCTGGGGGGAGGGGAGGAGCCAGGGAGCAATGAAGATTAATTAAAGAGGAAGCTCAGCTGGATAGGAACAGAAAGAGACTGTATAAAGTCTCGTAGCTGAGGGTAGAAAGGTGTGGTAGAGAGAGGCTGCAGTCACTCTCTGAGTGAGAGATGGGAAGGTAGGAAGTAGCCTAGGGGTACCGCTGGTAAGGACTATGCAGACCTTGCCTGCTCATTGTAAGATTCCTGGGCTGGAACCCCCTACCAGCCACTGGGGAAGTGGCATTATAAGTGATAGTGAAAGGGAACATCTGGTCCCAGGAAGCTTTGAGAATGTACCCCCACTGCCAGAAGGGGGAAACTAGTGGGACCTGGCTGGAGGGCCATGCTATGAAGTGGGAGCAGTTGAGTCCCCAGAGAGTGAAACCCTGAGACACCGATGGGGTGCTAATGAAGGAAAGGGCATTGGCCTGGCAGAGCTAGTCCCCAGATATGGCCAGAAGGAGGCACTCCAGCAAAGAGTAGAGCACCCCTGTGCCAACAATGAAGACTCTCTGTCTATCACTGATTCTGCAGAACCTTTTCTTATATCTCTGGGATCTAGAACAACATCAAGGGCTCCACCTGCTCCCGCTACAGAGCCAGTCCAAGGAGCCTGTTCTTGCCAGTAATGTTTGAGAAATTGGTACATCCAGCTGGAAGCAAAAGACACGGTGGATAGAACTTCAAAGGTGAGAGTTAATATTACTCAGTTAGGTCTGTGTCAGGATATTTGGATCTGCATTTCAATTCTGAACTCACCACAAAGTTTGGGGGTGTTTGTGTCAAGGATTTGTTTTGTTTCCTTATAGAGATAAAGACCATGCATAAAACTTGGCTTTGAATTCCAATCTCTTGCCAAAGTTTAGTTCTGAGGGCTTGGTGTAGACCCATTTCTACACAATATAAACTTCCTGCTGAGGTAGCCCTTTATTTCTCAGAGTCCACTGGCTGTGCCATTTTGCTTTGCTTTCCATATGTTCCTGGGGCAATTGGGCTATGGAGAGAAATCTGCAAGAGTGTAGAAAGGAAACATTCCCTGTTGTGTTATCCCTTGGCACTCCCCTGCATTTTGTCAATAGCAACTCTGCCCCAAAGCTTCTATGCTCACTACTGAGAGCATGGGCAAGACAGCTGTTTATTACTTTCTGTGAATTTGGGGAACCAGCATGGACAGAATTGTGCTGTCCTAACCCATGGGACAAACTTACTGGTGAGCTGGCCAGAGGGAGTGAGGAAATGGGGAGTGCTAGCCAGTTTCCAGAATCACTCACTGTTCTAAAGAATGCATAATTACACAGGTGTCAGTGCCAATTAAGTTTTATCAAGGCCAGTATGAGTGTTCATTACCAGCTGACAGATATATACAATCCCCCTTCTGGGAGCCATAGCTCCCTGCAAGCCATCAAACTGTCTTCAGTCAGTTTGACCGGACCAGAGAAGTTTTTGCCAGAGGCCTCTTGTGTCTGTTGCATCATATTTTGAACATTTAAACCATGTTTATTGCTCTTTATAAAGAAACCACAGTTAAGAGAGGCCAGAATGCTCAGACCTCATGAGTTTCCTTGTACTTGTGGTTATTTGCCCATATTACCTCTGTTAGTCCAAGACATGGTAAGACATAAGTCAGCTAATCATTCAAAGCTAGCATCATCTTTCTTTCCATTTGGAAAGCAATAGAAGCAAATGCATAATGACACATTGAATCCTGGCATTTTGGTTTGGGCCCACCTTTAACTAATCCAGTGGGAACTGCAGAGGAAATGTCTTCATTTATTTGCTTTATTCAAAAACAGCCTCTTGGTTTACGTGCAGTAGACGTGGAGGAAAACATGAAATTAGAAAGGAGCAAACTGATGATAGACAACATGAAAGAGACGGAGCTCCAACCCCCTACTAACAGAATGTAGCAGACTCTGTCCCCCACCCTGCTGTCAGAGCCTACCTAGATACATTAGTCTTGCACCCTAGGGGCCACAAATTGAGGCTTTGTCAAGGGAAGCTGGTTGTACTTAATGTTCTGTTTAGAGAACAGGAGTGTGTGAATACAGGACATAGTGAGAACACTAGAGGAAGACAAAAAATTGCTTTTTGTGTTTTGTACCTGCATGTTTAAAGTGTCATTGTCCAGTAATTTAGACCCAAAATGTGGGGGGAGGGAGGGAAGGAGGCATTAGATATTTTGAAACAGAGTTTTATAAAACCTACTTTGAATCTACATTTTATACATTTTGCTTAATTCAGTGAAAATAGTAAAGCATGTTGTCGAGGTTTTTACCATTATAAATCTCCCTTATTAACATCTTAGGTAAGACTTTTTAAATATATCCCCATGTTTGTAATCTTGACAGTGCCCCTTTAAATATTGCTTTTAAGCTAAACCATAGAGTTGGAAGGGACCTCATGAGGTCATCTAGTCCAACCCCCTGCTAAAAGCAGGACCATTCCCACTAAATCACCCCAGCCAGGGTTTTGTCTAACCGAACCTTAAATATCTCCAAAGATGGAGATTCCACCACCTCCCTAGGTAACCTATTCCAATGCTTCACCACCCTCCTAGTGAGAAAGTTTTTCCTAATATCCAACCTCAACCTCCCCACCTGCAACTTGAAACCATTGCTCCTTGTTCTGTCCTCTGTTACTACTGAGAACAGCCTAGCTCCCTCCTCTTTGGAGCACCCCTTCAAGTAGTTGAAGGTTACTATCAAATCACCCCTCAGTCCTCTCTTCTGCAGACTAAATAAGCCTAGTTCCTTCAATCTTTCCTCACACATCATGTGCCCCAGCCCCATAATCATTTTCATTGTCCTCCACTGGATTCTTTCTAATTTGTCCACATCCTTTCTGTAGTGGGGAGCCCAAAACTGGACACAGTATTCCAGATACAGCCTCACCAGTGCCAAATAGAAGGGAATAATCACATCCTTTGATCTGCTGGCAACGCTCTTCCTGATGCAGCCCAATATGCCATTGGCCTTTTTGGCAACAAGAGCACACTGTTGACTCATATCCATCTTCCCGTCCACCATAACCCCCAGGTCCTTTTCTACTATGCTGCTACTTAGCCCATCAGTCCCCAGCCTGTAGCAGTACATGGGATTTTTCCATCCTAAGTGCAAGACTTTGCACTTGTCCTTGTGAACCTCATGAGATTTCTTTTGGCCCAGTGTTCCAATTTGTCTAGGTCTCCCTGAATCCTGTCTCTGTCCTCCAGCGTGTCTACCATTCCCCCCAGCTTGGTGTCATCCATGAACTTACTGAGTGTGCAATCTATCCCATCATCCAAATCATTAATGAAGATGTTGAATAGAACCGGCCCCAAGACTGACCCATGGGGCACTCTACTCATTACTGGTTGCCAACTAAACATCGCACTATTGATTCTTACCCGCTGAGCCCGATGATCTAACCAGTTTTCTATACACCTTATGGTTCACTTGTCTAACCCATACTTCCTTAACTTGCTAATGAGAATTCTGTGAGAAACCGTATTAAAAGCCTTGCTAAAGTTGAGGTATATCACGTTGTCAGCTCTTCCCGCATCCACAAATCCAGTCATCTCATCATAGAAGGCAATCAGGTTGGTCAGGCATGATTTACCCTTGGTGAATCCATGCTGACTGTTCCTGATCATTCTATTTTCCTCCAAGTGTTTCAGGATGGATTCTTTGAGGACCTGCTCCATGATTTTTCCAGGGACTGAGGTGAGGCTGACTGGTCTGTAGTTCCCTGGATCCTCCTTTTTCCCTTTCTTGAAGATAGGTACTATATTTACCTTTTTCCAATCATCAATTCTATTTATCGTAAAACTGGGAACAGCCCTATCAGTCACATTTTAAAAGAAAGGAAAAACACAGTATTATGTATTCCTGCCTATTTGTAGTGGATCTGGTGAAACAAAGCATGTTAATGGTCCATTGGCATCATGTGATTACTGAATGCTCCGATACCGAAAAGGATTCCTGGGGCTTCTTTTTGTAACCAGTCAATGTCCATCATTTACTTTTAAATCACTGCATTATAGAAATTTGCACCAGTGATTTAATTTGGATGAAACACTGCCCTGAAGTTTCTCTGAATTATTGAATTTTGTTGGGTCTGTCAGTTGGCCTGCAGCTCTCACAGGTGAGGTCTTTCTCAGGAGACTCCTATTAGTGGGTCAGTAAATATCATGAGAGGACTTCTTCCCATAAGACCGTGGTAATTCTTCTTACTCAAGATGCAGGGTTCAGATGGAGCCACAGCCAGATGGGAATACCTCCAAAGTTCAAGGGTATTTGGATCCCCAGGGACAGGGCTGGACTAAGGGAGGGGCTGCAACCCCAGGCCCCAGCCTAAAGGGGGACCCCACACGCCTGCCAAAATCCGACCCTGACTGAGTGGTGTGCTGCTGTTGCCCACCATAGGCCTGCCCTACCTGTCCCAGGGCAGGCAGCCCGGGAGCGGGGCAGGAGTGCTGCAGCATCAACTGGGCCATGGATCCTGGACCCCCTCAGTCCTGTATTCTGTCTCCCTTTGAGCACCAGCTGGGCAGGCTGCCCTACCCCCAAACTGGGCACCACCACAGTGAGATGGGGGGCCCACAAAAGTGAACAGCCCTGGGCCACACGGGGATTTGATCCAGCCCTGTCTTGAGGAATGAGTTATTTCAGTGTCTGAGTCCATCTCCTACATCTGGCTGGCATCAGGGAGCCCATGTAGGGGCCCGGGCCAAGACGGGGTGGCTATGCCTACACTTGCACTTTTAAGTCGACTTAAACTAAGTCGACTTAGTGCGTCTACACTATAAAATTAAGTCGAGTTAAAGGGGACCTAGCAAAGTCGACCTAGAGCGTCTCCACTTGATGCCTAGGTCGACTGGCAGGGGCTAGGGGGACCTTGGGCAGGTCCATGGTGGCAGGGGGGGCACCCCTTGTGTGCAATGGGGCAAAGGGGGACAGGGACCCTGGCAGGGCATGTGGGCAGGGTGTGACACTGTCTGGATTTAGGGAAGCATTTATAATATTATTTTCTATTCATATATCATAAATGCTATAATCCATAGGAACTATGTCATGTTTGGTATCAATAGAAAGGTAGTAATTTGCTGGGAATGAATATATAGTTTATGTCTAGGAATTCTATTTCGATTAGAAGTTAGGAATTTGGTGTTATATCTATACTTTAACTTGTATGATTCTGTGGGAATACCCCAGACAGGATGTCATCAACCATTGTCTCCTTAATGTTAAGGAATCTGCCAACTACAATGGGCACAGGGAGTAACCTGATGAGCCATTAAGGAGACAATGGTTGTATTCCTTATGTCCTTAATGGCTCATCAGGTTACTCCCTGGATCCATTGTAGTTGGCAGATTCCTTAACATTAAGGAGACAATGGTTGGTGACATCCTGTCTGGGGCGTTTCTACAGAATCATACAAGTTAAAGTATAGATTAATAACCAAATTTCTTACTAAACTAACTTCTAATCCAAAGACAATTCCTAGACATAAACTATATAATCATTCCCAGCAAATTACTACCTTTCTATTGATACCAAACATGACATAGCTCCTATGGATTATAGCATATATTAGATGTGAATAGGAAATAATAACATAAATGGTTCCCTAAATCTGGACAGCATCACACAGGGCTCTGCCCTGCCCTTTGGGGGGGCATGCCAGGCTCCCTCTGTGCCTTTTAAAAAGTTGAATTAAACCTTAAATCTAATGAAATCTAGGTTTAATAAAGTCGACTTAATTTTCATTGTCGACTTTATTTTCCTTAAGTCGACTTAAGCAAGCTGCTTAAGTCGACTTAAGGAAACTGTAGTGTAGACGCAGGGTAAATTAAGTCGACTTAAGCAAGCTTAATTCGACTTAATTTACAAGTGTAGACGCAGCTGTTAAGAGGAGGCTGGGTGATGTCAAGGTTGGGTAGAGTGGTTGCAGGGAACTAGGGAGTGAGGAGCTCTGGAGAGGCAGGTTGTAGCATGAGCTGCAGGATTCAGTGCTGGGAATCTGAATTACTTACCTTGATTTTTCACTTGTGTAACTCTGTTAATGTCAAAACAAACAAGGAGTCAAAAGTGCCACAGGAGTCCTTGTTTGTTTTGCTGAACTAGATTAACACAGCTAGCCCTTTGAATCTGTTGATGTCAGTGAGATTATTCCTGATTTAAAATGGTGGGAGATCAGAATTAGAGCTGCACAATTTTTTTTTTCGCCAAAGCTCTTTTGGTTAAAAAAAAAAAAATGCAGACTTGGCAACACCACAAAATTTCACAAATTCATGTTTCTTTCACCAAATAATTCATTTTAAAAAAATCTGAAAATGTTAAGACAGTTTCAAATGTTTCTGTTTAAATGACTTTTTGTTTAGAAATGTTCTTTAATATCTTTCTAAATGGTCAAAATTGAAACAAAATGTTTCATTTCAGAATAAACAAAAATATTAGCTTGATGCAAAATGGTTGGGATTTTTTTGAGGTGGGATGGGGGGTTAAAATTTCTGATTCACCAAAAATGTTGACAATTTGGGGTCAACCTGCCATGGTTTCCCCACCCAACCCCTGATCTTTATGGAATTACTGGCAAAAATTTCTCAACTCTAATCAGATTCAGAAAATGCAGAATCCAGTTGTAATAAGACCAGATCTTGTGTTATCTCATACCTGAGTAAATGACAACCTGAGACAAATGGAACCTAAGCGGGGCGGGGGGGGGGGGGAACCTCAGTTCACATACTGATGTATACATGTTCATTTGAGTTCCTCCAGAACCTGATTACCCATTGACAGCTTAAACTACCTCAGTGCTCCCTTCAGTCACATGATGTACAATAAATGCAGGACAAAATTCACCAGTGGGAAGGATCCATGGCTGAACTCTAAAGAGGCAGGAATCAAATCTCCCTAGCCCTGTAAGGCTGTTCCATCAGTGCCAGTGGGGGTTTTCCTTCCTTCTGCTCATGTCCTGCTGAGTTAATGCATACAGACTGGAAGCTGCCTGACTGTGGAGACCAAATAAGCTGGGGAGAAGCTGTGGGATGTACGCATTTGTGGTTAAGCCACAGGGAGTGTGGAAAGCTGGTACATGCCATCTACAGAGCGGCTTCATTTCTGAGAACAAACAGAAAAAGCCTGAACAAGTGAAGAGAGCTTGGCAGTGTTATTTCCTCCAGACACAAACAATGGAAAGTAGTAGAACCCCCTGGCCATTATTAAATGGAATTAAAAATAGCAGCAGACTCTGCGGTACCTGGCGTTCCATGGGCTCTTGGCGTGCAGAACTTCCTTAGGGATCTCAGCTACTCAGTGGATTTGAGCTGGACACTCAGACCTCTTCAGTGCCTTAGTGGGGCCTGCAAGATGCAGGGGGGACAGCAGAGTTTAGCACAAAAGGTAAGCAACACATGGGAGAAAATATGTTATTAAATATGGGCCCCTGACTGCTGTGAAGAATGATACTTTGCAGCACTTGGACCATCCTCTGCAACTTGAACACACACTGAAACCATTAACTTTCACCACCCCAGCAGCACCTTGGACCCCCTGGAATCAATATTTGGTATGCCCCTATGACAAACCCAGCCAATTAAAGCACCAGAGCGCCAGCTGGTACTGCAGCTCCTGCAGTAACTTGTGCATCCTTTGGCATCATGGAGGGTGCAGTGTCCCTGGCGCCCAATGGGCTGATGGGTAATCGTGGCATCTGTCGCATCTTGCACTCAGATCCTGCCACATCACTTTTCAATCCCCTTCATAAGAGCAGCACATCATATGGGCAGTCCCTCCACTCTTCCCTCCCCCATACCCGCATAATGCACAGCCCCTTCCTTGTGGTATTAGGGATTGAACATCACTCTTCCCATTGCTTTGTAACCTCAGCTCCCTCTGCCACACCACACCTACCCATAGGGGTTTGTTCCAGATCCTTTTCAACTTGAAATCTTTCCCCATTGCACCCTTCTTCCTACCTGAACTTCACAATCCCATGCCTTCTACTGCCCAGGCCTTGTTTTGGCTGATTCTATAACTAGTTTCTCCAGTTCACAGATTCCGTGGCCAGCTCCTTTTGGAGTGTGTAGGAGCCATTAAGCCCAGCTCCCACCCCTTTCCCACAGTGACTTCAGCGCAGGCACTGGGCAGACTAACAACGCTGCCATGTGACCAAACACCAAGATACCAAAGCCGACAGACTGTCTGTCATCTGGATCTACTTTGCCCAGGAAAACCACTTAGTTTACAAATATTTGTATTTAAATTCTTTTCTGCCCATTTAATTCAGGCCTGTGCTTCAAGAAATGAAACCTTCCTGTAAAGAAAAGGAAAACACAAAGCCAAGGCTGAGAGAATGCTTGCTCTTTAATGCCACATTTTCCACAATGGAAATAGTTCCTTCTCTCCATGTTTGAGGGTAATCTCAGCCCCAAAATAAACAGGAATTCTCTTAATTTTGCTGCAGGGTATTTCCCAGTCATTAGAAATGAGGAGGAGGATGCTCACTACCTTACAGGAATTAGAGGAGGCTCTGGTTATTTATTAAGCTATACATCCCAAGCCTTCAGTTCCGAGGCAGTATGGAAAATAAAGAGTTAAAAATCTCCTTTAGCTCATGTATGAAAGCAAGGCCCACACAGCATAAAAATGGCACCCATGCTCTATTTCAGTTAATGGAAGGCCCGGGCAAAGGAAGGAAATAAGTGCTTGACATAGAGGTGCAACAGGAGATCTGTATATTGGGGTGTAAGAGCAGTGATTGTTGCAGACCTGGGCTTGGCTGCATCAGGGGTTCAGGAGTGAACTAGCAAGGTGTGCATGGAAAAAGCTCTGTGGTGAGAGAAAGACAGCTCAGGGCTTGCCCATGCTATCTTGATTTCAGACAGTTCTGACAATCTATTTGGAGAAATGCCAAAAACACCTCCATTTTTAAAAATTAGATTAAAAGCAGACTTTGCAGTTTAAAACAGTATTTGCACCAGTAACAAGACAAATGGAGACAACCACTCTGTATTGAAAGAATACTCCTCCTATTTTACATTGTGTGTAACCCCAACCAAAAGGTTCCTGAGCATTTCTGTGTAGGTACATCTCAATAGCAGCAATTCTGAGAGTCGAGTATCTCTTCCTTTTAACTGATTGGATAAGTGCTGTCACTCCATATCCTGGGAGTGGAGTTCTTTGGGAAACTCAAAGATGATTTCAGCTTACTTCTGTAGTAGAATCCATCATAAAAAACATGATTTTTCCTTAACTCTCCTCAAGACTCTTAAACGTTACATGACTCCAAGCACAACACAACACTGAAATGTCACAAGATAGTGAGTGTTGTTTATTGGCTACCCTGCTGGCCCCAAGACTCAGGAGTTATGAACAGTATCTTGTTTCAAATGTCACTACAAGCTTAGACGTCTTCCCATTCATTGTTAATTCTCCATGTACAACAGTTACAGCCATTTTGTTCTCTGAGCCTTTCCAGTCTATTGAAAAGGAGATACACACACACACACACACTATGCTCTTGGGACAGTCACCAGCTTGGTTCACGCACTGGAGATTGAACCAGGGACCTCCAGAGTGAAAAGGATATGTTGCTACAGTGCAAAGTTCTACTGAGAGTTATAACAAACTTCTATCCCCTGGGTATCAGGCACCGGGGGAGGGAGGGAGGGGAGGATGTTGATAACACACCCTTTTCAGTGGGCTACACTCTCTCAAAAAGACTTTATTTTTGTTCTTTTTTCTTTCTGTCTCTGTAATATGAAATGAGTCATTTTAGACTGCATGTATAAGGCTGAACTTTTATGGAGAAACACAACACTTCCAGTCCTTTGCTCTAGTGTTTGCAGGCTGGAAATGAGATCTGCTTGGTGTAATGACCATTACTGCACATGATGACACTTTTTTTCCCTAGAGTGAACCAGCCCTGAGCCTGGTATTTGCCTGGGGACAAACCTGGTTTTTACCAAACAAGCTGACAGGGGAGTCACAGCAGGCAGAAGGAAGCAATCACTGTGTCCCAGGGGGATCCTAAATGCATGGCAGCTCAGATGGGAGTGGGGAGATCAGGTTTTGGAAATACAGCCTGGGAGAGCACAGGGGAGGGGATGTTTTCTGAATTACAGAGACATCTGCACCATGTGTCAGACAGACCAGAGACAACAGAGCTCCAGCAAAAAGCAAGAAGTCACTATAAAGCTGCAACATAAGGAATAGAAACAAAAATCTCTGAAACCAGAGATGGATTCCACAAGCTGACTCTCTGGGGAATCATGAGCACTCTGGCCTCTGCAGACTCTGGGCTATTCTTTGAATTCTGGAGCAGAACTGCACCCATTCCATTGTTACTTCACGGTTTAGAAAAACAGTTCAGGAAGAATGTATCCATTTCCTGAGTGTGTAAGGATTATGACCCCTAAAAAATGTTATTGAGCCTTTATGAAGGTGGAGCTCTGTTAGTCCACCTTGTGGCAGGTACTAATTCAAGGATGGTGAATCAGGGACACTTGGTAACCAGAGTGAGCTAGAATATGGGTGGGAGTTAGGGGAAACTGATTAAAAATTGATAGGCTTATTGTTCCAATCTTATGCAGGAAGTAGAAACTGCAAAAGACAGTTAGGGCCTGCATGCCAAACTATGCATGTATGCAACATCCCAGAAACCCACCAATGGGCTGCATGTTTGTGAGCACCAATAAAGGAGTTGGTAACTATTGCTACAGTTAATTGCTTCCTTCATTATTTTGGGGAGACATGCACTTGGGTGCATTGTTAGGCTAAACTACAAGATGTTGCCACCGTATTTAGTTTGGTTTCATTACCAAGGTCACAGTGCTTTGGTGGTGGTTTGTTCCTAAATTATTAGACTGGGGTTTTTGTTTGTTTGTCTTTTCTTTTTGGTCAGAATCTAATTCAAAGAGAAAGGGAGAGCATTATGGGAAAACAGGCAGCCAGGGAATCAGAGTGAGGTTTCCTGATCCTAAACTATGCATCCTTGACAATAACAATCAAGAGCCTTTGGATTTTAAGTGCTGAAGTGGCTTTCTTCCAGAAGAAATGAATGTGTAAAGTCAAGGTAAAATTCTAGGTGCTCTAACTGCAGAAAAATTATAATGAGAACTGCATGGATTAATCCTCCACCCCTGAAAATTTAAACTTTTCAACAAGAAAACAAAAAAACTGAAAATATTTCAGACAAAAATTTGAAAGATTGTATTGTATGAGGCCATGGTTGTGCCTCACAGAAATTGTAGTTTGGGTGTTTCATGTTCCCATTTTCCTCTATAAATTGTGTTCGCTGATCAGACTATAGTTCCCAGGGTGCACCACAGTTTTCCATTCTGATGATAGTAGACAGTGCATAAGGGGAGTCCAAAGGCTGTAGAGCATAATGGGAAATGAAGACTGGTTGGTGAATTAGGCTTATAGAGATGAAAGGGGATTTGAGGCACCTGGACTAAATTCATATGAGGAACTGTAGTGGCATTTCCAAATCAAACTATTTCAGTTTTCAGCTGAAAACCAAACCATTTTGTTCTGGAAAACAGATGCTTTTTGCATAAAATTTTGCTGTCAATATCCCAGTTTAGATGTTATACTTTGGACCAGCCCTAATTGTAAGGGCCTGCAGCACCTGACGTTCCCTTCACAGGGCCTTTCATACTAATGCAGAACGAACATAGGGAGTACTGGACCTGACAACAGCAGACTCTCATTAAGCTTGTTTCCTTCAGTAGGAAGGCAAAGTTAGCACAGTGCAAGCAGCCTGTCTGTCTGTCATAGCAAGACTACGGAAAGGGTTTAGTAACCGCCCCCCAGCGAAGGCAAACAGCTTGACCCCCTGGCTGCAAAGTGTGGAAAGAAGATGGGTTCTCAGGTCAACACAGAAGGAAATAAGGCTGCTGGTGGTGGTGGAGAGGCAGTGGTGTTATTCTTTGGTGGGCAGGAAAGAGGTTTAACTAAGTGAGGAAATCCTAAAACTAAGTCACAAAATTACGGGTTTGTCCATATAGAACTAGAGTTTGATTTGTGCCATAAAGCTGAGATCTGGATTTGGACATACTAAAATGCTGGGAGTGGTCAGATCTCAGTATCTGTTTTGTGCTCATCTCTCTGACAGAACCCTGATGCCTACATTTCCTTAATGGAGAGGAGGAAAAGGGGCTTTCCATACACCCCTGGGCTCAAGCTTTTCTGACTTTAATGACTCAGATCTGTGGAACAGAAGCAATAAAGATGTGGGAGAAAAGGAGGGGAAGCAAATTCCCTTTCAAAGGTACCAAAGTGTGTAACACCTCGTAAAGCAGTGGGAACTGGAGCTTGGAAAGTTATTGGAATCAGGACTTTCATCTCCTGTCAATAAAGCATTATCATCACCGAGACCAATTTTCAGCTCTTACTTCCAGATGTGCACATTGGAACATCATGCCTCTTCCCATGCAGGAACCTGAAACCAACAGCAGGGTTGGGAGTGGGTGGATGGCAAACTAGGAAGCAGATATGTTCCCTGTGCTTGTTCTAAATGTGGGTCTGTAGGGAAAAACTGAATTACCCACATTTAATTAATCCTTGCTCTCATGGATTCTAGGACAGCTGGGGAAGAGTGAGATCTTGTACTATGCCATCAGTGAGATTTAAGAGTTCAGCTGAAGTAAAAGGGGTTCCAATAAAGAGCTCTGATTTCTCTGGGATCAATAGGTGTATGAGAAAACAGAGGCCATTCAATTACAGCAGCAGATAGAGGGCTATGAAGTCCATCCTGTTAGGACATTTGTCCTTATCTAAGGAAACAATTTGAGTCCTCCTTCCCCGCCGCCTCCCAATCTCTGCCTGCCTTTCAATCCTGACATGCTGCATTTTGCAAACATTCATAAAAGAAGTAGGAAAGTATAATTATTCCTTCAGTACAGAAGAAAAAAGGAGGCACTGTGCAGGCTAGTCTTTTCAAACAGGGTAGCCGCTGTTTGATTCTACTCCTCATCACCTCTGGAAATCAGCCCTTACTTGGATTCCGAAATATGGATTTAATTTTATGCACCCACATTGAAAAATATTGTCCTAAGAGAATTGCCCCCAAACACATGGACAATCTCACATTAGTGGTGGGAATAGAACCTATATCTTCTGGCTCCTACGGGGTGGTGGTATTAATTACAGGGCCAGTCTTTCTCCATAAGGCATTATATTGACGCTTGTACATGTCGTGTATCAGCCTTGTTAGAAATGGCTTGTTGGTTGAGTTCACCGGCAACAATAACACTGTAACTTAGCCACCTGCAGTTACAAAAGGTGACCACAGGCTGCTGGTTAGTTGTCTGTGGGCCATACTTTCACACCCCACTGACTGCATTGTGGGATCTATTCCACTAGATGTCACAACAAGAGCAGATTTACACAACTGTGGCACACCCAGAACTAAAGCCACGTAATGAAGTTCTGGCTACCAGCACACACAGAATAAATCATTAAATCTAGTGATGACTGTGGGGGTTGATGGCAAAGTAGCACTGTCCCTCCCCATCCCTCACTTCACCTCAAATTTATTCCTCAGGAAAACAGGAAAGGAACAGGTAGCTCCAGGTAGGCAGTTACCAGTTCCCTCGCTTTCCCCGAATCTATCCTTCTGGGGGTTTGGGAAACTTCCCTGGAAAACCCAACCAGATCCCATCCTTGATAAATTCAGTGGGAGTTAGAGTATTGTACTAGCCAGAGGAAGGTGGAACTTTTCCCATCAGAGTGTGCAGAGTCCCATTCTGAGTCAAGATCCTGGCAGAATTTTCCAGGGCTAGGTCCAACCATAGAACAAAACATTGATTTTGCACATTTGCAGTTCTGATGCCTGTTTGCAAGAGGCAGTGATGTAACTCCATACCACAGTGATGAGTGTGATATAAATAAGGAGAAAGAGCGAGCTATAGAGATCCCCATTCTGTGTCTATGGGCACCAAAATACACAAACCCTCAATGGCTTTCCTCGTGACAATAGACCAGTGGAGAGAGGGCAATGAAAAGGAAAGGGATTAGGGAGAGGAAAGGAAAGGAAAAGACAGAGAGATCCCACCTATAAGTAGCAAGAACTCTTCATGGTCAAAGAGAAAGCAGTAGAAACATTGCATGTATTATGGTGTGGTTCCATTTGTTCAGGCTTTGTTTCATGTATTAAATTTTATGGCACTTTAAAACATGCTTAATGGTTTTGTAAAGCCCTGCATTAAATGGACAAGCATGCATTGTGTTAACCTCCTCTGCATCTCATAATAGTACAACACACTCTAATTATATATAATACCCTTAATGTGAAGCATCAGAAAATACTTTGCAAAGAGAGCCACTCATGAACTAAAGAGAAAAGGGGATTATATCATGAAATGTAGAGGGGAAAGGACAGGAAGAACAACTGAAGAGCCGCTATACCCTGTCCATAGAGAGTCTCTTACTGGCCAGTCCTCCCCACTGAAGCATTGTGTTTACAATAGCTTCACCTCCTCACTGGAGTGCAACCCAGTTGCTCCTCACTGGGTGGAAAGCATACCTTTTATTTGGCGACACACAAACCTTGAGGAAATATCCAGTACCCTCTGCTGGTTTGTGGCCCATTGTACATAGCAACATATTCTAAGGATCAGGACTTCTAGGTTCTGTTCCTAACTGGCTGTATGACCTTGGAAACTCATTTAACCATTTAGAGTCTCAGTCATCTCATCTATAAACCAGAGGCAATCGCCTTAGAGACCCTCTCTGTGTCATACAGCTCAGTTATGATGCTCTTGTGGGTTAATTGGACCTTTTTCGTCTGCACACTAACCAAGTTCATTATTGTCTTGTTTCCATATGTTTTGAATGCTTTGCTCTGTGTTTGCTCCCCCTGCAGTGTTCAGTGCCCAGAGACAGAGGGGTCACTGCAGCCAAAGACACAGCTTTCTCCCTTGTATAAGTGATCCTGTAGATTAGGCGGGGTCATAGCTTGAGACACATGCTGCTTTTCACTTCCTTGTTTCTCTCAACCCCCTGTGTGTTTTGTGTCCATCCAAAGGATAAATCTATTGTTCCTGTTATCAAAGCGGAGGCATAATGGTCTGCTTCAGCCAGACCACAGCCACACCCAAGACCCAACTATTGAGGAGAGATGGTACATTGAGAGAAGAGGTGAAAGTGATGGAGAAAGAGTGACTGAGGAGGATAGAGATGGGTTGAGGAGAGAGATTGCTGGAGTAGGAGCCTGGAGGAAGGAAGAAATGAGAGAAAAGGACAGAAGAGGTTTCCATTTACTGGCTGACAATTTATCATTCCTGTCTCATTCCTCTTGGCATCACAAACACTCTTTTCTCTGCTTTCATCTGCAGCAACTTCTATGGCACCTCTGCAGGTTGCGTCAGTCCATCAAGGAAGCCTACAGAGTCAGTGGGCTGGATGTAAACTGACTTCATGACTCATGGCATCATGAATACCAGGAGAGAGACAGGGTGGCACCAGGTGATATATTCCCATGATATGTCATCTGTGTCGTGGGAGGACACAAATAATGATGTTACCAGATGTTATTGGGGGAGTCGCTATCATCCTCTGGGCATGGATTGGAGGCAAGTTGGATCTGTCTCATGCCTTTTTCAGACCCTACCCCAGTCCAAGAGAGATCATGAAGTACGGTAGTCTGGAACATTCAGATTAGTTTGTGGGAATCCACCTGCTGCAACATCTAATTTTGCTTCCTACCCATTCCCTGGCCTGCAATCCAGTGGGCAGATGAGCAGCCTCCATCCAACACCGTGCTGGAGTTACTACATGTCTTGAGCAGATGTGTGTGTGACTCAGGAATCCTGGGTTCTATTCCTCATTCTGCCAGTGACTCACTGTGTGGTCCTGGGGGCCAGTTATTTTGCATCTCGGTTGTTCGGACTATGAATTGGGGACAATAATACTGAGATATATTATAGGGGCTTAAATTAATTCATGTTTGTGAAGCACCTTGAGATCCTTGGGTAAAAGACATTGAAGATGTGTTAAGAATTATTTTTATTTATTAAATATCATATGCTGAGGGAAGACCAATTTATAGAGGATGAGTTAGAGGAGTGGGAGAACAGATAGCTGTTATTCGCCCTGTGAGGAACGTTCTCAATGCCTGAATGAAACACCCACAGTGAACAGGTTGTACCCCCATGCTATGTGCACCACCATAAAACCAGAGGCTGGCTGATGGGTCGTGTTGAGATGATACTGATGAAGCCAGCCAAGGTTGACAACTGCAGCTATGGAAAAGGCAGTCAGGGCACTACGCTAGGAGAGGATCCTTCAGCAGCCCACCAGACAGCAGAATCTATTGCAGTGGCACCAGATGGATCCCGCAGCAGCCAGTTTTACGTCCTCTGCTCCTAGATTGTCTTTGGATTATGTGGAAGGGAATTGGCTTCTTCCAAAGAATTACCACCCTCACTCCCAAACACACCATGCTCCTTCCCTTCTTTTATCCCCCTAGGCACTCCTGGAATGAAATGGACTTTGCAAGCAGTGGGATGACAAAGTGAGGAAGATCCCAAGCAGGTCCTTAGATGCAAGAAAATGCTGGGCACACTGAGAGACTGTACTGATTTGAAAAACATTTAATCCCCTTCAGACGAGAATCCTTAACCCTACTCACCCCAGCATGATGAATCATTCATTAAAGGCCTGACCCCTCTGTGCGCTGCGCTGTCAGTTTAGCAATGGAGAGATGCTTTTCTTTCTGGCTTTGACTCAAGCATATTACATCCACTCAGGGCTTCCAAAAAGGAGCATCTGTCAACATTTTTCTACCCCAGCCTCTGTCTAGGACAGTCTGAGCTCCCACTGCAGGTGGGAAGGTGAATGTCAAGCTCTGGATGTCACTGAGGCTCTGCTACCAACACGAGGCAATCTGGAATTCATCTGGTCCTCACAACGCAAGCTCAGGCACACCAGTTCCTTGGTAAAGCAAGCAGAATCACTCTTCTGAGACGTAAATCTAGCCACCCAGAGAGGAGATTCTAACAGTGTGACCCATTACAGCCCTTAGCCTCCTGTGACAGGAAAGGACACAAGCCAGACCTTGGGATCTGCAATGTGTGCAGGGGATGGAGCTATATCAGACAATATGAGAAATGAACCCATGGGCACCAAGGGCCTACACCCCTGAGTTATTCCACATGATGTTTTACATTGACTGTTTGGAGACAAAACTACAGTTCTTGGGGGATGGAGCAACTTTTTGGCTTAATCCCCCTCACAGGTGGGCAATGAGCCCAAGACATTTGCTGATTCTCCAACCCCCTTTCTCTCATGCTTCCAGAAGCAACATAACTTGGCTCCTTGGCAATAAGCTCTTCAAAGGACAACAGGCAGGAGCTTCTAACTGAGACCAGCTCAGCTTAGTGCCTACTCTCTCAGCTGAGGGATGCACTCTCATGTGAGACAAACTCAGCCCAGGGAGGGGGTTCCCCTCTGGCTCACCTGGAAGAGCTGGAATAAATACATTACTCCCCAGGTTTTGTTTTTAAAGCAGCTCTTTATTAAACTGTATATCCAAGAAGTACTGTAGAGGTTCCTGCTACATCCAGCAGGGCTTTGATCTTATAAACACAAGGAGTAAAATGAAAGGAATGGTCTATTTTATGTATTTGCACCTAGCCAAGGATTCTAAATTTTTTTTAAAAAATTCACATTATTACTTTTCACTCTGTAACCAGCTCTTCAGTGGTGGTATCACTGTGAAATGACTGACGGCCACTCTTGAACTGTTGAGAACACGTCTGATTTCTGTTGCCATGAGAAGAAAAAAGAACATGCAGAAATTTCTGCTGGGAAAAATAGAATTGAGGTCATTTGCCCCCCGGATTCTAGTTGCTCTTTGAAGTTGTCAGTAAAAGGTTTCTTCCCAGCAAGATCTTCAGCTAATTTTCCTTCAAGTGTCTATCACAGCATATTGCTTGTTTTTTTCCAAAATAATTAACATGGTGAGAGGGCCCTTAGAAATTGATCTAGTTGCCTTAGATAAAAGCCAAAATAAGACTTTTGTAACTGCCCGTGATGTCAACTCATTCTGGACTCTAGGTTCTTTCTGTCTCATGCATCACCACCAGCAACAGTGGACTCTGAAGTCAGCTGCGAGTTCTGAGGATGATTGGTGAGTGAGACAGGACAAAATCCAGCTTGCTCTTCTGCATGTATATTAGGTTCTGCAAATCTAACAGGGAGATGCATTTCCTTGCCATTTACATATGCTGCAGAGATGGGAATGGACCATAAAGAATCAATCATAAATAGCTTGGTATGATTTATATTATTATTGTATATCAAAATTATTATTACAGTGCCCATGGGGCCCTGCCAAATTGGGTGCAATAGGCAGAGACAAGTCCTGTCTGGAAGAGCTTGCAATTTTAAAGGCAAGCAACATACAAAGGGTGGAGAAGATCTGATATACAGATTTTGTATAGACATATATTATGGCTATGTCTACACTTACTAAAGTTAGTTCAAATTAGTTAATTCGAACTAACTAATTCGAACTAATTTGAGTTAGTTTGAATTAACTTAATTTGAACTAGCAAAATTTAGTTCCAACTAAGCAAGTGCCATTCATGGCACTTGCTTAGTCCGAATTAGCGAATTGCATTGAGTTCAATGGGCCGGTTAGTTCGAACTAAGCAATTAGTTCGAACTAACAAGGCCACTTTGGTTAATTCAAACTAACTAGTTCGAATTAACCCATAGTTCGAATAGCATATTCGAATTTATTAGTTCGAATTAAGGAAGCCCTTAATTCGAACTAATGAAAGCCTAGTGTAGCCATGGCTTTAGTTAGTTTGAATTAAGCTTCCTTAATTCGAACTAACTTGCCAGTGTAGACATAGCCATAGACATTTGCTCTGCTTAGGGGGAGATTTTCAAAAGCACAGATTGAAGTTAGGTGCCCAACTCCCACTGACTTTCAGTGTGAGTTGGGTGCCTAACTGCTCTTTGTGCCATTGAAAATCTCCCCTCCTTTCATTTGTAATTGCATAAATAAATATCAGTGATCTGCCACTCTGCCATTAAACCTTTGTGGATTTCTATTAAGCATTGCAGCAAAAGTGGATCTTAAGGAGGGAGGGTAGCATAGACTTTTCTGTGGCATTCATCACCACAGCAAGCATGCACCTTACAGATATTAATGAATGTAGCTTCATCACACCCCATATTATCTCCATTGTATAGAAGTGACACCGAGACAGGAAGTGACTAATCCAAGGTCATGCAATGAGCCTACAACAGAGCCCAGAACACAATCCAGACTCTTCTGAGTTCCACTCCTCTGCCTTAGCCCTGAGACCATCCTTCCTCTTGCCTTGGAAACCCACTGTCAGGCAACAAATTATACAGAAAAAGAGCAAGAGAGAGTTTGAAATGTGCTTCCAATTATTCATATGCCTCATCAAAGTCTCTGCACTTTTACTTGTGGTGAGATTGACTCATCTCATCTGGACCCACCAGCCCTATCCCCTTCTTCAATTTTCCTCTTCTTATGGTATTTTCTGATAAAGAGAATTGGCTGCTTGAACATCTCTAAAACCAATCTTTTTCAAAAAAATATTTACGTGCATACCTCCAGTGCACCTGGGACAAATCCATTCTAGGCTCAGAGCTGTCATCACAACCATATGCTTTGTGCTGTGTCTCTGAATGGATTCGTCCCAGGATGAGTACAGTAATGCTTTAAAGGAGTATATTTTTTAAATATTCCATCAGGGGCATAAATCAGAATGGAAAAGCATCGCAGCCAGGCAGGTAGGATTTTAGGGTCATGTGACTAGCAGCTGTGGGGAGCAGTCTTCATACCAAATCCATTGTTTTGGTATATAGCTACACAGGGCAGATGCTACAATATCTATGGCCCTAGATAAGACTGGTAAATGCCTGTACCTGCCAGCCTGCAATCACCCCCACAGAGGGTCACCTTATTTGGTGTTACCCCCTCTTATTTTACCACCCTACGTGCCCCAGTGTTCTGTGTATGTCAGAGCTGCCCTGCATCTTAATTCTCCCAAGTCTCAAAATTTGGGAGGTGTGTGTTGGGTGGGGAGAGGGGGGAGTTTGGGCTCATTCCGTGAGAGAACAGCTGTGAAATTTGAATCTAAACTCTCCCAAAGGGTGTATGTGCTCAGATCCCTCCTTTTGCTCCTCAAGATGGTGTTGTTTGTGCCAACAACTTCTAGATGCAATCACGTTCGTTGTACACAGGTGCTTGGCCAACCCTGAGTAATGAAACACATCTTTATGGTTCGTAATTTTTGATTTAAGGAATAGGGCAAAACTGCCCAGTCTGCAGAGAACAAAAATGAAGCAAATCCCAATGTTTAGGTAGTGAAAGCAGCTTCGCCGGGACAATAAAGACGTGTTTCATTATGGAAGGTGGCCGACCATCTGTACATATTTGACTCGTATCCTTCAGATCTGGAAAGTAACAAAGCTGGTTTTACACTCACTTTTCTGACCATAACTGCACTGGTGCATCTGGCCGTGGAAACAAGGCCAGAATTTTTGGAGTGAATAACACATGCCTCTTGCTCTTCCGGGCTTGTTCCTTCTGCGCAGCACTTAGGAGCCCTCCTGTCTCCTTTCTCAAGGGGCAGAGATATTTAGCATGTACTGCATCTGTTATATGTTGTATAGAGAAGATATTTCCTGTGTAACTGGCAACATCAAACATGGCTGAAATTATAAAGGAGTGGCCACTGTTCCTGATGTTTACAAGAATAAACATCACAATGTTAGGCCAAAGTAATAATAGGTGAAATCCTATAGTGGCATTGTGCTCACTATCACAATTTTTGATTTGTTCAAATTAATTTTCAGGCAAGTGTGAGGTGCTGGATTCCAAACCTGCAGGGGGGTGGGTTCCTTTGCTCATCCAGGGAAGGAAAAGTGCCTGGAAAATGGCAATGAAGGCTCCTCCCCTTTGCCCTTGGCCCCACTCCTGTCACTGTTTCTTAGCCACCTCTAGGTATTCAAACTCTGCATGTTCAGTCCTTGACTTCTCCGCTGAAACTGATTGATAGCCAGGCTACCCACTCTGGTGATTGCTTTTGTGATGTGGACAATTGTCTGCAAGGAGTTGTGGCAAGAATAGTAACATATATATTATATCTCATGCAGGCCACCAAACAGCCCTGAGGACGGTTCATGCCTTCCAGTCACTGGCTTTGTTTCTCGTGGCACTCTGAATGTGCTATGGATGGCACAAAGGCATGGAGACATGCACTGAGAGAGTAGTGTGAATGCAGACTTCCTTAGGGAGGACATTTCACGTGTAAGGCACAGCACAGAAAAAAAGCATGGAGATGAACGTTGGAGAAGTGAATAGTGTGATGCAGGCTGCTGACGGCGAAAACAAGAGGAATAATTGCCCTGGGGCCTGGCTATTTAAAAGGATTTGTGAGGATGGGAGGATAGATATGTATCTTCTTCTCCTCCACACACACCCCACTTCCTCCAAGCCCCCGCTGCTCATACTCTCTGCCCCTCCCTTGAGTGGAGCTTATTTATTATGCTATATCCAGGTTCTTGGGTGGCTAAGGAGATGGTGTCTGCTAGTCAGGTTTCCAGGTTCATCAGTGATCTCCCTGGAGAGTCCAAGAGACCCAGGAAGCTGAGTAGCAGATGGTGTCTCCTCGGTCACCTGAGAACCTGCATGGTGCATAAAATAAGTAAAAACCTCCAGCAGATGCCCCCTTGGACTTCAGCCTTCCCTTTCTAGGGGGGCATTGATTATTCTGCCGTGGGCACTGGAATTGCTGTCACTGGACCTGATGTGTTGAGACTGGTATCACTGGTGGAGCGGCAATGGTGGCTGCCGTCCAAATTGACAAAGATAGATTGGTAGCTGGGCCAGATTTACACTGATGGCACAGAGGGATCCATGTCCCATTACCAACCGCCCCGTTATCAAGTTCACACCAGCACCTATTTGTTTGATGGCTATTCTGATGAAGATATGAATAGAGAGAGGTGTCAAACATTGTGGCTGGCATGAGGTGCACTTTTTGGTTTCTGACTTTCTATGGAACTATTTATCAGTCTGTCTCTGCCTATCTATACAGGATATCAAGTGTGCTGTCTGAGCACCAGAATGAAAACTGCCACAGGCTGGATAATAACCTCACTCTTCCCCCACACACACACCCAAAATCTGCTAATCCAAAGTACATTGAAGTCATTGGAAAAATTCACATTGCTATCAACAGGCTTTGGACCAACCCCCACGTGAAGCCAGCTGTGGGTAGAAGAAACACACTGGTCCTCAGAGTCTGAGCGGGAAGTAAGGAATAGTATTTCTCAAGCAGCAGCCAAGCTGAGTTTTTTAAGGAATGAAGAGATCGGTACAACATAGACGTATACAGCAGGCTGCCATCTACAGCTCAGAAGAGATAGCAGAGTTCTGGTAACCTCCTTCCTCAAAGTGACCCTCTTACTTAAGTTAAAATGGATCTTTACACACTAATTTTAGGAAAGCGTCACAGGGTAGATGCTCTCTGTGTATGGACTGAACCCAGCACCCTTGCACTAGAGCAGGTGAACCTAATCCCACTAATTAAAGGGGGCTGGGCTATACCTGAATCTATAAAGGGCTGCTAGGGGGTAGCTCCCGGGGGAAGATTCTGGTATGTGGAGTTCTGGGATGAAAAACTGAGCCCTAGGGAGCAAAGGCCACACAGGAGGGGTGTTTACTTCTGTGGTGAATCCCTGGAGCAAAGGATGCTCAGGGAAGTAACCCTGTGGCTGCTGCTCCAAGTGGGGAGCAGAACTGACTGAGGCTAGGAAGCTGCTAAGATCAGAAGTGTCAGAGAGCCCAGAGGTGGTGGTCCTGAAGCCTGGATGCCAGGTACTGACTTAAGATTGCATTCCGGTTGTTTGCTTAACCTTTGTCCTAGATGAATAATCCTCCTTAATCGGGACTGGGTGTGGCAGTGCATGTTTGGAGCTGGGGTGCAGTCAGTGATGGCCTTCATGACGGCAGAGAAGAAGACAATTTAATTGCAAAACACATCCCCCACCTCTGTATGTGTCCAGATCTGAGGGTGATAGGATGACACAAACACCAGGTGATACTAAAAGATATTAGGTTTGAGATGAAGATTAAAGAGAAAAGGTTTATCATCTCTAACTCAACCTACAGTATTGGCCACATGCCTCAGCATGCGTACTATTAGGTAACCCACTTTCCTGAGCCATTACATACTTTGAAACCAGGGTCAGATGAGGAGCTTCTGAGTTTGGACCCAACCATTAAGACAGGTCCAAAGCAATAGTGTTAGAGATGGTGGGACAAAACTGAGCAAAAGGAAATTGTCTAATGATGAGACCTGGTAGACTCTTGGACCATTCCTTTGGGAAAAGATAGGAGTCCCATTACTTGAGTCATTTGAAAACTAGACTGGGCAAAACGTTGGAGAACACAGTGTTGGGCTCAATCCTGCACTGGCCGGCAGCATAACAAACTAGCTGTGCCTAACAATCCATTTCCATCTCCAATTTCTATTAATTATTTTGGCACTGCCAAAACTAGAATGGAAGGGTGCTTTGAAATGTGTGGGGTGAATCTTTCCTTTACACTGCCATAAAGATGGATTAATTCCATGCACCTCAATGAAGTTACTGCCCAAGATATAAAGCCCTGAGAGCAGAATTTGGCCCATTCTTCAATGTGCGCTTCCTGTTTGTGTTTTAATAGAGAGAGTGGTCCTCGCATTTCTAGTTGCCTGATGCACACAGCAGCTGTACACCAATCCCGGGGAAAAGAAAGACTACTCATTCCCTGTAAATTGGTCACTGGGCCTCTGTAGTTTTAAACTTGTTGCTGGTCACTGAAAGAAGTGCTTTAATGTCACTACATTGCAGCAGCTTAGCACAACTCGACCTGACAAACCAAGAAAAAAAGAAAGCGAGCAAGAGATTTGTGTATGCCGAGTCCAGGTCGACAGTGGTTTATTAAGTCCCATTAACCATATGGTCGTGATTATAATAAAAGCGTGAGTTATGGCCAATGACGTGTAAACCCCCACCCCTTAACCCCCTTCCTAAACACCTGATATATGTGATGGGTGCAGATTCAGTGTGAACACAGACCTGTATCACAGCTCTTTTTTAACCCCTTCTGGTCTTGAAGGAAAAGGAGGAAAAAAGGGATGAATACAGCTTGGCCATATTGATAAGTTTGTCACTCAGGGATGTCTATCAATGATGTAATCTCTCTTGCCATCCCACTTCCTTATTTCAAATTCCTGCTTCTGACTGATGAGCTCAGGAGGCAGCACATACTCTGCTGAGCTCTTGGGAATGCTTTATGCACTCTGCTCTGATGAACCTCATGGTTTAATTAATCATCCCAATTATTGTCTTATATTTTTAAATGAACATTTTAGGATGGCAGTAAGGCACAAGAGAGGGAAGATGGTTTTGCATTATAGATCCTGGCCTGTTGCCTCATGATACAAATATTCATACAATCACTGCAGCATTATTCATACTATATCAAGTCTTATCACATGATTAATGCTGTGGCATGGTTCTCTTGGCTTCCGTTTTCTTTTCATTGATTTCTGTGGAGTTAAGCTAATAACAGGCCAGAACTTTGGCTGGTGTAAGTCTTCAGGGATCTCTTCTTCCGTCAGCCTGTAAGTAATATTATTACACCTGATATTTCCACTTGATAGCTACAATGAAGAACCAAATCTCATTCTTCAAAGTACAAATTGATCACCATAGGTCAGAGTAGTGCAACCTGGGGAACCAGTGGCAGGAGCCGGGGCCGCATCACTGTGAAAAAATGGTGCTGGTACTCAGTTCCCCTGAGTATTATCACCAAAAAAGGGTGCAGGTACTCAGTTCCCCTGAGTACTACCACCAAAAAAGGGTGCAGGTACTCAGTTCCCCTGAGTACCATCACAAAAAAAGCCCTGGTGGAGAGTAAAGACTTTCCTTCCTTTGCTATTATTGTACAACTGACCTAAAGCATTGTAAAATGTTCTCTTTTCTCTGAAACATGAGGTGTCTTTCTCTGGAGATAGTTACTAAGTTATGTGGGTCAGTGGCCTGAGCAGTTCTGTTGTTTCCTCCAAGGCAGCATAGAGAAGAAAACTTGAAAATTAGAAACTCTTCCTACTAGGACTCAAACATCTACCCAGGTGGGCAACATTCAGTGTGGCGTGCACTGGGATCAATGCTATATTCTGACTTCCCCCACACCCCATATCCTTCTAACATACAGACACTCCACTCAAACCTCCCCCGACCAAAACTATACAGCCCTCAAAAGAGGCATTATGACCATTCCGTTCCCACAACAAATATCTGCTCCCCTATACATATACTCATCCACTTCACCATTCAGCACTATTTTGTCATCAAACCCATTCACACACTCAGCCTCAACATAAACTCTCAGAACTATTCAGCTTCCAACACATGCACATATATTCCCCCTCTGACAAACACCCCCGCCCCCCTCCAGTCCTACCCCCCGTTTAAATGAGCTGGTTTGCCTGCAAGGCTACCATTCCTTTATGCATTCCCATTTTTGTTCAGTAATGGGAGAAACGTCATTTAACAGGAGCCTGTCTAGGCCTCCCTTGCCTCCTGGGGACCTGGAGAGCTACAGACAGCATGGGCTGGGGCATAAATAAAAATGTGGTTGAGACAGTGCTGGAAAGTGCCTGACGTGCAAAAAAATGACCTCAATGGTAAAAGTCAAAGATAAATAAGAACAGTCCGTGTAAACTGTGCTCATCTTAACAATAAACAGAGTGGCTGCGGAGCAGGGACTTGAAAGGGTTCCCCTCAGCAAAGATGAATGGTTTGCTGAAGCCGCTCCAGGTTCTGTTCTAGGGGGTTCAGCATGAGTAATTGGGTGTTAGAAGTGCTTGCTCACAACAAGAGCCTGTGCACGCCAGCTCTGAGGAGAGGGGATCGCTCAGGTTATTTATTGTTTCATTTGCTCATTAGCTTGGCATCACTGTAAACCTGCAGCCAAGCACGTGATGGCTTTGAACTGGTGCCCTGGGTGTTGCGGACATTGTGACATGGCGTTTTGATGTGTGCCCCACAGTTCCCATAGGATTTCCGCTCTCCACTCATTGTAGCCGAGCTGTCTGGCAGGGGATAAATCACCCTCTCCATCCTAGAAAAGCTCTGGAGTTTATGGGTACTATCTATCATTGTATAGTCCTCCTCTGGACATGTGCAAGCTTACTGTCTCTCAACAGTCAGGGCAGGATTTCACTGAGCTAGGAAAGTTAAAGGCAAGGATCTGTAGCCTCACGGGCTTTCCAGCATTGCTGTATATCATAGGCAGTGTGTGAAGCTGGACACAAGGGACGGCACAGACGTAGCGTGGTCTGCTCAGGATAGGCAAGACCTCTAGAGGACAGCTGCCTTCACAAAGGTAGGTCTGTGGCTTGCCCTTCTTCTGTTCTGCAAGCGCAAAGGGCAAAAGAAATCATTCTCATCCCCTGTAGTGACTGGGCATGGCCTGTCACACGTATTCTCCTTTTCTCTCATGAGCAGGGGACTGTTTCTGGCTAGCACCCTCTGGCTTTGCTTACACTGGGAAAATACAGTTTTAGAAAACATGTCAGCTAACACAATGTTAATCTTGATTTCACCCTTACTGTGGGCAAGGATAGCCATATTTAAAATGTTTTAGCTGGATATGGTTAAGTCTTGGCGGAAGGAGTTTAACCACAAGCAGTTAACATGTTTTTAAACACGACTTTTCTGTCTACACTAGGTGCTAAGTTGTGTTTGACATAACGTTAATTAAAATGTGTCCGTTAACGCATTTTCTAACATGATGCATTTTTCTTGGCAGAGAGAAGGCAGGGCCATGGCAGAGCTGTCAGATAATGGGGGGCATGGAGTGCCCAGAACACTTTCCAAAGGGGGGCTAGAGTGGGCGCACTCCGAGTACCTGTCATTGTTGAGTAAACATATGGGACATGGCAGCTGAGACTAAAAATCACCCTCCATTTTGAAAAGTGGAATTCTGTACTAGCACAGGTGGAAGAGACTCGGTGTCAGAAACTCTCAGCAGGCTCTCATTGCTGTTCTGGAATGTTTCCACTCAAATACTTTAGCCGTTAAATACAAGCTGTCCCTGCCTTAAGAACACCACCACACACAGCCTGTGTGCTGGGATCTCTTGCAGGGATTGTATTTCCACTGGGGCAGTTTAGTACCTCACTGCTCCTCAACCCAGGCCAATAACTGACCATCAGAACGTGGCTTTGTATTCACCCAAGTGTTAAATCCATTGAAAAGCGAGACCTAGGACAGGATTAAGACCTGAGTTACAGCAGTTTCAATTCAAAGTTACTCCACTGAAGTCAGTGAGAGTATTCCAGGTTGATACCACTATAAATGAGATCAGAATCCAGCCTCAAGATAGTTTTTGCATTAAACGAAAGTAATTATTTTAATCAAAAGAGGAAGAAGGAGGGTAAAGGGGTTTGCAGGTTGATCTGGGATTTGGAAGCCCAGCCTTCAAACCTCCTGTGCCACAGACTTCCTCTGTGATCCGGACAAGTCCCTTGGCCTCTCAGTTCCCCTCTGTAAAATGGAGATGATAGCACTTCCCTACATCACAAGAGAGGGGAACTGTTTGAGGTGCTCAGATATTTTGGTAATGAAGGCAGTATAAATATGTTAGTAAGACTAAAATGGACAAATCCAAATTGCCTACCTCTTGGGCTCTTTCCATCTGCTCCCTCAAAAAGCCAAAGTTCGATTCTACTGTTCATAAATCTAGTGCCGCTTAGGGAAGTTTGCACCTCCACAAACCTCTCAAGAAAACACATGGCGCTGATGTAAATCCCATTTCCATTGATGTGGTGTGTCTACCATAGCAGCATGCACCAGTTATTACATTGACAGTTATGCAAATTTCCTTAATTTAGACACACTCTTATTCAGAAATGACAGTTACTTCACAGCAGAAATACAATACAGATGAAACACACTCTCATAACACCTCAGGGTCTCCTTCAGGGCAGCCCAATGGTGCATCCACACATGGTGACGCACCAGGTTGCTGGAACAGCAGATTATTAGCTTGCTGGCTCCACATGCTATTGTGCCATAGTGCAACACGACATGCTACTAAAATATCATGTTACTGTACTGCAACTTGATAACATTTGTAATAGTCTCAAAACCATTTTGAGATGCTATGAGCTGCTTATGGGACGCAGAGCCACGCTAGGAAATTTTGGGCAACTCCAAGCTTCTGATTCACCTTTTCTGTAGGAAGCAGTGTAGCAATGTGTATATTGCAATATCCTTCTCAAATATGCTGTGTGATCTTAATCCACTTGGCTTTCTCTCTCCTTGGAACATGTGCAGCTTGATCAAGGTACATACGATGACTTGACATAGAATATCATTTGGTATCCCAGAAGCAGGGGCTGTACCCCAGGGGTTAAAGGAAGGGGGAATGCACTGGAATACAGTTCCGGGGCCCACAAAATTGAGGGACCAGAGTTCCAGGGCCCCTAAAAATTGAAAAATCTGGTGGAATGCATGTTCCGCCCTACCCTGGCTGCTGGCAGGTCCTACACCCCACCATTGTTAATCACAATACTTATTGTGTGATGCAGTGTTTGCTAGTTCGTGACAATAATTGTGATAGACGTAAACACCATATAAAATTATAAATATTTTTATGGAGCGACAACCGACGCATGTGGTACTGAGAAGTGGTTGCAAATGTCTACCTGAGCTGGGGCCTGCATATGCATGAAGGGGGCCCAGACAATACGGGAAGGGGGCCCGGAGATTAGGAGGGTTCCAGGACCCGTCAAATTATACTTTAACCACTGCGTAGCCTATTCGTAATGAGGGGCACATTATAAAAATGGCAATAGACACTGTTTGCAGTGTTGTAGCTGTGCTGATCCCAAGCTATTGGAGAGACAAGGTGCATGAGGTAATATGTTTTGTTGGACCAACTTCTGTTGGTGAGAAAAAACACACTTTGGACGCACAGAGCTCTTCCTCAGGACCTGACCTGAGACTGCCAGATACTAAGAAAGAGCTCTGTATAATTCAAAAATGTGTCCCTCCATCCAACAGAAGTTGGTGTCTCAGGGGGATAGACAGTGCTGGAATTCCACAGTGATGAGTCCCATACAGACAGAATTGGAACTTGCTGGTAAAAGAAACACAATAGCCTTTCCGTTTCCTCTCTCACACAAACCATCGAATCAGGTAAAAACTTTAGTAAACTAATAGGTTGTGCAGTGTTCACTGAAAGTCAAAGAACTCTGTGGGATCAAGGCTTTGCGGCACGAAGAAAGACCAGTAGTTGAGAGCACTTCACTGAGAAAGACCCTGTTCCCTGTCAGAAAACTTAGGGAACACCAGCAACAGCACTTTTGATGATGGTTGGGATGGAGCAGAGGGAGAGAATCTGTATCTGAGAAAGCCAGAACCTAGATCATACAGAGTTTGGCAGAACAAAAGCAAACCCTTTAATTGCGTCGAGAGGCAAATTAGAAGCCTGGAGCAGCGGTAATAAATTTTAAGCAAGACACTGCTAAGAAAGCAATTTCTAAGTTGCCTTCAGTGAATGCATTGCCATGATCCAGTCTAGAGGGGACAGAGGGCTGGTTGTAGTGAGGTCCGGATCTGAGAGAAACATTTGCAGTCTCCTCGGCAGATAGAAATGAAAACAAATGCTCTTAGCTAACTGTGTCATCACGACCCGCTTGGAGCCCCCCAAACTGCAAAACATATTGACAAAATGCCAAGCAAACCTGCTCAGTGGAAAACCATCATGTTTTCCAGCATCCCTCACCCAGCCTGCATTGCCGGCACATAGTTTGGACACAGCTAGAGCACAATGTTCTTTTATTATTGCTTTGAGTACTAACTCTAGCAGGCTTTCAGTTTTCAGACTAATGCCTCAACAGGGACAGCTTTGCAAACTCAAGACTATTGGTGAAGCTTAGATTTTAACTCAAAGCCACCACTGACCCCTGCTCTACCTCCCTATCCTGTCCTTGCTGAGCAGGGCTGGTTTTTCCCATTTTCCGCACTACTCCCTACTGTCCATACAGATGTCACATTCCCTGCACATGTGCCAGAGTTCAGACTCCCAGGGCGTTGGGCAGAGAGGCAACTGCCTGGCATGAGAAGCAGATGCTTGGTAACACATAACTTTTATATACCATCCTGGGCCTCAAAATTAAATACCTTTGACATGCCCTGGGTGTCAGCTTCAGCTCCATTCTCATTATGGTCCCACACACACAGGAAGACAGAGGCCTGGTAAGTCCAAGACCAGTTTCTGAAAAGCCTGCTGCATTCCACTCTGATCTCTGCAGGTGAATAGACAGCAGTGCTCAGCCCTTCCACATGCTCGGGGCTCCCCTCCACTGTTCCACCTTGAGCCTTCCACACAAAGTACATTTTAAAATGTCCAGGTAACCTGATCCCTGACAGAGCAGAAGGGCCCCTGCATGGCCTCCAGGAATGGAATATTCCAGCTGAAAAACTCAAGTGCACCTCTGCGATGCAGAATGACAGGCACATTAAAGGCATCTATTTCAGCTCCTTGGAGCCAGATGCCTCCTCCTTCCTGTGCTGGGCAGAGAGCCGGCTCAGCATGGAGTTTCTCTCCCATTTCCTAAGGATGTCAGTCAAAAGCAGGCGCTTGGAAGTTCAAGCGTGGCCAAAAGGAAGCAGATTTCAAAACACACCTCTCCTTGGCCTTTTGTTTCCAGTTTCCCCCTCCTCCTATCAAAGAAAGAAACAAAAAAAGATTGTGGCGTCACCAAGCCATGATCTATCATTCTTTCAGAGGAGTTTTTCTTAATATTAATCAACACAAGCCTACTCCCCCTGAGGGAACATTGGTCTTGGAAGGCTACAGCAGATTTCTGAAAGGTCTAAGGCAGGATTCCTTATTTCTCAGTAGGAGCATAGATGACTGTTGGGGCAGCTGCCAGGTTTTCTGGGATTCTCAAAGGATAAATGGAAGAAGTGTCCTATTGCACAGTACTCTGAATGCACAGAAGCTCAGTCATCCTCACAAACCAAGTGGCACATTTGTCCAAAAAATTAAAAATATAGGGCCAGATTCTCTACTTAACTAAAGTTATGCTCAGTGAGGAGGGTATGGGGACTGGGAGGGAACTAATAATGTCTCCTTTATTCTCTGCCTGGTCTGTAGCCCTGAAATAGATTAGAGCAGCTTAAAGCCTGCTCTAAGTGTGCCAGCTGCCAAGAATCTCCTGGGGGCTGTCTGCCAGCTGAGCACAGCAAGAGCATAATGTGCTCTGGTCACTCCTCTACATTAACTCTTCCTGACCCCATTCTCTCCTTCTCTACCCCTTACAAGTGTTCTGCACTAGTGTGTGTGTGGGGAGGAGATGGGCTATGCCAGCTATACACCTGTTGGGGGCAGCTCTAACCTGGGATTTGTGATTCTGTTCCTTATGTGCTGCCTGAATGATACAAAGGGAATAGAGAGGAAGACAATTTTCCCCATCCTGCATCCATTCCTGCAACCACATCACAAAGCATAAACCCAACCCTGGTGCAATTCTCTGGCAAAGATCTAGAAAATGTCTTGAATGGTAGTAGATCAGGGTAAGAAACTTTTTTCTAGAATTCATTTGGGCAATTTACTGGCATACAGTTAGATAACAGTTCAGGACCCTGGATTGTGAGAGGCAAATACAGTAGCTAACTCTTCTTCTTGACTCCTTTGGTCTCTGTTCAGTCAATTACTTGCTTGAGATAAAACACTCCTGAGCAGTCAAGCAATCTTTAGAAAAAGCTTCTCCTTCCCTCCTCCCTCAATAGCCCAAGGGGCTAGTCCTCTCTTTAAGCACAGTTAAATACATCTTCCAATGCTGAGCAAACAAGCTATGATGTAGCTTTGTTCCCAGGTCCTACCCCCATATCTCAAGATGCTCTTGTCTCCCAGGGACTCATTCCAGGTTTACTGGATTCACAGACCTTGGCATTCTCTCCTCTGTCCGCAACATTCCTTTTGCATCGCCCTCCTCTCTGTCCCTCACACATCTTCCTACTGTTAGAAAGAATTACTTAGAGCACAGTGTAAGCAGCAAACTGAAAACAAGCCAATGTCTCCTCAACAATCCCCCTAACAGCTCCAAACACACAATGGATCTTGCAGAACTCTGCATGAGGAAGTCCTTGTGACTGAAGAGCAATTCACCCAACTTTCCCCTGGACTCTCTCCAAGAAATAAAAATGTCACTGAAAAGCAGTCCTGCCTACTCAGCTGTCTCCAAGTTTTGCAAACAATACCACCTCCTGCTCAATAATATTGGAGGCAGTTAATAGACCTAATAACATTAGGATGACCAGGTGAGCTTTAGCAAGCATAAGAAGACAATCAATATGGTCTCTGTGTCAATCTAGGCACAGACCCAGTTATGGCAAGGGTCAAGGAGAACTAAGGCAGCTGGATACTATGTGAATTCTCATGGGAAAATCCTACTCAGCAAACATCTTCTCCTTTGCAGATCCTGCTTGCCAGAGTACACTCACTTTACTGCATTCACTCTACATCTCATTTTAAAGGCTATCTGATGTGGCAGATTGCTACAGACCCCCTGTCTTTCCAGTTGGTCATTCCCCCTCTGGAATAAAAGGACTTTCAGGCTTCACCTGGTACAATCACCCACGCTCATTTATTTACAGTATACAAATGCAACCCTGCTCCCAAACCAAGCCACAAGGCTTTGGGCTGCTTACTCTTCCCTGGCCAAGCAGCAGCTAAAGCACAGAGCTTCCATCTACCTCCCTAGCCATACCACTTTCTTATTTATACCTTGGCTGGATTATATACCCCCTCACCCCATCTCCCCCACCCCAGTTAGGGACAGCTGTCCTCCTTTGCCTCCTTAGGCATGACTCTAGCAAGCTCTAATCAGCACCTTTAGCTGTGGCTTATTTTCTACTGTCTGGGGCCCTGCTGGCCCATTTTATCCCAGTCCAGAGAACCGGGCTTAATCACACTCCACTCTGCCACATCTGAAAATATACCTTGTTTCCTTTGTCAACAGCCCCTAATTTCCTTCTCCCACTGTTATAATTTTATTACTTAAAGCTGCATACTGTTTAGGGACACAGTTGCACAAAATATTTTATACCAATAAAGGGCTTAGTCCTGTAAACCTATATGTCACTCTTAGTTCTACTTTCTAGTCAGATTGACTTCCTTAGTAACAGAGTGCAAGAACAGGTTCTATAGTAATTTGGCTATACTGCCATGCATAGGTGCTCTGACACACCACAGAGCTAAATATGGGATGGGTGGATGAATCCATAGGGCAGATGACTCACCCATCTTCCACTTTTTCTTTTATGGCACCCCAGCAAGGTCCTGGAAGATAGCTAGTCATGTACAAATATAGATAGATGTGTGCATTTGTTCTTAAAATCAATTGTATCTTTCCACCAGCAAATGAATTCCACAAGCCATCATCACTGACATGGAAATATGGGGTCAGAGAACCAGCTTTGAGCTATCATTGACTCATTCCACCTCTTGAAGGACCACACAGGAAACAGACATTCAAACTACTAATGGGAGAATTTTGATTTGATCCATCACAAAATTCAGTTGCTTCTCGGATTCTTATGTAGTCACAGTATTAGAAACTGATTCTGCAAAATTGCACTTGGAATCTTTCAGGAATAGACTTTGCAGCAAGACTTCTAGTATTTCTTCCTTCCAAATGAGCCAGGAATAGTGGGAACCTGATTTTTTTCTGGAGCTGGGGCTCTTGTCTTTCTTCTGATTGGTTAGTCCCTCATAAAATGGGTGTTGGAAAGAAAAACAAACTAAAAACTGGCAACTCATTCTAGAGGTTAAATAGAGATGAGCCATGCAATATCCCTCATGGACCCAGAACTCAATTAAAATAAAATTAGAGGGAATTCTATAGTCTGGCAGCAGGTCTACGACAGACTCTGTGGTTCTCTCTGATCCATGTCTGAATTATTTTTACTATTTGCATTGTAGTAGCACCAAATATCACCATTCAGGGATCAGAGCCCCCTTGGGTGAAGCACTGTATATACATGAATAGAATAAAAAAGATAGCCTCTGGCACAAGGAGTTTACAGATAAATATATTAGACCCAGACCCCTTCCTTCAGACTTTGGGCTCAAATCCTGATCTGAACTTCCATAAGCTCTTCAGCTAGGCTGATCTAAAAAAAGAGAGAGAGAGAGAGAGAGAGAAGAATAAGAGAGCACTATGTCTTTAAGACGGAGGAATGTTAGGATGCAGGAATGCCAGCAATTCCAACGTGCTCCTTATTATAGAAGAATAGATGGGTTGACAATCTCTTCCCAGTTCTGTGGTTAGCTGGCTACAGGCATGCAGTCATTACTTTATATTAATGTGAGATGCGAACAATGTTTTGCTGGTTATAATTATTCTCTGAGTGATACAATCTTAAAAATTACAGCTTTGGAGAATCTCTTTTTTTGTAGTTCTCCCCAGGAGCCCTTGCCTGGGTCAGTTCCCAATCAGATGATTTTTCAAGGGACTTGGGAATTTATTTATTGATGTATATATTTTTGAATTCTAATACCCTGTCACTTTGACAATCTGCAGCCAGGTTCCCTGGCTGCCATATTGAGTGCAGGGGAGCACCAGGACCAGGCCTTGACGAAGAAAAGAGGCCCAGCCCTGAATCAGAAGGGAGCCAAGGGCATGGTTTGGCGGAGCCTCTCTGTCATTCTTCTGCAGCACGTAAGTCAAAAGTGGAAACCTTTCAGGTGATCTCTTTTAGAAGAGAACTAAACAGGCTGGAGGTGGGATACCTCCTCATCAGAATGTGGCTGCTGATGACATGTCCTGGCTACAGGCCAGGGAGAAATTGGACTCCTCATAGCACGGGACCTGCCATGAGAAGAGGTACTGCAATACACATCAGAGTCAGAGAGCACTTTACCTTCTTGCAAAGGCCATGGCTTCCAGGGCACATACTTCAAACTGTGGAGTCTTCTGCTTCCCTCCATCCCATAAGGATGGCATAGAAAACACTTTGGAAACAATTGCTTAAGCAGTGATGAAAAGGCTGTGTAGCTCCATAGATGAGACAGCAGCAGTGCAAACTTTCCCCTTCCCCCCAGCACATCCCCTGCTTTTCCCCACAATGGTGCCTCACTCCTGCTCTGTAGGATGTGCCTCTAATGCTGAGAGAAGATCAGTGTTTGAGCCACATTTAATCCTTGGCCGCCCTACTGAGTCTGCCCACTGATGAACCACAGCTTACAAAAGCTGGTGATGGGTTCTGGGCTGCAGAAGACCTGGACAGAGACCTGTTGACTCATTTCACACAGGCCCCCAAACAGCTATCAAGAAGAATGACCTGTGGTTACTATCAGCATGGAGCTGGGTTGTAACTAGATATGAAAGGCCCCCTGCCCATCACTACTCACCTGAGCCACCCAGAAGATATTTTAAATAAGGTGCTATGAAAATAGAAGGTGCTGCGAAGTTAAGGTTTCTCCCTTATTACCTCCTTCTCCTAGCCCATTTCCTCTTGGCTTTGTTTGAGCCTTGTCCCTGGCAGGGTGAAGAGAAGGGGAAGGGATGTGTCCATTCCCATCTGGTAGTGGCGAAGGAAGAAAGCCCTGCCCTACAGAGGGAGCAGCCATGTGCTCTCAGAATGCCTCCGCTTTAAAAGCCCTAGAGTTAATGCTTACCTGATGCTGCATACATTGGAGCCGCACATGTGACACCCACATTTATGGCAGCGGAATCCCCAGCCATCATTTTACTGCACACATCATAAGTCAGCGAGACCTCCAGTGCGTCGCCTTGGAGCTCTGGCTCTAAGCCCCCACCCCCACTCGATTTGTACTATAATCTGAATATTTAACAGTTCACCACATAGCATAGCCAAGCCATAAATCCCTCCTGGAGAGCAACGTGGGGAATGCTTATTTGGCGCACAGCAGTGTCAACTTGAAGCAGTTCTGCTGCCCGAGGCAATTGGAAGCTGCCTTCCCCCCTATTCCTACTCATGTAGTCACTCATGTACTCATCAGACAGTGGATATTGGCGGCCCCTACTCTTTAGCAACAAGCCATTCTGTCCCATGCACAGTGGTGCCCAACCACAGGACAAAACCACCCCCCTCTATATTTCAGCTGCATTATAAACACCGTATGGGGCCCCAAATTAATAAGAGGTAACAGTTACCCCAGCCTCACTATAGGGCTTGAAACCAATGTGGGAAAACACAACCTTATTGTTCTCTCTCTTCTGGTCATATGCTTGATAAATGACCTTTATGTGATACAACAGGAGAGATTAGTGGGGAGATGCAAACTAACACACATAGCAACTCACACGGCACCAGTCTGTGAAGAGCTGTCTTAGCATATAGGCCTATGTCTACACTGGCAAATTAAGTCGACTTAAGGAGGTTTAAGTCGGCTTAAACAAAGCCGTGTCCACACCAGGCTTTCATTAAGTCAACTTAAGAAATTCCTTAAGTTAACGAAAGCTTAAGTCGACTTAATAAGAACCGCCTATTAGGTTGACTTAAGGCTCCTTAAGTTGACCTAACCCTTCTTTAGGTCAACTCCAGTGTGGACGCTTAAGTCCACTTTGTTAGGTCGACCTAAGGGCAGTTAGGCTGACTTAACAAAGTAGACTTAGTCCACGTCCATGGACACCACTTTGTTAAGTTGACTTAATGTGGTCGACTTTAAGTCGACATAAAGTCGACCTTATTAACAAAGTCGACCTCACTTTTCCTAGTGTAGACATAGCGTAGGAGTTTACCGCACTGCAGGGAAGCCTAATCTGTCATCCTATGGTTAACAATCATTTTGCATGCAGTGGTCTGCGGCCTCCAGGTTAGCTATAGTAGTGAGGTTGTCATTAGAATGAGGGTGCCGGGATGCACACGGGAAACTATTCAATTCTTTTACTCTGATTAGCAATTTTGTTAACAAGACAAACAGGATCATACATACTGCAATACAGCAAAGGAGAGAATGTGCAGAACTTGCATTACTCACCTCATTCCATATGGGGATCCCCATAATAAGTGATGTGACGTCTCAGGTATTGATAGGTGGTCATCATCCAGTTATCCCCCCAGACTAATAGGCTGGGAACTTCACATTCTTTATACTGCATTATGCTAACACTCACTGCATTTCTGAGTGTTTCAGCCTCCTTTCCTTGTCTGAACTTCCACACCCCTTACCTATGCTGCAGTCCCCAATTCCTGTATGTTAATCAATCATTCAAATCAATCACTTCATATTCATTAGCATTTATATCACTTGGTTGCTATAGCATTACTTCAGTTTAATAATTGTGACTTTCAGTTATAGATATTCCTTAAAAATATCCTAAAAATATCAAGTTCCAAGGAGGTAGCCGGGTCAGTCTAGTTCAGCAAAACAAATGTGTTAGTAGTCTTTAAGTGCCACTAGACTCCTTGTTCGTTTTGCTAAAAATATCAGTAATCCATGTTTGTGGCGTCATGCCAATACCAGTCAACTGACTTCTTTCACTTGCTCATCACTATCCTCAATAAAAAGAGTTTGGAGTCATCATGGCTAGTCCTCTGAAAACTTTGGCTCAATGCCCAGCAGTTGTCAAAAAGGCGAACAGAATGTTAGGGACTCTTAGGAAAATGGTAGAAAGTAAGACAGAAAATATCATACTGCCACTATATAAATCCACACTTTGAATAATGTGTCCAGTTCTAGTCGCCCTTCTCAAAAAAAGATATAGAATTGGAAGAGGTTCAGAAAAAGACAACAAAGATCATCAATGGTATGAAACAGCTTCCTTATGTGGAAAGACTAAAAAGATTAGAGCTACTCAACTTTGAAAAGAGATGATTAAGAATGGATATGATAGAAGTCTATAAAATCATGAATGGTGTGCAGAAGCTGAATAGAGAAGTGTTATATACTCTTTCCCACAATAAAAAAAATAGGAGTCACTTGATGAAATTTGTAGGCAGCAGATTTAATACAAACAATAAGTACTTTTTTATGCAATGCATGGTAAACCTGTGGAACTCATTGCCATGGGATGTTGTGAAAGCCAACAATATAAATGGGTTAAAAAAGGAACTAGATAAGTTCATGGAGGATAGGGCCATCTATAGTTATTAATTAAGGTGGTCAGGGATGTAACACCATGTGACCCTAAACCTCTGACTGCCAAAAAGTGGAGGGAAGGGCAGGTGTGGATATCCAAATTGCCCTCTTCTGTACACTCCCCATGAAGCTGTGCTAATGGCCATTGTTGGAGACACGATACTGGGCTAGGTGGATCATTGTCTGACCTAGTATGACTGTCCGATGTTCTTATACTTACTCTTGTGACTTAAAGTCACTTCTCTGCCAATCATTTCTGACAAGCTATCCTTGATTAGCTATGCTAAGCTCACTATTTTAAAGACCCTAGGCCTGCTGGTCATTTACTTGTGTAACAGCATCAGTTAATACTCACTTGTTACCTAGATACACTACAGCAGGTGCATACAGTGAAACATTGATTTGCACTGGTGCACAAATGTGCAGCAACTCTCAGGGAAGAGCAGTGCCACAGGGTATGTCTACACAGTGGCTGTAAGGCACGAATAGACAGACTCACATTACCAGTGCTCAAACTAGTACCTAAAAATAGCCAGTGGTTAAAGTATAATTTGACGGGCCCCGGAACCCTCCTAATCTCTGGGCCCCCTTCCCGTATTGTGTGGGCCCCCTTCATGCATGTGCGGGCCCCAGCCCAGGTAGGCATTTGCAACCACTTCTCAGTACCACATGCATCAGTTATTGCTTCATAAAAATATTTATAATTTTATATGGCGTTTGTGTCTATAGCAATTATTGTCACAAACTAGCAAACACTGCATGACACAATAAGTATTGTGATTAACAACAGTGGGGCTTAGGACCTGCCAGCAGCCAGATCAGGGCAGAATATGCGTTCCACCAGATTTTTCTATTTTTAGGGGCCCCGGAACTCTGGCCACTCAAATTTATGGGCCCCGGAACTGCGTTCCTGTGCGTTCCCCCTTACTTTAACCCCTGAAAATAGCATTGTGGCTGGATGAGCCGCAGCACTGGCTAGCTACCTGAGTACAAGCCCACCCAACCCCTGGGTATGTACTCAGATAGGTAGCCCAGACTTCTCCTGTGGCATGGCACTCTAATTTTCCACCCTTACTCAGGTCTGTCAAAGGCAAAAGCTATAAATAGGACAGTTGAAACAAGCAGCTTCCACAACTAAAAAAGTAAGAGCTAATCTGGGTGCTTCACACAGGAAATTGTGAAATTCATTTTGACTTGAATGGCATCCTTTTTTGCTCCCTCATTGTATGCCATCAAGGCTTACAGAAATTTAACTTTCTGCTATATGAGCACAGTCAGGTAGTTACATGTGCATACAGCATCATCTGTGCCGGACTACAACTGCAGGGGCTAATACCTATCTATCTAGACACTTATATGGCCCCCATTATTGTAGTATTGGAGCACTTCAAAATCTTTAATGTACTCACCTTCAGAACATGCCTGTGAGGTAGGGAAATGCTATTATCCCCATTTTACAGATGGGAGACCATGGGATTGAGAAGCTAAGTAACTTGTCCAAGGTCAACACAGGAAGTCTGTTGTAGAGAAGAGAATTGCCTCTGGGTCTCCTGAGCCTCAGGCTGCAGTCTAGCCACTAGACAAACCTTTGGTTCTCCACCAGCAGGGCAAGACTGTTCAAAATGAACCCCCAAGTGCAGTGCACCCGTGTCAACAATCCAAACAAAGGCTGGGTGGAACTAAGAAGCTCTGCATACAAGAGGTGGCTGGACTGAACTCCCCCTGTCATTTTCAGCTGCCATGAACAAAACTGGAAATCAAGCAACTGGCCAGAAACTGGACTATGTTCAAGCCAGGATACAACTGGATACTCAGGCATTTCACTGGCCTCTCTGCCAATGAAAGAACTTGCCTGTTCCCAGCACACTTGCTGGCTGCCAAAGTTAATGAAGACACCAGTTCTGTGGATTAACACCTTAGATGATATTACCACCAATTGCCTTCTGCTATGAATAATCTGTTTTTTTTCCAGATGCTGATACCTATTAAGTGAGAGAGAAAGGCAGAGAGAGAAAAGAATTGTCCCAGTTGAAAAGCTCTGCAAAGTCTAGTCCTCCTAAATCTTGTTTGGTGGCTGTAGCTGGGTGGTTCTATTGCAACACCCGCAGTGACTCAGCCACTTGGCATGTTCACATAGTCTGATTAGCTGCCGTGGGGATGATTATATCTTTATGGCTAAACAGAGCCTGTCCGTAGCTTGAGGGGCTTTGTAAATTAGACAGAATAATAATTTAAAACACTCCAAAGCGGAAAGTCATTGCACAGCATATCAAACTCCTTCTGCCTGGAAAGTAAGCAAATTCAGAATGACCAGGAATGAGGGAGTGTGAGACAGAGTCACAAGCCATCTCTGCTCTGCAAACTTTGTTTGATGTGAATTATGTTGCCATAAAGCCACCACAGTTAGTATATAGCTTGTGCACATGTGTACCTGGCTCCTGATGTTGACATGGCACATACTCACCATGGGTTCTTGTGTCAATGCACAGGAGGGTGTGAAAGACTAGTATCCCAGTGTGCCATCCACCACTTTCCAGCATACTGTCTTTTTAGAAGTTTTGGTAACGTATGGTGGGGCAGAAATGAGCTGCGCTTGGGTAATTGGGTGCAAGGGGTCAACCACCCAGCACACAACTGTCTTCATCCCAAAATGTCATCTATACCCATAATTTTGATGCCTTTTTAAAAATCCCATGAATCACATGGCCCTCCTTACTGTCCACTATCTCTGACAGAAGCATGGAGTCAGTGCAGCTCTGCACTATTATCATAAGTATTGCAAAGAAAGGACACATGATTCTCCAATATTTGAGGAGCTGTAAGAAGCACTGAAATCTCATGGAACATGATGGACAATGGACAAACAATGTGGGTCTCGTGAGAATCAATTAAAGGTTGTCGGTGGCATTCACAGAGCAGCTGCAGATGTTGAAGCCCTGCTTTGGGGCCAGAAAAATGAGCATGGACTGGTGGGATTGCATCATAATGCAGGTTTGGGATAATGAGCAGTGGCTGCAGGACATTCAGGTGCACAAAGCCACATTCCCGAATCTGTGTGCCAAGCTCACCCTAGCATTCCAGTGCAAGGAAACCAAAATGGGAACTGCATTGACAGTGTAGAAGCAAGTGGCAATCACACTTGAAAACATGCAATACTTCCTTGCTACCAATAAGGGGGAATAATTTTGGAGATGGAAAATCCACAGCAGACACCACTGTCATGCAAGTGTACAGGGTCATTAATCGTTGCATGCTATCCAGCACTATGACTCTCAGCAGTATAGAGGACACAGTGGATGGATTTGCAGAAATGGGGTTCCTAAATGGTGATGGAGCAATAGACAGTACACCCATCCCCCTTTTAGCACGAATACATCTTGCCACAGAGTACATCAGCAGTTTTCAGACATCAGTGTTGGCTGGTCAGGAAGGTGCACGTCGATCACTTCTTTATGTGAACAGGATCATTCAGAAAGCTTTTCTCACTGAACGATTACCTTTAGAGATATTGAAGTGCCAACAGGGCTGGCCCAACCATATAGGTGAACTAGACAGTCGCCTAGGGTGCCAGGCTTTAAGGGCACCAAATTAGATGGAAGAGAATTTTTTACACATTATCTCTTAGCACCAAAATCATAGTTTGCCTAGGGCACCAAAAAATGTTGGGCCAGCCCTGAGTGCCAATAATGAACCTATGGGACCCAGTCTACCCTTTGCTCCCTTGGATCATAGAGCTGTACACCAGCCACCTCGACATAGCACCAAGGAAAATCAACTATCAGCTCAGTGGGTGAAAATGGCAATTGAATGGATCTGTGGCATCTTGAAGGAATGCTGGAATTGTTTACTCACAAGCCTGGCTCTCAGTGGAAAAACCAGCCCAAAGATTATAGCTGTCTGCTGTGTCCTGCACAATACTTGTGAAGCAAAGGAGGGAAAGTTGCCATTGGGATGGAGGTGGAGCAGCTGTCTACTGATTTGAACAGTCACACAAGGGCTGGTGGAAGAGCTCAGTGCAAAGCTATATGGCTCCAGAAGGCTTTGAAAGAGCATTTTAACAGTGAGTCATGGTAATGCATTGTAGTGTGCCACTCCCAGCAGTAGTTATGATGCATGGAAGCTGCCAGTGGGAGGGAAATGAGGAGGGAATGAAACTATGCAACTTTGATTGCATGAAACTATGCATATAGGGCAATGACACTGAGTACCAGTGGCATGTTCAACAGGCAGTGGTGATTTTACCAGTTATCTCACTCCTGCACCCAACACAGACCCAGAGATCACAGCTGCTGGTGGTGTCCCAAAGTCGCCTGGGCTCCTATGATGCTAGCCTGTCTACTGCAATCCTGCCAGTCAAAGCTATCACTTACCTGAGTGGGAAAGTCTTCTACTACGGAGGAAGAAATAAAGCTCCATCCCTAGAAACCTTCAGGAGAGAATTGCAGAGTGCCTACAGATCTCTCAGGTGGGTTTTAGGAGCATCCCTGTGACAAAAACAAACTGCTCCGCATAGACCCTCTTGCCTAATGCTACAGGGGAATGTAAAGCAGATAACATTATCTCTGTTTGTTGTATCTCTACTTCTTCTAGTACAAGTAAATTAATAACAAATCGATAGCTGTGTCCTATGAAGTTGGGAGTGCCATCAGTACATCACTGTAATGGAAAATAAAATGTACACATTTATCCAAGGGTTCTTTCTGCTGCATTGGGCTCACCTGTGCTCAACTGCTTGGTTTCACTGTAGTGCAGTGGAATCTCAAATAGGCCCTGGCTCGTGGCATAGCCTACCCCAGTCACATGTCTTTCATCCCCTCCCTCCTCCATCTCCTCTTTGTCCTCACTGTTTACACTAAGAACCTGTGGCTCAGGGTCCTTGGTGGTATCGAGGATGGTCTGCTGGGTGGTGGTGGGGTCTTTGTCAAGTCTGACATGCAGCTCTTTATAAAAGCAGCAGATCTGTGGCTTAGAACTATATAGACTGTTTTCCTCTTTGGCCTTCTGATATGCCTGACGTAGTTCATTCACTTTCACAGGGCACCGCTGCTGACCCCGGTTGTTCCCTTTCTCTACCTCTCCTGTGCAATTTACCCATGGATATCCACAGCCTCTTCTCCCCACAAGGCCCAGGACATAGAATATCTCCTGGGGACTCCAAGCCAGAGTATGTCTGGAGTGTGTGGGCAGCTCGGCAGTTGCAAACAACAGTGGAGATACCCTACGTGTGCTCAGCAAACTGGACAATCAGGAAAAGGCATTTCAAAAATTTGTGAGGCTTTAAAGGGAAACCAGGGTCTCCTGGTCTCCGTGACTCCATGGGCAGTGGAAGGCACAATTGTGACCAGAGTGGTCATCGCTGGACATTGTGGGACAGCTGCTGGAGAACTATTAGGCTTAACATAAGTAATGCAGTATCTACACTTGTAAGGCATCAACCTCATTACATTGACCATGGCTCAACGCTGCTGAGCAAGGCAGTGTTACTGTGTGGCTGTAATGGGGCACTTACATCAGTAGGTAAGAACAGACGCATGCTCAACAAGGTCCACACAACACAGCTTAACCTAATGTTGTAATGGAGACCAGAGCACAGAAGAATGGTGACTTCACCAGAAGCATCTGACCCTTCCAGGAACAAAGATCCTCTTCTCATACAAACATCACTAGGAATAAAGAAGCAGAGCGAGGATGAGAAATACCAAAACCGTGAGCTACATCAGCAGAATTGACTCAGAGGAGAAGCCTGCTTTTCCAAGTTTTCCACAAGGCGTCAGCTGCTCTTTAACTGAAGTGGCGCTTGCAGGCGTCATCCCAGTTACTTTCCTACTGTGGGAACTGAGCCTTTTAAAACTGTTTTGACTGTAACCAAGGAATTAGCGAGATGGATGAAGCCAGCCAAAAGTGTGACAATCTCCTAAAGGCACACAGATGGCGAGCAGACTTCGCAAGCGGATTCACTTTGAGTGATCACTTTTCTTAAGTGCCTTTTGGACAGATTTCAAACCAGGGAAGGACCTGAGGGGACCCATAACTTCTTCTCCTAGGTGAAAGAAGAAGAAGAATTTAAATAAAAAAAGGAATAGTTCTTTCTTAAAATATATATACACATGTATGCATTTATTTATTTATTTGCCCTTTGACATCAAGTGGAGCTTTGTCTCTCAGAGGAATGTCATCCGTGGCTTAGTCCATATGGAGGTGGGATACAAATTCACTGCAAGCACTAACCATGAAAAGATTTTCTCATTTCACCAGAAACCACATCTCCCACAGTTCCCAAACTGCTCAAGTGATGGATGGCTTGGTAATTGCCCTGAAAGATAAGGAAAGCCTTCTCTGTGGTTACATTTGATATTGGCCTGATATATGGGATCATTCAGAGCCTTCTCTGTGGAGGGCTTGCAGACACTGTGTGTAACGTGCCTTTCCACGCTGCACTTATCCGCAGGGATCCTCAGCTGGTGGGGGGGGGATCTGGGTTGGGGTGGTTGCAAATTGCTTTACCACATCTGACATCCCTTTCATAGCAGCCTCAGACAATTTTGAACATGAGGAAAGTTAACAGTGGTTTCTAATTGCTCGAGCGCCTCCCCTTCAGTACTGACATATCTGAAGAGTGTAGACATCAAGGAAAGAAAGGAATTTTAGGGTGGTCCAAGAGGGAAGATCTAGGGGAGCGCGCGGGAATGAGTAAGGGAAACATTGAGGCTGTATATAGAGAAAAGCATATGAAGGGCAAGGATTGTGGACCAGTCTCCCAAGGGAAGTCTGAGAGCATATAAATGATCTGGAAAGAGGAGCAAACAGTGAGGTGGCAAAATTATTCAAGATATTTAAGTTTGAGGCAGACTGTGAAGATTTATTAAGGGATCTCACAAAACTGGATGTCTGGACTACAAAATGGCAGATGAAATTCAATGTTGATAAATACAAAGTAATGCACCTTGGAAAACATCCCAACTATACTTTATAAAATGATGAGGTCCAAATTAGCTTTTACCCCTCAACAAAGAGATCTTGGTGTCAGTGTGGATAGTTTTCTGAAATCATCTGCTCCGTGTGCAGCAACGGCCAAAAAAACTAATAGAATGTTAGGCACCATTAGGACAGGGATAGATAATAAGATAGAAAATATTTCTGCACTTTGAATACTGCATGCAATTCTGGTTGCTGCATCTCAGAAAAAGTATACTGGAGATGGAAAAATGTACAAAGGGCAACAAAAATCATTAGGGATGTGGAACAAGTTTCAGACTGAGGAGAGATTAAAAAGACTGGGATTTTTCAGTTTAAAAAAGAAATAACTAAGAGGGGATATTATAGAGGTCCATAAAATTGAGACTGGTATGGAGAAAGTCAATATGGGAGTGTTATTTTTTCCTTCACATAACATAAGAACTAGGGGACACCCCATTAAATTAATAGGCAGCAGGTTTAAAACAAACAAAAGGAAGTACTTCTTCACACAACATACAGTTAACCTGTAGAACCCACTGCCAGCGGATGTTTTAAAGGCCAAAACTATAACAGGGTTCAAAAAAGAATTAGATTAAGTTCATGGAGGGTAGGTCCATCAATGGCTATTAGCCAAGATGGTCAGGGATGCTACCCCATGCTCTGAGTATCCTTCGCCTCTGATTGCCAGAAACTGGGAATGGATGACAGTCACTCAGTGACTGTTCTGTTTATTGTCTCGGAGGCACCTGGCATTGGTCACTGTTGGAAGACAGATTATGGGACTAGATGTGACATTGGTTTGACCCAGTATGTCTGTTCTTACATTTGAGCATCTTCACTTGGTCAGTTAAACTACAAATGGACAAAACGTTAGTTGCCAGATTTTGGGGAGCAATCTTACACTGGGCTCTGGGTACTAGACCCAACCTAATAGGGCTTTTTTGTCTCTGTGGTATATTGAAAAGATACACGATGATGGCTGCAGATAAGAATTCTCCATGATTTATTTTCCAATCTGGAGATGTAGACACTAGATTCCTATTAATGATTCTGGGTAATACAGTCCAACAGGCATTTCTTGTAGTAAGACTCCTATAATTAAAACTACCAATAGAGAACAATCTCAGCACTTAGTGTACTCACCACATTACAGATTCAAATGTCCATGGCATTCTACTACTGTATTTTATACAATGCCGTACAAAGACAATAAAGGACATCAAACTGCACCAGATCTTTTAAAAATACTGCAACACATTGAAATTAACTCACACCATGTAGTTGTTATATCATAAACATTAATCTACTGTTCTGAAGCTATTTTTAAATATACTAAATACAAATTTGGGCCAAAGCCCCCTCACTGATTTCCATAAAGTTTCATGAGTCACAGACTCATAGACTTATAGCCTATGTCTACACTAGAAAAAGTTAGGTCGACTTAACAAACTTAAAGTTGACTTAGTCCACTTTGTTAAGTCGACCTAACTGCCCTTAAGTTGACTTAATAAAGTCGACTTAAGGGTTACTCCCCGTCGACACTGTCCTTAAGGTGTCTTAAGGAGTTGACTTAAGGCTTAAGTCGGCCTAATGGGTGGTTCTTATTAGGTTGACTTAAGCTTTCATTAAGTCGATTTAAGGAATTTCTTAAGTTGACTTAATGAAAGCCCAGTGTGGACATGGAGTAATTTAGGTCAACTTAAGGGTCCTTAAGTTGCCCTAAATTGCTAGTATAGACATACCCATAGACTGTAAGATCAGAAGGGCCCAATATGATCATCTAGTCCAGTGGTTCCCAACCTTTTCTCTACTATGGCACACCCTGATGCTTTCAATTATGTCGCAGCACACCTCCATTATAAACTCGTGGATATTCAAATCAACTCATGAATATTCATGAGCCATGGCACACTGTTTTGGGAAATGCTGCTATGTAGGATTGTAGGGTGCTAGGGGTATCAGAGCACGGGTGGCAAGAGAGGAGAGGAGAGGTCAGGAGTGGCTTTGTGGGGTGGCAGGAGAGAGTGTGGGGAGCAGAGCAGGGCAGGCATGGCAAAAGAGGGCAAGGATGGCCATGTGGGGAGCAGGCAAAGGTGGCAAGAGAGAAGAGGGGAAGGGAAGGCAGCGGTGTCTATGTGGGGTGGCAAGGGGGAGCCTGGGATGCGAAAAGCCAAGGCAGTGGTACGAAGCATGGAATAGCAATGGGGCCTCACTGGGCCCCTGCCACTGTCTGCTGGGACCCTGCAGGCACTTGCCAGGGCTCCAACCCCCTCTACCTGGGCCAGCACAGCCCCACAACCTCATTTGGCCCTCATAGACCCCACTGTGGGCCTTAGCAGGTTCCTTGCAGTGCCCCCTCCCCAGGCCTTACTAGGGCCCTGCCTGGCCTGCACCAGCCGGCCTCATTGAACCTCCGCTGGCACCTCACTGGAGTCACGCTGACCTTGCCAGGGACCTCCACCGGCCTTCCTGGGTCCCCCACCATGGGACTAACCGGGGCCAGCACCAGCACTCCACACCCCGTTTGGCCTCCTGTGGCCCTCACAGCCCCTGCAGACCTCACTGCCCCCACCAGCCTTGCTGGCACCACCGGGGCCCCTACTAGGGCCACACCAGTCCCCCACCCTGCACTGACCTCATTGAGCCCCAGGGACCTCGCTGGAGCCCCATCCCACCAAGGGGACCCGCCGCCTGCAGCTCCAGCTCCAGGGAACCCCCTCCAGCTGGGGCCGCATGGGGCCGCCTCCCGCAGCTCTGGCTCAGGGGACTCTCTGCCCCCCCAAGGGTCTCCACCCCCCCATCCCATCCCAATGTCCCCCCAACCCATTAACCCCCCCAGCCACTCTTACCGTCCCAGGCTCAAACTGCGTCCTCTGGCTTTTCCCGCTCTGCACAGCCCACATGGCTGGGCAGAGCAGGGCGAGGAGATTTAAATTGACCCAAGCCACGCAGATTCTCATGGCACACCTGGGAACCACTGATCTAGTCTGACCTACTGCACAATGCAGGCCACAGAACCTCCTCCTGCAATAAACTTCTAACCTATGACTCAGTTATTAAAGTCCTCAAATCATGATTTAGAGACTTAAAGGTACAGAGAATCCACCAGCAACTGAGTAATCCCCCATGCTATAGAGGAAGGCAAAAAGACCCAGAGCCTTTGCCAATCTGCCCTGGGGGAAATTCCTTTCCAACTCCAATATGAGCAGGACTTGTGTTCATCATATCCGGCTATCATAAAAGAAATGCTGAGCTAGTGAATTGTTCTGAACAAACTCTCAAAAAGCAAGAGGTTATGGAGAGATATTGCTTGCCAGGCCTTCAGCTAGTACAAATTGATGTAGCTCTATTGACGTTACACGTGCTGAGGATCTAGCCACCAGGCCTCTTTCTAGTGACAATTAACCAGAACTCCGAGAGGCCCTTTTGGAGAGGGAGTTTCATCTTGCGAATCTTCTAGGTGTGTCAGGCCTGAGCTATAGACTTACATGTCCAGCCCTTGTCTCTCGGATATTTTCCTGCCACGTTTGTTAAACTTCAGAGATGTTTCTGGTAACAACGCTTTTTCCTGAGAGATGGACATGCCGGCTCAAGTGAAAATAGGAAAGAACCAAACATTTGAACAAAACTCAAACTTGAATTTCTTCATAGGTTTGACAAGTCATATTTTCTCTTTTCTCATTTTAGCTGCTGCTGTCCCCACACTACTTGATCGGTCTAGGTCAGAAAGGGCCAAGATACCATGAAGGAAAGCAGTTCTTTGTAGAACTGCTGGAAGCAGGAAACACTGGATATTTCAGGAAGGCTAGTTTTGTAGAACTATTAGGTCTGGATACTTTCAGTTAGATAGTCTCCTGAGCACCTGAGCTTTGGAGGCCTGTCTGGACTAAATCTCTGAACGTTTGGCAGTTCCCTCATTGCTCATTGAAGAAATTCATGCTTGCTTCATGCAGAAGAGCAGACTCGATAATCATTATGGACCCTTCCGGCCTTAGAGCTATCAATCTATAATTACTCCCTCCATATCTCCTCCTGAAGTAAATCAAGGTGCTGAAGCTGATATCCCAATTGTTTCGATGCAGAAATGGGCATGATCCAAGCTCCTTGAGTTATGGGGAAATTTTAATCCAGATCCAGACTTTGCTGTTGACTCCCAGCTCCATTATGGTTTGAACCAAAAACCTGGATCGGAACAACCTAACCTTTGACTTTGTGACTATGAGCCATTTCCATTTCCACCACAGTAGGATGTGGTGCTTTAAAAATAGGTTTCTGCTGCATCGGGGGCAGGACACAGGAGCCTGGATTTAGGCTAAAAGGAGAAGATCCAACGGGTACAGAGGGAGGTCTCTTATTCAGGAATAAATAATGGCAATAATTTTGAGGGTCTTTTCAGGTTTTCAGCTTTTGTGGACAATATCATGTCCCAATATTGTATTCTGATTCTATATCAATCCCAAACGCTTCAGAGCATTTATTTATCAACATTTTCTACAGAACTCATTAACATATTACTGGAGCAGTTTTCATGATCTTGAATGATATAGGACAGTGGTGGGCAAACTTATTAGTCAACTGAGCCAAATATCAACAAAACAGCGATTGAAATTTCTTTTGAGTGCCAAATTTTTTAAACTTAAAATATATAGGAAGGTACATTGTTATTAACTTAATAAGGGTATTCCTAACCATCTCAACATACCTTTCTCAACACTACATCTTCTTTCACTCCACCAGGCAGGCAGGCAGGCAGGCTGGCTGGCTGGCTGGGGAAAGCCACATCCCAGCCCCGCACCCTGATCCTAGCCCCGTGCTCGGAGGCTGGCTGGCTGGCTGGCTGGGGAAAGCCACATCCCAGCCCTGCACCCTGATCCTAGCCCCGTGCTCGGAGGCGGCCCCGGGAACGCGGCACACGGCGGACGCAGCAACCCCCCTGCCCCAGCCGCGTGGGCCAGGCAGGCAGACCCTGCCTGTCCCACCCTGGGGGCGGGGACGGCCAGCCCCCAGGCCGGCTCTGCTGGGCTTACTGGGGCCCTCCACTCCTCTACAGGCGGCAGCCATGCTCCTTGCGCCCCCCCCCCCAACCACTCTCCTCCTCCCACCACCACTCTCCAGGCCTCCCTCCAGCCCCCTTACCTGGCCGGAGGCTCGCAGCTGCAGGGACGGCCGGCAGAGCTGCTTCTCTGCCAGGCCGCTCCCACCCTGAGCATGCTCTGTCTGCGCATGCTCAGGGCGGGAGATTTGATTCTCCCCAGCCCCGCCGCAGCAGCAGTCTCTATTTAAAGGGACCAAGGCTCGCACCTGCAAGAGCCAAATTCAAGCGGCTAAAGAGCCGCTTGTGGCTCGCGAGCCGCGGTTTGCCGACCACTGATATAGGACATCGATTCAGCAAAACTGAGTCTGTTCTATGAAAACTGGGACCAAACAAGGGTACGATCAAATTTGTTTTTGCATATGCAGGTTTGCTTTCTCTCTTCTGAAAATATAACAATGTCATTATGTGGCTCCATAGTTATTGTCTTTCAAAGACCCCAGGGCAAGTTCGCTGAGTTTAGATATAAAATAATGGTTTTCCTACCACTGAGACCTTCAAACTCAGCCTGAGACCTGAAGTGGACTCTTTCTGGCTTACACAGCATCCCCTTGAATAAAGACCCTGCCCCTGACATTTAGTTAACCAAACAATGCTGTTGCTGATAAGGGATCCAAACTCTAATTCAGCTCTTTTTTTCTGTAGCTGTATTGACTCGGCAGGATCAAGAGGCTCTGAATATGCACCTGGATCAGATTCGTTATAGGAAGGTGCTAATTTCACACCATTACATATCTGCCCTGTTAGGTTTGTTGCAGCGTGAAAGGCCCTTTACACAGCACAATCACTACCCGATACTCTCTAACCTGCATGCCAGACTTTATAGTATTTGATAAGCTCTTAATTTACCTCAAAACCAAAAGTGCCACTCCAGAAAGGTTCAGCCACCTCCCAATAGGACAGCCCTGATGAGGTGATTTATCATGGGGCATTTATAATCATAGAACCATAGAATATTGGGGCTGGAAGGGACCTCATGAGGTCATCTAGTCCAACCCCCTGCTAAAAAGCAGGACCACTCCCACTAAATCATCCCAGCCAGGGTTTTGTCTAACCAAGCCTTAAAAGTTTCCAAAGATGGAGACTCTACCACCTCCCTAGGTAACCCATTCCAATGTTTCACCACTCTCCTAGGCTGTGTCTACACTGGTAAATTAAGTCGACTTAAGCTTGGCTTAAGTCGACCTAATGTGCCCTGCGTCTACACTACACTTTGCTTAAGTCGACTTAAGCAAAATAAAGTCGACTTAATGAAAATTAAGTCGACTTTATTAAACCACCTTTCTAATCGACCTGAGGCTTAATTCGACTTTCTAAAGTCGAATTAAACCAGTGTAGCCCTGCGGTAGCCCTAAGTCGACTTAGGGCTACCCCAGGACTACACCAATGCCCTCCCTGCTGGGGGGGCACAGGGGGAGCCTGGCATGCCCCCCAAAGGGCAGGGCATGTGGGCACAGTGTGACACTGTCTGGATTTAGGGAAGCATTTATGATATTATTTTCTATGGATATCTCATAAATGCTCTATAATCCATAGGAACTATGTCATGTTTGGTATCAATAGAAAGGTAGTAATTTGCTGGGAATGATTATATAGTTTAAGTCTAGGAATTCTATTTTGATTAGAAGTTAATGTTTAGGAATTTTCCAGGTAGAATGGTCCCTGGGAGTAAACTGATGAGCCATTAAGGATACAATGGTTGTATTCTTTATGTCCTCAATGGCTCATCAGGATACTCCCTGGGACCATTCTACCTGGAAAATTCCTAAACATTAAGGAGACAATGGTTGTTCACACCCTCCCATCTAAAACATTTCTCCAGAAGGACACAAGTTAAAGTATGGATATAACATCAAATTCTTAACTTCTAATCAAAATAGAATTCCTAGACATAAACTATATGATCATTCCCAGCAAATTACTACCTTTCTATTGATACCAAACATGACATAGTTCCTATGGATTATAGAGCATTTATGAGATATCCATAGAAAATGATATCATAAATGCTTCCCTAAATCCAGACAGCAACACACACAGGGCTCTGCTCTGCCAGGGTCCCTGTCCCCCTTTGCCCCATTGTACACAGGGGGTGCTCCCCCCCCCCCACC